>JAFELO010000964.1:67436-142207 GCA_017140195.1 Eumaeus atala
CTCATTAGGGGGTGGAAGGAGCGAAACGCATCAGAATGGTAATTGTGTGGATGTTCATGGGCGTCGGTAACCGTAAAAAGGCTCCGATTTCTCATTTGCCCCCTATTGTATAAAAAGAAATATTATGCAATCGGTCCGCCCCGGCTTCACCCGTGAAGAGCCGTAGTATGCCGGTTCGTTGCCTTAACAAGTACTACAATAAACTTTCCTTAGAAATAGCTCTTTCCTTGGGCGAAAACTGCATGAAAATCCGTTTATTAGATTTTGAGAATATTGATCACATAACTTTTATTTTATAATATTCACAGATGATCGGTAATGCAGCGGAAAGGTAATTAATTTCTCGTATATCCTTATTGTTCGTATCATCATCGCAGCTAATATGTAGTTATGTACTAGTCAGGGAGAGACCTCTGGTTCTCGCATAGCGGTTAGCGATAGACGTTTCACAACCCTGCACCATACACATAGCGTATATCTAAAATGAAATCGTCCCATTGAGACAGGAAAGGAGCTATTAGTTAGCGCAAAAAGAATGCACACACCTGAGACTTGCTCGAGTCGTGACGTGTCGCGCAGATTATATCGTGCCTTGTACACATTATGGTAATTAGTCGCCTATGTACACCCGCCCTATTATGTAAACCTGTGAAGCTTATCTCTAATTTATTCGCGACTAAAGAAATCCCCATCCGGTGTACTGCAATTAATTTTATTGATAGACAAACATTTTTTTCCCGTGGCTTAGTAGGGATTATAAATATGGTGATTTTAACCGCAGTCGTCTATATGAATACCGAGTGTGTAATAAGATAATTAGTATGAATAATTAGGTATGACTAATAACTAAGGGACTCATAATGTACAAGGTAATACATATTAACCTTGTACGTGGTCCTTTGGTCATTATTGTCATTGTTATCAGCCTTAAACCGTCTTTTGTTGACGGGTTCCACGAAAGATAATATGGCTGATTGGAATGGAGAAGGGAGGCAGCCTATCTGCATGGAAGTTATGCGGATATCTATGGACATCGGCAGTCAAGAGACCCTGATTGCTCGTTTGCACACAACTATACTATAAAAAAATGTGCGACTTGCGTATGACCAGCCGCATTTATTTATCAGTAGACGTACATCTAATTACAGTGGTTTACTAAAAAGGAACTAGTGCTTTATAATGCAATGGCTTATATATAGCTAATGGCTATTTAACTGGATACACTTAACGTCCGGCTCTACTCTACTATTATAAATGGATGTAAGAATTCGATGATATAAGTCCAACTAAAAGTTGTCACCCCAACAAATCTTGTAAAGCCATCAACAATTCACACAGAACCGCTAACAAATAAAAAAAAAGAATACATTGACACAGATATTGACGTGAATGAAACTTGTTTTGGTATAGTTTACTAATTTTGTCCATTTATTTATTTTTGTCAACAACTGGATTCGCGTGAACATAAATATTATCGGTCAATGTGGACCATCGGAGGTCATTGTCCGCAGGCGGACTTCTCGCAGCGATAGTGAAGATGGTCAATTACTTAGAAATATCTGGTATAACACCATCTCCTCGTGAAGTGCTCATGCAATGTGGCTTTTGCTTTCATGGCGATCAAAATGAGAAATTTTGTGTGACAACTGCATAGATGGATGCGTTCACTTACAGATCTCATAACATAACAAAATATTTGCTTTGCGGTAACTCAATAATCCTGCGCGACGGTCACGCTAATGTTATTTACGCTGCAAGTGAATTCATACGCGACAAAAATACATCTTAATTCGCGTTTTGTGAGGGATCATTGGAGGGATAGGGCGAAGTAGAGCGACTTGTCTGAACAGGCTTTGACTGTGTCGAAGTATATACGTAGGTAATGTTAATAAGGTTACTAGGCGACCACCGCCCTATGCTATTATGAAAAGGAAATAAGACTTTCACACATTCTTTCATACGTCCCTCTGCCACTAGTTTTGTTTACCCAGTAAGTAGGTTTTGGATATAATGTGACGTACATTAGAACTCGCCAACAGGTTATGATAAAAATATAATGACGAATCATCAATATTCAACCTTATACATTGCTACTAATTTAAACAGAGCGGATATCTTAAATCGTGTTGTACGGCACATGAAATTAAATTGGCATATACAGGAAGTGGCTTTAAGCACAAATAATCAGCTAACATGTCGGAATCGTTTCATCATAATGCCTTCCTCGGGTACTGTTGGATTCGCTCATTAAAAGAATGCCTAAGCATGAATTATTTAACGTTATTTTGGTACGACGGAGGAGTCGGCTTTATGATTTTATAGTGTTTCAGTAAGAGGTAATTGCATTAGCGGAGGTACCTCTCCCTTACATGACACCGCCGTAAAGTGACAGGCTCGCTGTCGTCTTTAACCGATTGCCCATTGTGAGGGGGTGGTGGAAAGGATATCTATAGGCGTCGTAGTCAGTCAAAATGCTCCGATTGCTCATTTGCCTCTCTATAATATATTAAAGAAAAAAGAAACTGTTCCTATGTTTCTTTTGTCTTTTTTGATTTGATTAAATAAACCAAGTTGTGTTTAATACATTCGACTAGGCTCACCATTTAGTAAATTTAGAGCGAGAGACTCTTGTATGAGCGGCCATTTGGCTGTTCCTCTACATGCTCGTCTAATTGAGAGCGAGGGACTTGTGTGAGCGGTTACTTGGCTGTTCCTCTACATGCTTGTCTAATTGAGAGCGAGAGACTTTTGTATGAGCGGCTATTTGGCTGTTCCTCTACATGCTCGTCTAATTGAGAGCGAGGGACTTGTGTGAGCGGTTACTTGGCTGGTCCTCTACATGCTTGTCTAATTGAGAGCGAGAGACTCTTGTATGAGCGGCTATTTGGCTGTTCCTCTACATGCTCGTCTAATTGAGAGCGAGAGACTCTTGTATGAGCGGCTATTTGGCTTTTCCTCTACATGCTTGTCTAATTGAGAGCGAGAGACTCTTGTATGAGCGGCTATTTGGCTGTTCCTCTACATGCTTGTCTAATTGAGAGCGAGAGACTCTTGTATGAGCGGTTATTTGGCTGTTCCTCTACATGCTCGTCTAATTGAGAGCGAGAGACTTGGCTGTTCTCGTCTAATTGATACAACTTTTTTTGTAGCAAACGAGGCGACGCGTATCGATATCCGAAGGTTTATAATGATCCCTTTTTTTCGTTATACTATAAAGGGGGCAAACGATAAATCGTAGCCTATCAACGACTACCAACGCCCATGAATATCCACTTAATTACTATGCCGATGCGTTACCCTTCTTTCATCCTCCCGATAATGGGCCACCAACTACATCCCTTTGTACCGGTGAACCCCCTACCGTGAGTAGGTTATTCCATTTCTTAAAGTAAGTTTATATAATATTTTTCACAATATGCCATGTACATATTATATAACAGCGAACTGTCTCGTGGTCCAGTGGTAGGCATGTTCAGTCACAGACGTGAGGTCTCGGTTTCGAACACCTGGTCGGACCATACAAAAATTGCTATTATGATTTTTCACGTTCTGATAATTATCCGGAGTTATGTTGCACCCCCGTGCCTCGGAGTGCACTTCAAGCCTCGCGCCTAATTTCCCTCCGGTCGCGTCGGATTGCCGTCCCATCGGAACAGCAGAATGAAGGAATAGGGAGTACACATGTCTCGGCGCAAACACTTGCGCACAGGTGGTCCTTCTCGATATAGATGACCGTTGTAGCCGAAATTCCGTTCAGACGTCAATATTTATATAATAACGTGGAGATCATAGGTTCGTTCTCACATATTTTCTCAAATTAGCATTGCTTATCACTTGTATGGACTTGGGCGCTAACAGATGAAAGCCATATAAATAAACACTTTTATAGCAGCGAAGAAAACCTGACATTCAACTCGTAGGCGGTCATAATTAATAGCAAATAAGTTGTAAAAATCTGATGAAATCTGATAGTTCATTAAAGGTAAGCGGACATACGTGTGTTTATAGCAGCCGTTGGCCCAATGGGAAGGGGAGGGAGTGAAAGGAGGGGTAGTCGTAAAAAGACACCGACTTCTCGTTTCTCCCCTATAGTACAAATATAATACCCAATTTTTGCAGCCTTAGAATAAGATTACTTCATCATTATGCTACTGCATGGGATAAATGATGAAGATGCTTCTTTTAAAAACTAACAAAACACAATATTATTGAATATTCTTATGTTTACCTAATCTCACTCTATCATCACTAAGAATTAATAGTTATTAATCAATAAATTTTCAATTCATACATAAATAAATAACGAACTAAATAATAAATACCATTCAAATGGACAAACGTTTAGATATTTTACTGCTATGTCTTTTGTGTATCTACCATTCTACTCTATGCTTACTGTTAATTAAGGTCACCAAAAGCTGTCTCCCTGTATGGTATCGATTTCCTCAAAAGACGGCACGAATTCTCATGCCATTTTCATACATGGATAGAACGATTACCGAGGAAGGTTTTTGTGTATGTTATTCACGGGCGAGGCCGAGGTGGACTGCTAGTGAAAATATAAATTATAATATACATTTATTAAGAGAATATATTGTTAAAGGAACGTCTGCTTTATGTCGTCCGCAGCATATAATGTAGCCGTAAAAAACCTCGCCATAAATAATATTAAATGACATACATTTGCATACGGTCAAACCAGCGCCACAGGCGATACCTGCTGCGTCTCCAGATACCTGGCTGCTTCACGCCACAGGACACATTAGCCAGGGGTAGAGCTATGCTGCATTGCATTGAGCCTCGGACGTGGAGGCTCTCATGATACCGTCCCAAAATTATAGCTTTGATGTCACGTGTGAATGTGATTTGAGAGTGACCGGTGGACATTGAGGGGGACGGGGTAAAGGGGAGCAACGCACCTAAATATGCGGACTGATAGTCACCGACAGTCACAAAATGGCTCCGAATACTCGTTTGCATTAAAAGACCAGATAGGACATAGTACATATATTAACGTTACAAAATATTTAACATAAAAAAAATATAATTAACAAAAAAATTTTTTACAAATATATATATAAATAAATTAATTTAATTTTCGTTTATTATTTAAAAAGGGTGTGTCAACTTTGACGCGCCACTGGATTTTAATATAAGCTGAGTTTGTTTGTTTGAACGCGCTAATCTCAGGAACTACTGTCCCGAATCGAAAGCATTCAGCTATCACCATTATCAGCCTTTATTGGTTCACTACTGGACATACACAATTCCGCTATCATGTCAGGCTACACACCCTGACGCTACGACTAGTAGAACCGGAGTCACGTGGGTGAAACCGATATCATATATTAAATATAGTACTGCGCAGTAAAACTTTAAAAATATGGATACGCTGAGACCAGCGTTTCTTCACAAAATTTTACTTTTCATATTTTTCACACCATGGGCCTATTATGATTCCTAAAGAATAAATTTCTAAATATAGTGAAAAATAACACTTTTGATTGTTTGAAACTCACTGAAAATGTTGACATTTAAATTTAAATACAATATTACAACAATGACGTAGCGCCGGGGTGTAACATCTGGTGCTGTTGGTAGGTGTTGCTGTAACCTCATTAGCTCACGCTCGCAAACGTACCGCGAGCAACGTACGTGATGTTGAATTTTTGAGATCATTGCTGTTAAGCGAGATTTCTTAAGAAACCTCGCCTTAGTTATTTTCTATATCGCAATAAAAATTTAGTATATTTTGTGAATTCTATAGGCTTTTCACAAGATTGGTACAAGACCATCGACATTTTTTTTAGTTACCATAATGCGAAAAGAGTTATTTTATAAACTATTTTCCTTAAAGCTGTATGTTTTGTTTACATATCAGCAGCATCATAAATGTATACGAAATTGTTTTTTTTATATATTATTCAGAAACAAATTTAAGAAAAACGTTAAACTGTCTCATCCGACACGCGTCTGGTGAATCATTAAAAACGAACGTGATTCTGAAGTGAAAGGTGCCCAAGTGACGTCACTGTTTCGCACGAGTTTACTCCTCATATTTTTTCATAACACGGGCCTTAAATATCGTTTCATAAGGAGTGATAAATAAAAAATGTGTTTGCTTGTGGATTAAACTAAAAAAAATATGGTCACCCTGATAACAGGATATAAATAAATGTATAATTTTAGATTACATCAATTATTTCAATAACTCATTATAGTAACGAATGTATTATAATTTATCCATCACATCGCTACAATTCAACTTTTTTATTTTATTTAACAATATGCATGCGCTGGTCCTCGCCTTTTTTCATACAACGCTGCGCTGGGCCGCGTTCGATTATGCAAATAATGTTTGTATCAATAATTGTTCCTATTATTATATATCGCAACATGAAAGGTTATAATAAATAAAAAAAAAATGAAATAAAGCTATTTATCATTATTGTTCCGTTATAGAGAACAAACAAATGATCAGCATCATAATACGATGACGTGCACGTCAACCAATGCCCACTAGACATTTGTGGTGACGCCGTCCCAGGCAAAGATATATATCCGTAAGTAATCAGTACCTTTAACGAAACAATGTAGCTATATTCAATGTTGTTTGTATATATGTATTATTTTTTATTTAATTGTACTGTCACTTCTTGGTGGATATTCATGTTAACACTTGAATAAATAAATGAACCTTATATACAATTTATCTTCTTATCTTAGTGGATACCATTAACGAGCTCTTTATCCTAGATGAACAAAAAAATTATAAAAAACAGCGTATCTAGCAAGTAGTAAATATAAAACTCACAAGTCGTCCGTCTCGTTACGAGCAGGCGGAGCGGGTGCGCTGGCCCTCAATTAAACAAATCGCGTTGGTCGCATCTTTGAGATGTTAGCCATTCTCCGATCGCCCCCCTCCCCCCTGTCTTTTCTAGTAAATCACATCCAAGTCAACAATCCTCGGAGACCGTGAGGTACCTTCTGTCATTGATGGTAGTTAATTGGAAATATCGCGATATTTTCAAAGCGCCCTGTAAATGTTTTTCTAGTTTTTGTCAACATTTTGGAGTTTTCAGAATTTGTAAGTATCCTGCATTAGAAGTAGAGTTTAATAAGATAAATATTGAGTATTAAAGTCGTTCCTAATGTATGCACTTACATTTATAGTTTCTTAACTCTTTTCGTTATAACGAGTACGTAATGCAGTCTTCGATGTCAACTGCAGAATTTCAGTGAGTCTTCTCGGCTTTGAGAAATATGCGCTTACGGCGATACAGCATTCCGCTCGGAGTGCATTGAGAGAATGGCCGTCGCCGCAGTTTTAACACACAACTGAATAGATCGGTATATTTTTGCTCATGTAATTTGAACAGATATAAATACGAAAGCGCAGCGAAGTAAGTGGGATGTTTTTAGACTCCTGCCTTCTTTATTGGTGTTCATTACTTTAAGAATGCGTACATTGCAAGGTAAAAATACGTGCAAAGCGATTATGCACACCTGAGTTTTGTAAAGATATAAAAGAGATTAAAAAATATATAATATTTATAATCTTGAAGTTTATGCAATAGTTAAAGTTTTAGAGAGTAAAACGTTCAGTTTTTTTACACTTTACCCGTGACTATAATTGGACACAAAAGAAGGGCATAAAGTAAAGAAGGACAGCAGGGTAATGATATTGGTATCAATTTCATGGACCATGTGGAATATTGTGATAGCTCTCCAGTCCGCTGTCCGACTCAAGTAAATATCACTCTGTAAATATCCATTAATCTCACATATCGAAAAGAAAAATATCAACATTTGCTTTTCGTCCATTGCACATCATTCGCATCGTTGCTTACGCGGTCGAATTACGGTAAGTAGTTCTTTTATTTTTCCAACCTGAACTTATGCTGTGGAAGCGAAGGGAAGCCCAATATAGCTTCATTGGATTGCTACGGAGAGGCTAGATTTGGGGTAGTAAGAGGAACCGATCCCCCTCTCTCCTGCGATATGAGAGTGTTTGTAACAGCCAATTTAACTGTTATGGCAAGAGGGACTTTTCGGTCCCTCTGACCATTATCCCCCGACTCTGACGTGTAGGGAAGCTCGCGCGCGGTAGCTAAAACTGCCACGGCGCCGTCGTGAATGTTTGGCTCATGGAGAGGACCCTAACAGGCAGTAAGTAGTGATTTCGGAACGTCAGCTCATTTATATATCACTGAAATAGTCCGGCAGGCTTTTTTTAATAATGTAAGAGCCAACGACGTGGAATTGTTGCTGTGATGACGTGTTGCCCACCTTCCCATCTCCTTACAATGAGGTACCGGAAATTCATACACCGCTAGAAACGTGAGCGCATTTTTGTCACCCTGTTGCTGTCCGCCGCATGTCAGCGCGATGTACCTTCAAGGTCGTGCCTGCACTTCCACCTCTTACTCTCTGAATACCTTTTCTATTTTTTCTAGTTTAGTTCACTATTCAAATATGTAAAGACTAAGAAATAGAAATGTAACAAAATAAAGTAAAAAGTTTCCCGTCCTTTTGGATACTCGTTGAAATAACGTTCTCTGAATAGAGCCATCACTTATGGAGCGCAACCTTTTAAATGAACGTCAAGAATTCATCATTATTACTTTACTATATTTATTTTAGCCGCCATTTCTGGGTGGGTGGTGCATAATCAATCAATTTGATTTTCGAGCTCATCTAGGCCTGTTCTTAACATTTAATTAACTATGAACTGTGCCCCGCATAATATCTATCCCAAGCGAATCATTCATTTTTTTCGGGCTATAAAGTCATTTATATTATTTCAAATTATAATCTGTCTACTGAAACCTTTATATGTACTATTATATATATATAAAGGTTTTAGTGGTTTTTGCATGAAAAATAACGAATATACGCGCGAAATTCATAATTAAATTAGTAGTATTAATACCTATTACGTAGTATTAATACCTACTACGGTACCTACCGTACTGTCGGCGGCCTTTTACTCGAATATATTGTGCAATGTAATGTTATTACAATAAAACTACTTTTAAGGATTTTATCGCGGTTTCTTCAATTATTTAACTAGCCCGACGTTTCAGAAGCTTTACAGCAACCATGGCCACAGGTGGACAGAGGTGGTAGTTATCCTGATGTCACAAATTGTTAAAAGTACCCGAAGAAATATAATTATTTATTAGTTCTGATTAACGTAAACACTACTTATTATCTTGCTGCCTTGAGGTGTCACGTTTAGTTTTTGTTTCCATTATGTTTATCTTCCCCATTCAAATCTGGATGTCTTAATATCAATGGTCTCACGGATCATCCTTGCAAAGAATCGGTGTTACCTAGTGAGGATTTGCGGTTTATCAAATCTAATGTAATGGCAGGGGCCAACTTCCGCGTGCTCATAGACCGTAGATTTTGTAACTTTCCTCAAAGTTTTTTTTTTGGTCGGCGTTTGGTAATTTATTACAATCATAAAGTATTGAATAATAATTAATCAATGTAGAATGATTATAATTTGATATAAGTGAACAGCCGGGTGTATACTTTAGGGTATGACTGATTCTTTCAAGTATGATTGTTCATAGGTACCGTCATAAATTATTAAAACTGGCAGTCCAGTTTGTAGATACATAAAAATGAATAGTTATTTATTTGTTCGAAATTCGCGAATCACTACACTGCTTTCCTAGTTTCCTAATAAATGACAGCAATATCTTTTAAGTGAAACTAGAAAGAAATAACTTTTTATTTTAGAATTACATGAATACATAGTTTTACACCCTGTTAATGTTAAGAAACAAAAATGGAAGCTAACTCCATTTTTGCTTCTTACGACAGCCATATTTTTTGTCTCTACATATAATTTATTGGTATTTTACTCAACAGTTAAGTTTGTATTCAACTTGTCTTCAACAAAAATAGTATTATTCTGATTTTACAATAAAATTTATTCCGAGTTGCTTTACGTAGAATGCCACGTGGGTGAGGTGTTATGGGTGTGTGTTAGTGGATCTTACATAAAGTAGTACTTGTGATTCAAAACACTTCTGCTTTAGTTGTGGTCGGTAAAAATGCTCGTAAAGTGGAGACATAAAAGTGGTTGTCATTAAAATAATTCAATTCCATGTAACAATAAGGTGGTCCTCATAAACAGGACATTACATTCCCATACATGACTAGCTGTGCCCCGCGATTTACCCCCATATAGTTATAAAGAAATCATGGATTACTACACTACTATATACTGCTTGAGGTAACGAAGTTTCATATAAACTATTAAACCCCAACATACACTGTTGGCTCGAACTATGAAAAATCCCGTCCTGGTGTGCACCTGCAACCTAAACTTCCGTATGCCGGTCCCGGCCGCTGGATTCTCTGTTCCGGTATTTAAATCTACTGTGTACTGTGGGGAGGGAACCGCTTCCCCCTTTTAGGTCCCAAAAATAATAGGGTAATGTCCACAAAAATTCCGGTTTGCATCTTCCCATCTACGGGAAAGGAGGGGGGTCTGTCCCCCTATCGCCTACCTAAAACCTGAAGACAAAAAGTCTTCTGTAGACACGACGAACTGTAGGGGCGAGGGCAACAGCGCTGCCAACAGTAATAGGTCCCTTCGAAAAAAAAAAGCGTTCCTTTGTTTTATAACCACGCATACCTGCTTGGCTGATTAACAATAAAAAATGTAAATTACATATTCGAATGTTATGAACAACTGAAGTATAGACATTTCGTGTAACATTAATTTCCAAGATTAATGAAATTTCGCACAGGTAACTATCCCAATGTTTATCTAAAATTTTGCCTTTTTTTAAATTAAACACTACCTACTCTTATTGACTCTTTCAATATAAACGTAACATTTAAAAGCTAAACAGTGTTTTGTCAGAACAGTCGAACAAATCGTATTTGAAAATTTCTTCTTGTGATGTGTATCATGCCGCTACAATTAACAGAACCGAAGTTACGCAAGTTTTTTTTTCTAGTATAGGAGGACAAACGAGCAATCGGAGCCCTTCTACGAGTACCATACGACGCCCATGAACATCAGCACAATTACCATGTCGATGCGCTGCCCTCCTTTTCACTTGAGCATGAAACGCGACACCGTAAACGTTACTTTACGTCGGTATCTGAGCAAGATGTACCCCTCCAGTCGCGCCGCACCAATTCCGCTAGTTTTGATACAAAATTGTTATGACAAACAAACGATACTAGAATCAGAATATAAAAATCTGCTCCCTTAAACACAAACTGTACTATCGTAGTGAAGTATAGATGCGTGCTGCAGGTTATGACGAAACACACAGCGGGACCGCTCACGTGCATGAGTGTCGATTATGTATTTATTATTCATGCCCAAATGTATGCATTCATTAGAAACTGGTCGAGATCTTTCTAATCGCATGTAATACCGTATAATTAACACGATAAATTCATCGGCATTTTTCCGGTATGTGTTTTAATATCTTTATGTTCACAATAAGAAATGTGTCGTAGTTAAATTTATTACTTTAAAGAATTGTGTTTACTGTTCAAAGGCGTAACACGCGTTAGTCCGGTATTATATGTACAACTGCGTCGTGGTCTAGTGGTACGAATGTTCGCCACAGACGTGAGTTCCCGGGTTCGAGTCCCGGGTCGGACCATACAAAAAGTGCTGTTAGGATTTTTCTAAATTCTAATAACTGTCCGGAGTTAGGATGTTGGCGGTGTTACAGCCCCGTGCCTCGGAGAGCACGTTAAGCCGTCGGTCCTGCGCCTGATTTCTCTCCGGTCGTGCCCGATTGCCGTCACATCGGAATAGGAGTTTGAGGGAAGAGGGAGTGCACTTGTGTCCGCGCAGACACGTGTGAACTATAATATATCACGCGCAGGCTATATATGGCTCTTCTCAGTAGAGATAGCTGCTGTAGCCGAAATTCGGCTAGGACGAAATTATTATTACTATTATTATTATATGTACACCATTTGTGTATTTGGTATGCGTGGATTTGTTATAAGAAACAAGTTGGTCAGAGACTTCTTCAGAGAGAGAGAGTCTTGTATGTGAATATAAAATAGGCGTATTGGCACATTAAAAATCCTTTGGATTTACTTAAACTGAGAGCTGTAAGGCTAGTATATATAATAATGTGATAGTTGTTGCTGGTAATGTCTCAGAAGACTGGTTTCAGGATGGAGACAATTACGCTGCTAGGTAATTACAACTGTAAATAGTAGCTGTTCTACAACACTCCGGCAAGAACGAAGAAATAGACTACAAAACTAAATGAAATTAACGTCCATTCCCTATACAGGAATCATAATTAAGTCAGGGATTGATTTGTTATATTCATTCAAAGCTGCTTCGTTAAATATTGTCGAAACCACTAGACTTATTACAAAAATCCCAAAAGTCTGCCTCCCCGAACCTTAACACCTTTGGGCACAAGGAAACGTGAAATAATAACCAAATGTTAGTTATTCTAAAAAAAACTTTTGTACATTTTGGCACGTGCTAACGTGACGTACCAGCTGCGCTTTCATTGTGTTCATATGTATAGGTAGATGTAGACATAACACGTAATAGTGGGTAGCGCTACTAATATAAAGCTGATAATCGTGTGCAATAGTCTCTGTTGTTACAATAAGGCTCTGCAGCCGTTTATCGGAGTTGCGTATCATCTTAACATCTGGATCAGGGACAGATGCTAAAATTGTCAACGGGTTTTTGTCGGCCAATTATTTATCAATAATTATTTCCGGCGGTCACATCATTTTCATAACATAAATAAAATCAAAAAGCTTTGAAATAATTATTGGGCTAGGTAAAACTAAAGTATCATACCGATGTATATTCGTAGTTTTTATTTTATATATTGTTGGTTGGTTGGTGGTGGCCGATAAGGTTTTGGAATGAATTTGCACAAAACAGAAGAATCATACCACATGAAAGACATGCGGTGAGTCAGCTGTACCTTATGGGACATCAGATAGAGGCCGACTCGGACTTTTCGTGTATTGACCGCTTCGAGCGAGTAGTGCGCTATTTTGGTCTACAAGGATACTTTTTATTCAATTTTTTTATCTTCACTTTCAACGAAATCCAAACTTACACACGTGACCGTAACTGTAGAGATGGTGAAAATGACATAAAATAGTAGCTTAATCGTACGCTATACTTTAAGGTGTTTGGTATGATGATGCAGGAGTTAAAATTATAGCCACATATTTCAGAATACAGAAATAGAAGTGTTCCACATTTTTTTGCTAAACACCTTGGTAATTTATTATATAAACTTACCTGCTATTCCAGAAAAAAATGCGCAAATTATTCTGTTGCCTTTTGATTGATTCTAAGAAAATGAATTCGGCGAGATAACTACGTAATAGACTCTGCGTTGTATGTTAATCTTAATGATTAGTATTTAAATTCATTGTTATTAGTATTTTTTTTTGTAGAGTACATTCCTGTTTCGGATCCGGAGCCTTTCGATGCTACGTGTTGCCTCCCCTCCTAAATTCCCCCCAATCCATTCATAGGGCCTTCTGAAACTCACATATCACAGGGATTGAGACATTATAACTTACGCACTGCATACATGAGTCATGTTGTCTCTAAACTGAATTAAACCCGAAACCGCTTCTATTATCTAATTATTTAAATATCGAAATATTTCGATGTGTATGTTATTTCCTTTAGTATGTAGTGTTTTTTCCTTTTTTTCTTCACAATTTTACAAATCACATTGGTTTTCTAGAGTTTAGGAGGTTCAATCGAATACATTTTTAGATTTAGAATAGCTATAGATTGTTCCCAGATTGACCCCACATTGGTCCCAATATCTGAAGGCGTGCCGTCAGCAGTGATCTAAATCTATATTAGATGAGAAGTAGCCCACGTCTTTACAATATAATATGAACCGCATTACTATCTACAGTTCTAAGATGGTGATGTGTCCATGACAACTCTAACAGTTTGCCTATATTAGCGAGGAGACTCGCCAATTTATGTACTGATATTCTTGTTCTATGAGGTTAAAACAATGCTAACATTGCCCCGCGGTTTTATCTACATCGATGTTTCTTCTCAATGTAGCCAGAATAATGAACTCTCCACTAGACCCTCCCTCTTTCCTCGCGTCACGTTTGATTTTTTTATTTCTGATGAGTAGGCTTACCGTGATGCTTACCTTTCTCAATAATTGGACAGTATTATGCACACTTTTTTTTCAATCCCATTAGTAGTTTAAGAGATTTGCTCGCTCAAACAGATAAACTCTTCAGCACATAAGCATAGTTGCATTAAATGGTATTTGCACAATAAAGCCAAGGTGTCAAAGCAAATAACATTTTTTGTCAATGAAATGAACGAAAGAACTCACTCAACGAAACGTCACGTAGGTAATTTTGTTAAAGAGTAAAATACACAACGCTCGTTGCGTTGTAGTAACGCATTCCCCTACTGAGATTTGAACTCACTGTTTGTTATAATAAGATCGATTGTAGCATGTATTAATTAATAATAGAAATGCAAATACAATATTGCAAGTTCACTTACACAATTTTTTTCCCCCAAAAAAAGGTTGTAATGTAACGCATTAAAGTCGGTATTTGTTTGTTTAACTCAAAATAAACGTACAAGGGTTCAACGAACCGAATGAATGGCTAAGTAAATAAATTGGTGCGCGCAATCGGATGCAAGAGCAAAAAAACGGTACCTTGGCACGGATTGTATGTTAGATAATTTTATCTGGGGTCTGGACCCCGGCCAGCTCTGTGCGAAGTCTCGTTTGCCGCGCTGTAGGTAAATCAACGATATGAAAATTAACATTGTGTATAAAAAGCAATCCATGATTATATTGGAATAAAACACTTTCAGTTCCCTCGTAAGCTACATAATATTTTGTATCTGTACACTCGTAGATAAAATATTGCTAAAAAAATACATTTTGAAGGAATTGTTTTCTCTCGCCTCCCGACGAGCGCGCAATGTAATCCAATAACGCTTTTCTTCGCTCCCACACAAGTTCAGCTCCGAGAAAAGTCTGATACGCCTAAGGTGCGTTCAATACTCGCGACATAGTAGGCCAGGCTTTCCGAGGTTTACGGGGCTGTACCATTGCCAACTGTAAATAGAAATAAGTAATCTTTTATATAACCCTTGATCCGATCCTAGCCTCGTACTCGGAACGTTACGCATTTTACCTGGATTTGCTTGTAGATAAATCGAGAAGTGTATAAGGTTATACTGGGTTTGTAAATGCTTCTGATCTCACTGAGACATCAACACTTACATAGTACCAATTGGGTTAGCACAAATTGAGTGCTACCGGCGATTTCTAGTTTTCGATTTATTAGTATTTAATGATTTGATCGAAGTCAAATCCTGTAGTTAATCACAGCAAATGATTAATTTGTTAGTATATCTTAAACATGGATTTGAATGCACGTTTAAGATAATTCAATGGAAGATGAGAGTTACGCGTGGACATTTGGTCTTACCGATTGTTATTGTGATAGTGATTCATGATTTCCTTCTGTAAAGGAAGTAAAGATGCCAGATCCTCCACAAAATTAAGTTTCTCATACTTCAGATTTGCGAGTACCGTATTTAGATTCTATTTAAAATACAAGTTAGAAGAAATGGCAGAATCTGATAATGATCATTATTATACACGTCTTGTAAATTTCCAGTTTGAGTTAAAAGACTTGGTGAGGATTTAATAAAGTCACAACATTCTGAATCGCAACATTAATTTTGTCCAATAATTAATGACACACCACAATTGGGCCTTTCCGGACAAATCGACAGTTACGTTATGTTACGGTACATTTTTACACAGTAGGTTAATAGTGTAACGTGATTACTCGCTTCCTTCGAAACGACCGGAAATCAAGGAACCGGTCGATTTCTCCTTCGTAAGGTGATTTAAACAATTATAAGGCCACACGCCAGGTTTTTGTTGTTCAACTGGAGAATCTTAGACGCGTCTTGTTATAACATAATCAAACAATTCGAGGTATAACATTGTAGTTCATTGATAAGGTGAAATAAATTGTTTTGTTGATTATTTTTGTTACTGATTTTCGTCATTTCATGAAAACACTAAATTCTCGATCCTGGCTAAGGAGCTGAGACTAAGTGTTACTGAGACTAGTAATATTATCATTTAGATTTTTGAATTTAAAAATAATTGAAGGGATGTAAATTGTTCAATTGTTTCAAGGCTATTCGACACCTAAAGTACTGTATACTTACGGTAAAAGGGAACATATCTGTCAAGCGGATAATACATTCGTTTGAATATTCAAATAACCTGTACAATAAGTAGTGAAAATGTTTGATAAGCAGCATGAAAATTGTCGAATAAATTATAGTGTTAATTTATTATATATTAAATAGGAAATTATTAGAGAAATTATATAGGAAATTACAGCGTTGTGTTTAGTAAGCCATCATCATAAACACGATCAATTCTTTTTTGCGACGCCGACAACTACACAAATAAATAAAGTTCTAGTAAAGTGATCTGTGTATAACACTGGCCACACACTGGGAGAAAGATTTGTGGGATTTTAGGACCAGGACATCAGAAATGAGTGAGTGAAATCTACACCAGTATACTGAAAACATATTATTATAACTTATAAGTTAAACATATTGGGTATGAACTGTGTTTACACTTAAGAGTGTCAAGTCATTTGGTTAACGTTTTTGTTATTAGATGACATTCTCTAGGGACGTCTATTATGATCTTTTCCGATATCGTCAATTTAATCGATGTTCTCGGCACATTACATCAGTGTTTTTGTTCCGTAGCAATTCAATTATACATATCCATCTCGTCCATCATTTGCGGTGTACTTTTTCTCAAATATAATGCAACGGGAAGGCAGTTATAAGAAAGAGCGAACAAAAAGATTATTAGCGTGAATATCAAATTAATGAGTTCAATGACCCAGATTCTGCCATAACTTATACTTATTTAGTCTCTACAAAATCGAAGACTATGAGAGTACGTAGTCCCTATAAGGGGGCAAACGAGCAGTCGGAAGAGTAGTGTAATTATACCGACCAGGCCCGTGGCGGAATCGTTAGCGTCCAGGGGCTAAGCATCCGCAGGGGTTGAGTCCACCATTATAGAAAATAAAATCTTAGTAATGTAATAAATGTGGAATTTTAATTAGACAAGGACTTGTACAGATAGATCCCCAGGTCCAAATAGTGTCAACGAAACTGTCCAGGGTTCATACTGATATTATGTAGCTTAGGTACGTATGTTTGTAAATTAGAAACTTCATCGCTTTAGGAATAGGTTATGCCATGCTGCGTAGGAGGATGTAGTGTCCCCACCAGGGTTCAAGCCTTGTCGTGGCGGTGGGGCTTAGTAGCCTGGGATGAATCTAGGCGAAGCCAATTGAACTGTGGTGGATTTTTACACCACTCTTATAAGAAGAGGGGGCTTAAAGATCAGGAGGAGAAATCGATCTCGGTACCCCTCTTATACGAAGAGGGGACCTAAGAGCAACAGGAGGTGGCGCTTTTGCGGACGGGGCAAGAAGCGAGGATGCGAACCTCACCCCATTGCAGTGTCCCAAAGTCAGTGGGTTTGTTCTGTAGTGCTGGGCAACCCCATCTGTGGAGGTGGAGTTGATCCCTTGGGGGCTGACTAGCCGTCGAGGTGCCCTGATGTTTGTTGTTCCGGGACACCTCACCAAGGGAGTGCCGCCAAGGAAGATTTTTGTGAGTATTCGGCACTATCATGTGCCGCGATCCCCACACACCACTAGACCCCACCCAGGGCCGGTGAAAGGGCAAATGTTTGCAATAAAAAAAGGAGAATGTAGTGTCATGCATTATGCATGGAATGCAACGGAATTGGGCCGGCTCGATTTGTGAATAGCCGGTGGCCTATTAGGGGTGGGGGGAAAGAGCGCAACGCATCGGCATAGTAATTATGTGGATGTGCATGGGCGTCGGTAGTCGTAAAAAGGCTGCGACACTCGTTTGTCCCACTAATAAACTATTTCAAAAATGGTAATTTCAGGAACTATTGCCCAATTTACAAAACCTTACAGCGTTCGATAGCCTAATCATTCCGGCAGGCTACTGGCTAAGATGAGCGAAGTACCAGCATGAAATGAGTGAAACCGCGGAACGCTGTACGTGTAACTGCAAGACCGAACTATCTATCGCTCAAGTAATGAAGATGAATGGTTAGTGGTTAAAAAACGAGGCACTAACTTTCCCTGACAAGTCGACACTTTTATTGTTGTTGTGTAACCATGGAAACTGTGCCGTGGCCTGTGCCTGATAGATTGTTGATGTGCTTAGGCTTGTACGAACGCTTACGCTATTGTAAGCAGTGTGCTCACTTTGTTATTCCACTGAAGGTGGATTATTGTTATTATCTGTGGTATATAACGCGAACCAAATATGTTTGTCTGCCTCTGATCATGAATTAATTTTGAGAAATCTGTAAGGATCATAATATTCATATCCCAGCATTCGGTTCTTTATGCACTCCGTTTGGGAACCGGCGTGATAAAGTGACGGGCGTGTTGATTTTCTTGCCTTTAATATAACGGTCACCACGATCTGTTTTTCTGTTGTTATATGGATTTATTTTTAGAGAATAATGAATGCGGAGGAGGCACGGCAGATATGTAAGGATCGTGATGTACGGCATTCCTTTCTCTCTGCCTACCCCAATAGGGAGCTGGTGTGAAGATGCTATGAGTAGCACCACACAACTTCATCGGTTTACCATAAGTGCTCGTCGACGTCGAGACTAATTTTGGGGAAAGATGGGACCGACTTCATCTGTAGATGGGCGAGACGGCACATGGGAAGCATCCCAACTGGCCCCACAATGTGTGTTTGGTTCACCTCATTCAATCGAATATGACTTAAGGTATACAAGTAAAAGCGTGAATCAAATCCCGCAACGAAATCTGTAGTAGAGGTACGCTTAACCATAATAAACGAATTCGTATATGGAACAAGTAATTCACTTATACCTTCTTTGCCGTAGTTGAATTGGTAATTATTACTAAATACCAAGTGATTAACCCGTTTGGATGACGAGGATAACTATGGACTGTGCGCAGTACCATTAGGCTTCAAGCGTGACTACATGCTGCGATTTCATGATTATCGTTAAAGACAATTCGACACACAGTTCTTCGGGTTATGTAACAGTGTGCATGTGGATTGTATGTGCTTTGCTATTTGTTAGCTCTATGACCTACCGATTTTGTTTATATATTTGTGCTGAATTTGGTCAAGTTTTTTTTTGGAAAGAATAAAATAAATACTCGTAAGGCTTTCGCGTTTATAATATTATTCAAAGTCCCTCCACATGAAATATAGGTACCCCAAGTAAATAAATTTATTTAAGGATCATTTTACATAATTGATGATATAATTATCAATATCATCATTGACAACATTAACTTAATAAGAACCTATTTTAATCTAAAAGTGTGTCTACTTACTTATGCTAATTTTGTATATTAAAATAAAACTATATGTCTAAGCAGAAAAACCTTTGTACGCGGTAAATAAATATAATTAGTTGAAGTATCAGCGAACAACAAGTAGGCTCTAATATTAGGAAAGTAGAGTTCAAAGTGGTATGATTTAATCAAATTTCTCATAAATATGTTTGACATTTAATTGTTTTGTTGTGAATTATAATTTTAATTTTGCTGTACATAAAATATGAACGCAGACATTATGCTCGACGTAATTACTTCTTGAGTCATGTTAGTGTAATTTTATGAAATGTTACAATAAAAAATATAAGACAATTTGTATTGTGTACTATTTTTTTTTGTCTTCAATTTGAATCAAGAACATGTTGGCGTGACAGTAAAAGCACGCCAGCACGTCCTCAACTCAAATGTAACATATGTAATCATTGTGTGCCAACCAGCATTAATCCAGAGTGGAGGATCCTATTCCACTACAAACGCCTAAGCCGCCTGAGACCTGGATCCTTACTATTGACAACTGTCTTTGCTCAGCGAAGGTCAGGTATATTTACAGGACCCGGACATAACTACACGCGTTTTATTTTTGGTTATGGTGAATCCATGTATACTGCCACCGGTACTGATAAGGATCCGAACACTTTCAAATGCCTACATAATGATGATGGATCGGTTGACTGATACAGGTTTTGAAAAAAAAAATACAAAATGGAGAAAACTTAGTGTGAAGCGTTAACAGTATACTCATTTAGGAATTGAGTAGACACTGCAACCCATCTGCGTATTATTTCAACATAATGTATTCATCAACTGTATACCACTCATAGATGTTGAGAATGATGATGCTGATGAAATATTTATAGTAAGTCGCGGCCCTCTCGCTTGTATGCATATGCACGAACTTGCATACGCAATTGAATTCTCCGACTATAAAAATATGTCAATTGTCAAGGGGTTATAAATGGTGTACAATATATTTATATTATACTAGCGATCCGCAACGGCTTTGTCCGTGAATGCCAGGGGTCGGACTACTTTAACAACCCGAACCCACCCCCCCACTCTTCCGCAGATGGGAGCGTTGCATCCCTATATGAGAGTGTATCCAATAGCTAATTTAACTATCATGGCCAGAAGTAAGGAGAGAGAGACGTAAGCGACACAAGCGCGGTAAAGCCGTGCGCTGGTGTTACGCTTGACTGGTCCCTGTTTGATTTGATACTACATATTTCTTTCTTACATGTGATTCCTAAACGTTTCATTAAGGAGTACACATCCAAAAGGAAGCTTGAAAAATAATTTTAATGAAATAGCCAACATTATGGTGGATACTTTAAACAGTGACTCAATCCGAGTTTAAACGTAATCTAAAATAAAAATGACATTTAAATAATTTTTGTGGGTGTACTTCCAGGATGAATATATAAAAAACATTTTTGTCCTTATGACACATTTGGCTAAAAAAGTTTCAATTGGTTTTTTGATTGGGTAGGTATTTTCGGTCGTAATCGAAAACTCAAATCGAGAATCAAAGTGAAAATAATGATAGAGTTACAACATTTGAGAGTAACCTATATTAAACCATTAGAGGCTACATTGAATTTGTGTACCACTTCGAACACAATGGGCGGTAAAACACTCAAATAAAGTAAATAAATAAAATAAGACTAGCTGTGTTACACTGCGCACATTGCAATAGTTTTTACCTGACATGTTACAACATATGTGTTTTGTTCTACTTTTTACCACCTTCAGCCACACTTGTATGGAGCTAGTTCAGGAAATACCGAGTATTTTCAGCTCGTGGCTCCTATCTAAATGTTCAGTATTTCCATACAACACGTCCGTGGTAAGTAGCTACTTAAGTCGAACGAGCAGTCGGAGTCATTTGGTGACTACCATCGCCTACTAACAACCGCATATGCAGATGCGTTGTCCTCCATTACCGCATCCCCCCAATGTGCCACCGGCTACTAATAGACCACATCAAGCGCGACAGCATAGATGTTACTTCCCGGCTGTATTATGCGAGCGGTTGCTTTTCACCATGGCACTACCTTTTACTGACTACTAGGTAAACATGGCGTCTACATTTTGTCTAATGGCTTTTGGCTTAGGACCTTCTTTACTCCACCCTGAGGGGGAGTTTTTTTGGGGATGGAGTTTGCGGGTCAATACGCGAGGGGTAAATAATAATTCTTGGCCACATTTGAAGTTAAAGATTACCAAATTTTCTATATTTAAGTGAATATTGATGACGTCAAGCCGTCGAAATAAACTATAGTATATACCCTTTGCCTGCGCGGCGCCCACGCGTGACACCGCTTTGTTTGTTGAAATGTTGGCGCGAGGCGATTTTATCAGCTCATATTAAAATTCAATACTGTCGCAACTGACAGGTTTGCAATAGAAAAATAATGTCAAATTGTTCGGCATATTTCTCAAAATTCTAAAACAGGAAGCGCTACGTGGTTCTGTTACATAAATATAAATATTTGTAAGAAATCGGCGCGCTGAGCAAAAACCCTTTAATCGGAGTGCGAACAATGGGACGTGGGATTCTGATGAACCGTCGCAAATTATAACGCAACTCGTGACGTAACCGTCGCGCATTGTGACGAAGTAGGTTTCAGCCGATATAGGTTTTTGTCGACCGGGAGTATGAGGAGGCAGGCGGTGGGCGAGTTGTGCAAGAGGTAGATGATCAAACGATTTGATTATGTTCAAGTAATTCGAATGTGACGATATTGTTGCAACATATTTTGCAAATAATTGCGGCCTCGTAAACATTATACGTTACCATGACAGCAAATTTAATTTATAACAGAACACCTAGTTGTCAATTATTTCTGCAGCTATAAGAATTTACTTTGATATTTTCTTCACATCTTTGGTTGCATTATCTAAGTTTCTGTAATGATTAAAAACTTTCTAGAAAATTTTAAATGGTAATCTCACATAGTGCAGGATATGAATACTAAAAGATTTTTTCAAATAAGTCCAGTTATGTAGGCTATTTAATGCAAATAAAGAAACAAACAGCCAAATGTACTAAGTATAGATGTGTCAAAAATACGTTATCGTTAAAATCCTTACCATCCCAGATAACACAAGTTTCTGTCATCAAATTTGGCCCACCGTAGCATAGCTCCGTGCTAAGTTTAGCAAGGATTTGGGTAATGCGTTGCACACAGAACAGAGGACCACGTTAGAGGTACTAGACAACGGCAATATATTTAACATTCTTTATACGTTTAACGAACTAAATATATATTTAATATTTTTATGACAGAAATACATATAATACATAGATTACACACATATTATACAATTTATGGATGGTTATCTAAACATATCATCACTTGGACGGGATTGGAACCGATCGAAATAAATACTACTGCATATTGTAATTTTGAGTTAACTAAGGTTTAATCCATATGAAATTATCCTTAAAACGAATTGAATTAATATTTGCCGGTAAGTTACGAAAGCGAAGTGATGAATAGACAAAATAATTGCAATTAGAGGCATCTTGAGCGTATTAAGCTTCTTAATGGGCAATTACTTAGCGAGCCTTTGCCCTTAACTGTTACTTAGTAAACTTTGTAATTTACCAACCATTTAAAACAATAAAGACATACTTCGATGGGAACTTAATCACTCATTAGCAATACTCCGGGTGTAACGCTTTTAGGCTGTAATGCCATTAATTATATTATTGGGCTGTTATTATATAACATGCGGTGATAAAAAACTACTTTAACGTTTTTTATTATTTTATTTAGATTTATCTGTACATAAAACTCAGTGCAGTATATTGAATAACCTTTGATTTAGTCCGTGAGATTATGTTTTATTGCATTATGTAATATAGTAATAAATGCCAGTCGTAAATTTTCTTTTAACTATAAATAGGTTAGAGGATTTACTATGTAAGATGCACGTAGACAATATGTAGTAAGAGACAATACATACTCGTAGCTATAAGTCGTGCTGATTTTGGGTGTCAGAATACTTTAATTTATCACATAGGTACGTACATTTTTTTATCCCACGCTCTCCTACGTAAGTTGAAAAAAAAAACATTTTATTCGACTATTTTTTCACATATACACTCTTTTTATGAATTGGATTTTATTCAGTATTCACATATATGTAGTAAGAGGTGGTGCCATTCTACATTAATCTCTCACATGATACCCCCATAAAGCGACAGCTAAGCTGTCGCGTTTTGGTACGTAGCCGTAAGTAGCCGGTGGTTGAATGGGAATGAACGTGTGTTATGTGGATGTCTATTATGTGTAGCCTTCGATAAAGCAACAGCAGACGAACAGTCAGAGCGAACTCTCGTTTATACCAATACAGCTTGTCTTGCCAGAAATATAGTAAGAAAATTTAAAAAAAAATCAATTACAAACAACATCTATTATATTTACAATGTGTTAGTTTAATACACAAGTATAAAACAATTTAAAATATAAATATCATATTCGAAGCGGCCATTGGCTACAATACGGACTGTAAACTTTAAGGCCAGTTATGAATAGAATCACGCATTCTTTCCATGGGGAAATTCTTCAATCGTTTTGATTCTTTTAGGGAGCCCAAATTATCATGGCGTTAGGGTCGGGACTACATGAGGGGTAGTCTTCAGCTCTGATCAAGTCCGGGACGTTTGGACAGATCGAGATTTATGATCTGGTCCCGAGTCATGCTGGAGGGACCATACTAGGTCATTGAACATGTTGGTATTAAGGAGCTTCATTACCTCCTCAAGAATGATATCTTGATACACTTGTGCCGATGTTTCGATGACTTTTTCACAAAAGTATGGCTCAGCCACTCCTTCATAACTGAAGTCGGATAATGCTCACGTTCCGCTCTGTCAACTAATTGGGAAGTTTCTTAAAGATTTGAGCATAAATACGGTCATTTTGTTTGTTAAAATGTTGCTCGATTGTAAAAAAGTTGTCATGCGTAAACAATTTTTTCTGTGACCTCCCTTTGCGTACCGCTTCAGTGGTTGTTTCGATTTTACCACCATATCCATCTTTAATTTATCAGTAAAATAATGATCAGTGAGTCTCTTATATGCTGCAAGTACTAAGTCATCTCTTAAAATACGCGACATGTTTCGAGGTGCTATCTTCATTTCCCGAGATAAAACCCTTGCATTCTGCTTTGACCACCCTTTTCGTACGAACACTACGTGGGCGGTCGGATCCCTTTCTGTCACAAACAACGGAAGCCTCATTATAACTATTAATAGGCCGGTACTCAACACATTTGACCAATACTAAATGTATGGAGAGTTTTAAAAATTGCATTTGGCTCCATATATACTTTGTGTAGTGCAATCACAGCGATTCTGTTCTCCGTATCTACCCCACTCCATTTTAATATCGCAAAATATTGTACAATGTATTGGAGCGAAAATGAGGAAACACAATGAGCAGTCGTATAAAAAGTACAGATTCCAAATTAAAATGTAACATTTTTTTTAAATTCTAACAATATTTATGGCCAGACCAAAAATAAGTCAGAGAAAAGCGGCTGAAATGGATAGAAGCGTGTACAGTTTTATATTTAAGAGTGTACTTCAAATTCCACCATCTTTATACAGCATTACATGCTCGTGACGCCACAAGAACACTTCCTAGCAAAGCACTTAAATCCTCGCCCAGTGATAGATTACTGTGCAGATTGACGGATGGTCTAAGTGTCCAGATTTAATGCCGGGATACGGGATACGTAATGAACAGCGTGTTATTAGAAACGCTTGGGCTCATGAAGAAATAATCGCGTGCAACATTACAAATGTGTGTAATTACCCTTTTCCTGGACTACCAGGGGAGTAGAAGTAGCAATAGCTGGAAGAAAAAGCAAAATATAACGTTTTTTCCATTTTTCTTATTTTTATTTGCAACATGAAAACAACTGCCCTGATTATTTCATATTCAAACAAAAAAAAAGTGGATTTAAGTTTTAAGTAGTTAAGTACAACTGCAATACAAGTTTTTCAATAGTGTTTATTTCTAGTATCGACAATTTATACGAATACCAAAAGATTGTAGCCTACATAAAAAAATAAAGTATAATATTTAAAAATTTTATCACTATATGGATGACATGACCACTTCTAATAAACGTCAAGACGGTTCATCGCATATTCTTGTCACTGAATATAAATCAGGTATGAATATTTCTAATGATTTGACTTCGTTCCTTTATTTAGTCCTTTCATAGGCAGAAGTTTAATAAAATGAAGTAACCACAAACAATGAAAGACTAAACTGAACATTACTTACGACAAAATGAATAATTCTCCTACGCAACCTCAAGATTAGTATCAATAGCCTCATGTAAAAACCAAGGATTTTCGTACAATTAAAACACGTGGGAACCGACCAGGTCTGATTGTTTATTGTCATACAACAATTGTGTAAAACGGCATAACCCTAAAATATCTCACAAAGGTCGCTGTGCAACTTTAACATGATTACGGTTCAAATTTAGTATAATTGCGATGAACGATGCGTTAAAGGCCCCCCATTGTAAGGTACAATTAAATAAGTTACAGGTTGACGAAACTATATTCTTAGCTATTAACATATTTCACCGTCCACATCGCCCGTCTTCCGACATAAACGTTAAGAAACATTCACAGTTTTCTTTAATATTTTTCTTTGCCATTACCACTGTAGATTTTTCGTAATAAAGAGATTATTACGAATTCTGCGAGCTCGTTTTGGTTTCACTACGCGCAAGCTACATATTTTGCAAAAATCATGGCTCACCTTGTTATCATCTCATCTTGTTATAATCATGCATTAAATCGCAACAAAGTAACGAAGTCTGTTAGTAAGTTAGTAAGGACAGGTGGACGGTGGTAATTCATATTAATGACTTGTGATTGTTTTTGTATTAATAAATTAGTTTTTTACAGGTGTATCGAAATTCGCATTGCAAATGTAAATGCATATTCTACTGTACCCTGTCGAATTAATGTCGCTTCTTTTCAGCTCTGAGTCAGGGTTACATCGGTGCAAGAGTACACATAAGTTTCACGTTCAAAAATATTATGATTTGTGATAACATATGTTGAATAAAAAAATAGAAATTAGACCCCTCCAAATTCATATACTATGTTCAATATCGCGTGCGTATAGCATACTATGAATTTACAATCTCAAATATCTAGATGATTCCGGTTAACATTTTGTATATAGATATCGAAGTTATATCTATATTTTGTTTACAAAACAAAATACAGCACGAAATATGTGCTCGTCAGTCAGACGAAAATACGTGACTAATGGGAAGTGAAATTATAGATAACAATCACTCTTACAATAATTGTGCATCGACGATCCGCGGGGCGATTATGATGATGGCGCAGATAAAAACAGCCCCGGGCTACACAATACACGTACGAAAACCGTAATCTGCGCGTACATGCATGTAGGTACTCGGCGTACGTACTTGTAAGTTGTAGCCCAGTGCACATTTCCAACGCATACATTTCTACGCCTACTGTGTACCTGAAATAGGGTCATGCTACACACAATATTTTTGGATCATGTCGCCGCAGCCGCGTTAAGCCCCCGATACATGGCCCGACCTTATTATCCTACTCATATTATAAATGGAAATGTTTGTATGTGCGCATGTTCCTCTTTCGCACAAAAACTACTCAATAGATTTAGATAAACTTTAGCACAGATATAGCTTACATTCTGAAATCGCAAACGTTTCTTATTTATTTCGAAGAAGTGAATTGGACTAGAGTTTAAACTAACAGAGATAAAATAGAGCAACTACGGGGAACAACTATTGCATATTATATTTACGATTTGTGTGTGTGTGTGTGTGTGTGTGTGTGTGTGTGTGTGTGTGTGTGTGCGTGTGTTAATGTGTGTGTGTGTGTGTGTGTGTGCGTGTGTGTGTATGTGTGTGTGTAAGACGATAAACATTGCGAATGTAAATTCACACAACAATTACACATAGAGCAACAAGACGGAACTGCTCAAGTA
The DNA here is from genome assembly GCA_017140195.1 of Eumaeus atala. Classification (NCBI taxonomy): domain Eukaryota; kingdom Metazoa; phylum Arthropoda; class Insecta; order Lepidoptera; family Lycaenidae; genus Eumaeus; species Eumaeus atala. Next base: position 94,946 of record JAFELO010000964.1, read on the forward strand.
GACGCACGCGCGGGGCCGCAGCGTCGGTAACCTTAACAATAATTTTATTATTCCACCACGTATAATTAACCGAGTGGATTTATTCCCATTCATCGCCTATCTCGCCCGCGGACATCAAATATAACTTTTTTATATAAAACCTTATTCAATTATATACGAATGTTACTTCTATGGAATATGCAAAGCGCTAAGGGTCCCGATACGTCCATTCACAGCCCCTTGGGCTAACAACTTGCCATGTTAGCGTTTCAAACTTGACATCGAATGGGTTGCATTGACCTCAGGCGGAGTAGAGACAAGCGACAAGCTGATAGCGGTATCTGTGTGCGCTTATTTAAACTATTTATACGAGTACAGTTGTCTGGCTGTTTAAATAGTTTCTGTATTACACGAACTTAACAGGTCTGTCCTACGAGATACGACGGTGACGTATGGATGGCGCCTTCTTCCCAACGGCGATATTCCATCTGGTCATTTACCTTTTTGCTAATGGAATATGCTTTGGGCGATTTAAGGAAAAGGTCGCACCATGCTGATTACCACTATTACATCCGAACCAAGCACGATCGGGAAGGTACCATTCTCTCCTGACATGACTGGCGCCTATTGCTTGTTTTCTGCTCAAAAAAAAAAAAAAAAAAAAACAAAACACATTATGGCATCGGATAAAGTTTAGACGTGGGGACGGGATCACCAGTAAGAACACCAAATATTAATAAAAATATAAAAATACTTTTTGATAGGGAAAATACGCTACCATAACGGAAGAAAAATGCATGCTATATTGCTTTCCACTGTGCCTAGAAAAATGAGATAATGTTAAGTTTCATTTTCTAAGTAACTGCTTTGCAATTTGTTTTGGAATAAAGACTACGTGTCTTTTTGAAAAGTGTAAGCATTACGTAACTGCTGGTTTTGTGAGGTGGTCATTGGTACCTGATTCCTGTTCCGAGAGGTGGATAAAAAACCTGTTATATCTAAACACTTTTTGTTTGTCAATTTTTTGGCGTCTGAACAACTTTTCTAGAAATGTGGAAGTATAAAGCACCGGTAATATACATTGTAGTCTTTATATGATTCTGGAGCCGAAAATGTTGTTATTTGAGTTTTGAGACTTCAGTAACATTTGATATTCACGTTCCACGTAAACTTCCTTTGACTGCCTCCTGGGTTATTGGTGAAATTGTAAAGCAATTAAGTTCTTCCTAGGCCGGTCAATTTCGGTGGTGCTATTCACGAAGTCGTAGACGAATACGTCTACCTCAGGCAACTATTGTAATTAGATAGACATAACTTCGAGACGGAAGCCGATAGAAGGATTCAGTTGGGTTCGGCAGCATTCCGGAAGCTTCGTCACATTCTCACGTCGTCTGTACCGCAGAGTTTGGAGACAAAAGTCATCCAATGTGTTCTCACTGTGATGACCTACGGGGCCGAAACATGGCCTCTAAATTTAGGACTGGTCCGCAAGTTTGCGGTAGCTCAACGGGCTGTTGTACGTGCTATGTTGGGTGTTTCTCTTTCCGGCAGAATTCGTAACGAAGTCATAAGGCAGAGAACTAAAGTATCGGATCCCACGCGACGAATAGGCTCGCTGAAGTGACAATGGATTGGCCACACACTCAGAAGAATAGGTTTTGGAGTGTGGGCCGCGTTTAGGAAAATGAAGTGTTGGCCAACCGTACACCAGAAGGGACGGCGATCTCCGTGTAGTAGCCGGTCCGGGATGGATGCGAGTAGCAGGAGATCGATCGTCTTGGCGTTCATTGAAGGAGGCCAATGTCCAGCAGTGCATTGATAAAGTCTGATAATGATGATTTTGATGATGTTAAGCGACAGACGTGAGATTCCAGGTTCGATTGCCGGGTTAACATTTAATGACAATCCGGAATCTGGAGTCGGCGGTGTGGCGTCTGATTTCTCTCCGGCCATGTCGGTTTGTCGTCCCATCGAAATAGGAGAACGAGGGATTAGCATTGCATTTGTATTGATACAGACACTCGTGCACTGTAATGTGTCTCGCTCTCTTCTTAACAGCCGTAATTCAAATATGACGACATTATTATTTTTATTAGATATGACGTGTAGGTTCATTTATTATGATGAAATTAATATGTTGCCTCACAGTAGCCTGTCATATTTACAACTAGCTAGTCGATACTCAACTCTTATGTATCACATAACAGCTTCATATTAGTAACTTCCAATCAGAATGTGAAATAGAAATTTTCCGTTCATTTTGTCACTTACGAGTAAGTTAAAGTTAAACGGAACTTTAAATCGGACCAGTGAAATAGTCCTTAATTCTAGTATTATAATACTTATACGAATCCGAGTTATATTTTATCACTGCACAAGAGATTAATATCTAGTTATTTATTCATCAATATACTATACAAGAATTAAGAAGGATTGTAAATGTTATTACTCGTACAACTCCTAAAGACGTTACGCGAGGGCCACCGCATAGAACTCAAAAGTTAGAGAATGTAGAGATATCTAAATTTTTAAAGAAGTTTTATCAAAACTTGTGGTTTTCTATAATTCGAAATTCAATCATAATAATTATAAAAACAACTTATCTATGTACTGAAATAAGAACCAAAAGACATTGTTACTTAAATGCGAGTATGCGTGCTGCAGTGTGTATTGTTTTATTTAATTGAGGTAAGAAAATCTAGTGCATATTGTATTAAGATATTCGCTTTCTGCACATCTTCTCCAAACGATATTCAACTGTACTAAATTTCAAAATTGTCATTCGGGTGATTCTTAGAAAAAGTGATGGGATTTTTTATCCACGTATTAGTATGTAGATGGACTTGTAACTTAAATAAATAACAACATTCCTTAATATGTATTTTTTATTATTATTCTTAAAGCATGGGAGATGGATGAGCAATCGAACTCGTTCGGATACGCCGCTCATCATCAGCATCCGTGTATACGTTGCTGTCCTCCTACTTCAGTTTCACATATCTCTTAGGGATAATGTTTTTGAAATTATAGAGAGAGGATAATGTTAATAGTCTTATAAAGTCGAGGCCAACGTTGTGAAGTACTGGAGTGTTATTCAATTTTACCAACTAATATGATACTGTCACGCGCTAATTACATGCTCGGAGACTATTCCTTCACAAGTTTAAAGATTTATAGAGTAAAATGTAACGAGAAAGAGAACGGCAGTTGCCGGGACTCGTAAACACGTAGTTAATGCTAAATATCTATTAAAGGAACTCACTGGAACTATTGCCTATTAACTTCATGCAGCAGACTATTTGTTACACGCTAACTTGATCACATAAAAGACGGTATCTCAGATGGAAGTACACACACCTTACAACGGTTGGTTTGCTACTGCCGCGATGTATTTACGCACAACTTTCCTTAAATTTGTTATTTCTAATGATAGTGATTACTCTATAGTAATATTATAGAGATGACATATTTGATTGTTTGCATTGAATAGGCTCCGAAACTACTGGACCTATTTAATAAAAATACCATTAGTTCCTGCATTATCTGCAAGGAACATTTTCTGAGACGTTTTCATCGTTATAAAAACACCGATAATGTGGTTACATTTAAAAGGTTTGATTAAAGGTGCGAAAAATATCTAATTGACTCCTTATATAGCTGCAGAAATTATTGTCAGCTAGCAGTCCCAACTGCTAGTTGACAATATTTCTGTCGTTGTTCTGTCCTAAATTGAATTTGTTCTCAACGTGTAACGTTTCGGAGGCCGATACTAAAACTAATAATTTTTGTATTTTTGTCAATGTTTTTTTTTTGCAAAATATCGAAGTTTAAGAATTAGCGAAGTTGGGACGGTATGTTAGTACTATATAAGATACCTACGTATATTTATCATTAAATTCTTTTATAAATGTACTTATATGAAAGATGTAAACCGAAAGATAAAATATACTGAATGTTATTACTTATTTCCTTTAATAAGGTTATTCCTATTTTATCGATACATTTTACGGTAGTAAATGAAGTACCTTGCATCATTGCAGCCGGAATGAGTCAGCACAACGGAGAGGTGCCCCTAACTTACTTGATACCGCCGTGAAATGAGAGCTATATAAAGGAGACCAACGAGCAACAGCCTTTGATACCTTCTGAAGCCGCAAAGACATGAGCATCATTGTTATACAGGCTAATTTTTCTTTCGCAGTTTCTAATGAACCACCAAAAACTCACAAGCAGCATGAACCGCGACAACATGATTATGTATTTGTGGATGACTTTGAGTCGGTTCTTATATCAGCGACATGTACCGCGACACGGAGATCACCGCCGGTCCAGGTGCAATGCAGTGAAGCACCACCTAATAACCGTAGAGGCCTAATAGACGATGATGAATTCGATCGACGAAATGGTCAATGACACGTCTTGCAGTTTGTCGAAAAATAAAAACAAATGGTAACATTTCTATGAGCAATATTAATATTTAATATGGACCGCGTTATCTTGAGCGCAAGTCCGCGCGGCTGCCCGCGGCCAGCACCGCCCTCAGAGATGACACCTGCAACTCTCGCCTCGCTGCCAGCTCGTTCCGAGACGTTGGACACTCCAGTGTCAAGTTTGAAGTCGCCAATTTAACTCGAGATACACTGCGAGCAGACGTTGGCAATTGTTACCGTACAGTTCTGTACAATATTATAAGCGCGAAAGTTTGTATGAATGGATGGATGTTTGGTACTCTTCCACGTAGAAACTACTGCGTGTACTATATACTATTATTATATTTTATATTAGATTATTTCAGGAAAAGGCAGTGACATGCTGCATAGGAGGCGGTAGTGTCATGCACATGTCACTATCTTCCTATGTAACGGAATACTGCCCGCACGACCAGGGTAGGTTTACCTTTCGCTCACATAATATCGCCGTAAAGTGTCGCGTTTCCTGTTGTTTGTGAGTATCCGGTGGCCCATTGTGGGCGAGAAGGAGGGCAACGCATTCTCATAGTAATTATGTGGATGTTCATGGGCGTCGGTAGTCGTAAAAAGGCTCCGATTGCTCGTTTTCCCCCCGATTCTACAAAAAAAACACATGGGCTATATAAATAATAACTTTTCCTTGTGGTTCTGTCTGTCGTCCACGCGGACCAAATCGCTGGTAACAGCCTATGTTTTTTGTGTGAGTTTTCTTTATCCCATCGACCTGTACAGTTTTAGGTATGTGTGTATTGTGTCTGATACTGAACTTCGACTTGTGTCACATGAGTACATATTAAGTAGTGGTATCTAGTTATAATCTAAAATGGTGAAAATAAATATCTTTTATCTTATATATCTTTAAAATTATACATCTAATGAATATCGAATGAGATAAAATCCAATTAATATTTCTTGGCTCTACATGCATAAACATGGGACGTACCAACTTAATTAAGCACACACGAGTTAAAACTAATTAAAAAATAATACTAAACATCGGCCACGTGCAATTTGGACATGGCGGTTTTATACCATAAAATTAAATACAGACTCTACAGGTTTTTTTAATTAATAAAATCATGGTGCTTGCCGCAATATCAATATAATACTTTGGAACAGTTGTGATAGCCGCGGTCATAACCCCGTCACACCTATGCCTACGGAACCTTTCTTTTTCGCCGATAGAAAGAGTTTTTATGTTATTCCACATTCCAATCTACATTTAGTAGTTTTAGCGTGGAACAATTACAAACAATAATACAAATTTACGCATTTATAATTGTTATTAATAGGTTTCGGCGTAAGATTCACGTACTAATAACAAGGATGATAATTGTGCAGTGCTTAGACGCCTCATTCTGTCCACTCGTCAGGAACCCTAGAAATCCAGTAGCGGCTGGGTTAATGTACAATGCGAGTGTGAGAAAAATATTTCTCTCTGAGGAGCCGCTAACATCTCTACATTTTTATAGTTATGTTAGGTACTAACAGCAGAAGACTTTTCACTTGTACGAGTGTGTACGTGCGTTCGTGCGTGCGTTTGTGTGTGCGCGTGTGTGTGCGTATGTGTGTGTGTGCGTGTGACATAACAAATAACATCAAATTACGAAAATAATAATGATTTTGGTTATTTTACGTCGATGATGTCCAACATCATTTAATGTTGAGGAAATTTTGATGATTATGGCTTGTAATATTTTTAAAGATAGTTCAGTTCTAATCTTGAGCTATCTCTAATTACAAATTTATCTATCGGTCTTTACAAGCTGTCATAACTCTTTCAGTATAAGTTAGACTTTTCAAAATCTACTGAATGGATTTTTATGTGTGGTTATCACCCATAGATAGAGCTATTCCGGAACAAATATAATTTGTTAATTTAATTCACGGAATCGCTAACAAATAATAATAAACAAGTTAAAAAAACGATTCATAAATTTCAGTTTGATGCAGGAACGTGTCAGCCAGGTCTTTATATATATGATCTTTATATATCATCCTATAAAACGTCTCATATCTTTATATAATGATGTAGTATAATTTCGAAAATTGAACCATTAAATCTCCATACAGGTAGCTAAGGGATGATTATTTCTCCAGGTAGCATAGACGTCGATCTGGATACCCCACATCGATGCACATGGAAACTTCGGGAACATCAATCCGATACAACCAAAAGCGATTACGTCAGTGACGTTTATGGTACGTACCCGTGCTGCGATGTAAAACAATATTAGATATTAAGCACCGGCCACTTCCTTATGTCACTAAACTAAAGCATTTTTTGCTCGGCCCACACAGCTCCGTCGATCTCGTTTTTTACAGAACAGCTCAAGGTTTGAGATGAACGAACTCTTATTAGTAATCGATAGAGCTGATATAGCATGTACCAGAGTTAAGTGTACGATCTGGTTATTTCGAGCTGTAAAAACTTTATTGCGACATACTTATCTGTTAGAATCTCAATTAACAGATAAATTTATCTTGACGGCATTTTTTATTAATTCAATAGAGTATGTATCATTGTTTTTTTTTTATAAAGAGGATGACGGCTTACCTGATGACAAAATATATTTACGAATTACGGGATTATCTACTCCCGCTTTATAAAATGTATATGGGGCAAACTAGCAATCGGAGCCTCCTGATGCACATAGACATTCACATTATTGTTGTTATGCAGATGCGTTGCCCTCCTATCATCCACCCCAATGGGCCACCGGCTACTCACAAAGCGCACGAAGCGCCACAGCGATGCTGCCAGTTTACACCGGTATTAAGTGAGCGAGGGGTACTTCTCCGATCGTGCCGGCTCAATTCCGTTGCATAGGAGGATGTAGTGTCATGCACCATGCATGGTACTACCTCTCATAAGCTCCTCAACTCGAACTGTGCACAACACCTTAAATACTACTCCAAAACGACATCCGCTACTCATCCGCAGCTCAATGATACGCTCACACGCACTCCCTACGAGAGTACGTAAATAACTATGAGGTGCAGAATCTTGATAGTGAGACAGTTGAAATCACAGATGATGTATGTCTGTTGCCGTTATAACAGCGAATACAAAAAAATGTATTTTTTATGACATAGGGGGCTTACCAGCAGGTGCTAGTGGCAATCGCCGCCCATAGACATTTGCAAGACTAGGCGCCTTGCAGACGCGTTGCCTAGCTTTAAGGAACTCTTCTCTTGAAGGCCTCTAAGTCGTATCGGATCGGAAGTACCGAGGGAGACAGCTGGCTCCACAGTACAGTTGTGCGCGGTAAGAAGTGGCATTTAAACCGCACTTGTGGATTTACGGATATCAAGGTGATGGGCGTGGAACTTAGAGTTCCGTAGCGATGTCCGAAGATGGAAATCTGCTGTTGGTATTAAGCCGAACAATTCCTCTGAACACTCCTCATAGGAAATAAAGGAAAAGACGCGCAATGAACCGACGAAATTATAATTATATTGCTGAAAAAACCATCACAAAATCATATATGTAGTTAGTTTCATACTAAATGTACGGAGTTCTTCACAAATATAAACTTGTCAATATCTATAAGTTGTAACGTTCGTACCAACCCTTGGTATGTAATGGTCCAATTGATAAAAATGTTGATTATGATTCCATAAGTAATCAATTATGTCTTCACATCAGTTTGGACGGCGACGACTGATGAAACATTAATCCAGTAAACAAAATTGATATCTATAAATCTAAAAGTTAGTTTACAACGGTTATTACACACATATCATGTCTTGAAAAATCTCATTTCCTTCCTTTTTCCTTGGCTCGGTTTTACAAGGTCATTTACTTTTACCAACGTGTAGGTAAATAGATGTTACGATTAACCGCGTTACCATTTAACGCCGCAGTGAAAATAAACATACAAACAAACCTCTATATCTCTGAATGTTAAAACCTGAATGATTTAAAACCCAAATAGAGAATTAAAGAAGGATACATTGTTTACAGCGCAGAGAAAAAAATGTAAACACAAGTAATTTATTTCAAGACAAGTAAGTTAGATTGTAAATAAGGAGACTGTGATTATAGATAGTGAGTAGATTCGACAGATACCTCTAGAGGGCAGCGGAGTCAGGCCGCTGGTAATGTGGATGTCTAAGGACGGTGAAGGTAACTTGCCGCCAGGTGAACCGCTTGATCGCTTTCACTTTCTGTGATAAAAATATAGCGCATTAAGGGACTTAATGTATGACCTTCAGATGCCTTTCAAAATGAGTGAAATATAAAAGGAATAATTTCGAAAATCATCAAGAATATGAGTGTTATGAATAAGATGTTGTACGTTAGATAAGATTTTTTTTTATATATGAGATAATATTATATTGTTATATGATAGCCACTTTCATTCTGGACTTGACCCGTGGAAGCGAAGAAAAGCCCAATTTGGCTTTATCGGGTTGCGATGGCTTTAATGGCCGATAGGGCCCTTTCGACCATTACGCAGGTCTTTGAAAAAGGGACTCCGGTTGAAAGAGGGGCCTACCTTTGGGTTAGGCAGTAATATCCACACCACCAGACGAGCCCGCTCCTTGTGTGTCTGAGCATTAAAAAACTTTAAGCTCATTAATTAAATACTACAGTTAGTCTTATGAGCACAGACACTATCTGTAGTATGTACACACATACATGTTGTCGATTGAGGGAACAGGGAGTGCGCCTGCGCACACACTTGAACACTTTATAACACTCGTGTGTCCTGCGCAGCTGGCTAGTCATTATAGAGATAGCCGCCGTGGCCGGAATTTGACTAAAACAATATTATTATTATACAAATTATTATTTGTGTATATACACAAGAGCAAGGTTAGCGTATTCCATCAGTGTTTTCATACATCCAATAATGGGCCTACTACAAAACATAAGTAGAAAAAAAAAACCGTCGCAAATGTCATAACAATTATGCTGGAGGCTTCATTAATAAGAACGGCCCGACGAAACGACACGGCGTCACAAATAAAAAAATTACGACAATAATAAAGTGAATGTCATGCTACCAGGACTTATCCAATCTACGTATACTTCCTTGTGTAGGTTACTCTGTAACAGTGAGACGTTAAGTAGTCTCTGGTCTAATAAATGGCCTGGAGAATGATCTAGGTAAAGTAAAAAAAAAGTCATTTGACAAAGGCAATGCTTTTAAAGATAGTACATACACGTGTTTCTTCTTAAGCTTCACGTGTACATCGGGTACAAAAAGTGTTCAATAATCCTTTATGCTTATTTAAATTTTATTCGTTTCATAATCATAGGCAAGGGTCATGCCAGCAGCACTCTCTATATTCTTCAATTTGAATAACAAAGGTAACTTAACACGACTCTAATATAAAATGATGGAATGCATTCACAGACGTCTGTGTAGCCTGAAATATCGTGAGAGTCGGGAGCAATAGTAATAAGATATTATAAGGACAATGGGATTTGTACCCACACGTGCTACGTAACACGTCATTGTTTACAAAATATACGACGAAATACTCCAAGTAAACCAGTTAAGAGTGGCATATCGTGTAGTCTTAATGGTTTATTTTAGTTACGCAAAAAAGCAAAAATATTTAATGGTATGAAGTGCGTACAGACTTGATTGTGGTAATATAATGTTTACGATGTGGCTTACAAGCCATTGTGACGTTACATATGCAAAAGTAGAACGCCCAATGTTGTGATATTTTTCATTTATTTAAAAGGAGAGTTTATTTTTCGGAGGGAAAGCTAATACTGGTTGGCGGCGCTATTGCTCCCGCTTCAACAGCTCGGCGGAGCAGCGAAGACTTTTGTGTATTCAGGTTTAGGGATAGGAGAGCCCAAAACAGGCCAAAATTTTCGAATGATAAGATACTCGTAGAATAATGTTTAAAAAGAGATTGAAGATATATCTGTAAGTCAAATAACAAAATGAACTGGGAAAAATAAGACGTCTTAAAAATATGCAATCTCAAATATATATATATATTTAAACGTAATTTGAAAACATCCAACTTAATAATATTGTAAATTGCCTACGATATATAGTTTATTGATACTATTTCATTTATACATTCATCCAACAGTTATTGTAGGAATACACAATTAAGTTGTGCATTGTGGTACACAGTATGCAGTCTCCTGCCATTCTTGTTAACATCATTTATAACACCAGAACAATTATCAATACGTTTTCAATGCGAAACTTGTTATGAAAAATAGAAATTGCATTCGACAGGCCTGGTGCTGCAGTTATAAAGGTTCTTCGTGGTGTAATTATTAACATCTCCACGCAGATTTACCGGTAGGCCAACTAGTAAATAATTTTCAACATTTAATTATTTGTGTTAGTTGTAATGATTATTGTGTAATTACTAGTATTTCGATGATTACTAGTATTCGGTAATTACGATAGTGTGCATATCACCTCACTGTACGAGGTACAGCTCACCCAGTTTATAACGAAATAATGACATTACATCAGTGGTTGTGTAGACCCTAAGAGGGCCGACTCTTTAATTGTAACAATGTTACACGCAGGTGATGACGGCAGACTGATCAGGGGAGCTGCTTATTAACATGAGCCTGCTTTTTTTGTTAACATGTTGACGAATAATCTGGCTCCCCTTCTGATTCTGAGGCACAGAGCCACAAAATGACAATGCAATATTATTGGTATTTTGTAACATTTGAGGCAGAGCTTCAATTGAAGTAGTTACTATCGCAAATGAACAACCGCACCGGCTATACATTTACGTTGCCTATCTCTGTCACAACCCTCAATAGGCTACCCTGGCTCTCAAAGGTCGTCAATGAAGCTCTTTGGTAATGTGTGCTCGATTTTTCAAAATTCGATATTTAAAATTGCACATTAATTTTACTATTATGTTAGCTCAACATTTGTAATCGAAACTGCTTTATTACAAATGAAATAAGTCAGTGATTTGTGTGCATGTGATTCCATCGGGTATCGGTGATTTCGTCACGTGATCGATGATCACATAAACCTAAACGGACTCACTTAATTTACTTTTATCTTATAATCGATATGTCATTTATAATGTCGTGCGTGTTTTAGGGTTGCATGAGTACAGTGACAATATTTTTTTATATTTTTAGTAAAAAAAAAGCGTTCAGAAAAGCCACCGCGAGTGCCATCAGAGCCTTGGGTGAGGTGCCCCGGAACAACAAAACATTAGGTCACCTCCACGACTAGTCAGCCCCCGAAGGGACCGACGCCACCTCCACAGATGGGGTAGTCACGCACCACAGGACAACCCCACCGACTTTGGGACAGTGCAATGGGGTGAGGTTCCCATCCTCGCCCCTTGCTCCGTGCGCAAAGGCGCCGCCAACTTCTGCTCTTTTGTCGCCTCTTTTTATAAGAGGGGTACAAAGAGCAGCTCCTCCTCCTGCTCTATAGTTCAGTTAGAAGCGTGCAAAGAGCCGCCACCTCCTCGGTTCAATTGGCTTCGCCCAAGGTGTCTCGGATCACCCCATGCTACTGAGCCCCTCCGCCACGGCAAGGCTTGAACCATGATGGGGATAGTACCAACCCAGGACGGACTCCAACGCATTTTAATGTACGAGGTGTCCTTAGGATCGTCTTGACAATGCAAGTGACGCTAAGTACATTGAGATATATTTTAAAGTCTGGTTTTCTTTTCAATTTAACGCTAAGTTATTTATATATGATTCTTCGAGAAAGTTAAAAGAAACTTGCGAAGATATTATCTGAATGAAGCAAATGTAATACGTAGGGATCACCGTGTGAGATGTAAACGTGAGGGTGATTTCATAATCACTCACAGAGTACTGCCTTTTGAGTTTTACGTCGGTATACCTTCGTCTTCGGTATTCGTCGCAGATTTTGTCAAGATTGCTTAGTGGTCTAGGGGAAAGTTGTCTAAATGAGCTTCAAACCCAGCGAGTGGGGTTTATTAGGTTAATCGCTTTATTGTATCAACAGACCATCTCACACACTTAGTAAAATTTTCTTACGCACGCTTGACTTGGGAACCACGCGAGACTAACGGAAGTTGAGAAGCAGATATAAGTTAGCGAAGAAAGAAAGAGACAGTTACATTTATAGTCCTGTAGAGGCTGGAGAGAGGTACATCTAAGGAGGTTATACTTCGATTGTGTGGTTTAGAACACACCCATAAAATTGTCTGTGTGACAAATGTGTAGATGTCTATGGGCGTGAGTAGTCCTGAGAAGGCTCTGATTGCTCGTTTGTATATTACTATGCTGTAATATTATTGTGTAGACCGCGTCTGGGCAAACGTAGTGGGGGGACGCCCTGTTGCTCAGTGGAAAGACGACTTAGGGCAGGTGGCGCGTCGCGGATGGATGAGGGCTGCCCGGGATCAAGAATGTTTGTGCACTATCGGGAAGGCCCGCGTTGAACAGTGGACGGTTATAGGCAGATTAATTCATTCATTCATATTATTATTTTACGAGGACAAACTAACTATAATTGTGCGCTTGGAATATCACTAAATTCAAATTTTCCACTCATATAAAACTACAGGTCCATAACACTTATGCAAACATCGTCATAACGCGTGCCTTATGTGTTGGCTGCATGTGTAATCGTAGCATTACTGGAGCCTAACTGCGCATAATCGGGCACCCTGGCAGGCACGAGTGCGTTGTTACGTATAACATTCTATTGAGAACATGCGATTGTGAAATGTCCGTCGGGAAGTGAAGCAGGTGTTCACGCGAAACTACATTAATTTTATAATAAGCGTTATAATCATTATCATATTTCGTGGCTGCTAAAAAACCGGCAAGTGCGAGTAGAACTGGCATATGAATGCTTCCGTAGCAGCAAATAAAAAAATCCCATATTTCTTTAAACTACCAAACGGATTATGTTCAAATCAATCTCCGTTCAAGTTCGTATTGAATTCTAACAATTCCAATTTTCAGAGAAGAAGCCTTTCCAACGATCCCACACGGCTATGCTATCTCAATAAATAATCCTTTAGTTACATGCATAAAAAAAATTAAAGACAGCATATACTAACTACCTTTAATATTTTTTATACATATATCCTTGCTCGAGTGAATTAAAATACACCTTCCAAATTTACACAGTACCCACACGCAACAGCCATAGTCTCCGAGTAAAATGTCTACTACGTATCGTATACGATATGACGAACTTATAATGGTTCTGTTTTTTGCCACTTGGCCACGAAACACTAAAAACGTGAGAAGTATTGATAATCTACGCTATAAAAAAGTCTCTAATTTTTATCTCGTACTTTTGCACTGATACTGATACAATTTTACACCAAGCTTCACTGTAAGCGTGATGTTAAATTGTACGAAAGTGCAATAAAACGAATGTAACATATATCTGACTCGCAACTCGTTATTATTAATATCGTATATTTCATACAATGACGTCATATAATAAAATATACCACCAAAAAACATTCAAACTCTTAGCATCATCATCAACATCGAGTTTAATTTTTGTACCAGGTTATTCCATAGGTGAATGATGTGATAATTTTGTTAAATTTTCTTGCCATTTGTATTTTAAAGTTATAGACACATCTCATGCGTGTTTTTGTAAACGTGAAATTTCTCCGGGGTCGGCACAAATGGTTAGGTATCTCTCGCTCATGTGATACCGCCGTAAAGTAATATTTCAGTCAGTTGGTGGCGCATTTCGTGCGTTTTATGAGTAGCTGCTGGCCCACTAGGAGAGGAGGAAGAAAGGTGAGCAATGCATCGGCAAAGCAATTATGCGGATGTTCATGGGCACCGATAGTCGTAAAAAGGGCTCCGATTGCTCACTTGCCTCCTATACTCTAAACAACATGTCACGTAAGTACTATATAAGCGAGAGTAACTTACCTCGAACTGTTGAACCTCGTATATCACTAACTATTCACTAACTCACTATGTTCCGTATGGCATATCAATAGAATATACATTTCATATTGCTGGGTGACTGTGGACTCTTGGAACACAGCCCCAAGCAAGCGTTCTATAGTTTTTCCTAAACGTGTTGTGTAATAAAATCATTACTTACAATATTGTCATTTTAGTAACGATGTTGCCAGATGTTTGTCAAGCGCGTCGCTTAGCCCTCGTTAGCTAATGGCCGGTGCTCGTGTTGCCCAATGCCTGCAGGCACCACGACACAATACTAATCGACGATAAAAAAGTATATGATATATGATAGAGATTAAAATGTGTGGACTCCATCGATCATAACAAAATTATTTTATCTGTGTCGCCATGTGCAATTTGACAGAAGGCATGAATGTAATTAGATTTTATTTTGGATTGAACAATCCTGACCGTTTGTGGTATTCTACTAACGGCAGAGTGAGCTTTCTGTAATCTGCTGGAAATGAACCAGCGAAAAGCAAAATGGGTCTTCTTTTCGTTCGATTATTCTGACTAAACTTTATACCTAGGCACACGTTCGGCAGCTATATAATTTGAATACGGATGTACATAAACGCAATACTAATATTCTAGCAGGTGGTCTTAATATAGTTCATCGATGTAGGCTTTAAAAATAAAATGTTTGCAGGTTACGATCTCTCTCAATACTCCTGCTTGCGTAGTATCTTCGGTTTTACAAGAACATTGGAGATGGCTCAAACATTATAGTAAAAGTATTTTTATAATATAATATGTAAAACAGTTTATCGATAACATGTTGCATTCGATCTCTAATATCGATGAATCACCACGACTCGAATCCAATCGATTGTTATTATCGATGTGATCTGTTCTTTAATAATGATCAACTTTGTGCCAACGATTATCTATTTTAAAGAAAGGTAATGTTAACATATTGTTAAACATTTAATGTCGGAAGATGCGACTGTTACTTTTATTAAGCAAAAAAATATATATTCTATACTAATAAAGCTGAAGTTTTGTTTGTTTGTTTCAACGCTAAACTCAACACCTCAAGACATACTAGTCCAATTAGAAAAAATCTTTGTGTGCTAGATAGCACATTAATTGAAGAGATTGTATTGGTCAAGTTGTTACGTGTACATTCGTTATAAAGGTAAACCCGCCAGGTGCTGCCAGTATCCGCTAAATAGTATTTTAAATTGCAGTACATCTTACATATTCCCACATTATCTCGAAAATATTGTAGTTTTTTTAAATTATATAGCCTCTGATCAAGATAAAACATCAATCAATTTCACAACACAAGGAATTTTAGCAAATGCTAGATATTTGACTCAATTTATCTGCATGTGAAATCATACCTATTTTGTCGTCATCGTTATATGGTGGGAACAATAATCAAATACGGATTGTATTGTTCAAACAAATTGGACGTTACAGCCTTCTTGGTGTTGTTTAATAATGACGTTATAAAGTATAAAGACCGGCCTGTAATTTAATAAAACGTAAATTTGAAATATTCAAAAATAGAATGTATCTTTTTTTTCGAATGTGTCGAGCATCAACATAGGCGACATCGTTTAATCAACAACGAGGCTGTAAATCTTAAAAAAAAAAAAATACATAAAAGTAAGGCACCTACCTTTTTAGATAGAAAACAAAAAAGTGGCCGGTAGGAGTAGTTTTATCTGTACACACGGTAATGTTGTTTAAATATTATAGAAGATGTGTGTACTTTTGATATGTATTACAAGTTTCACCTTACGAAAATTTTGTTTCCCTTGAAGACTCTAATAGTCAAATTCTTCATCAGCTGGGTAATATAATATACATACTTACGCAACGGTTTTTGTTCATTTCCACGTCTTTGTAGGTGATTGTGTATGACTCAGCGTGTGTTTTGTTGCTCTTTTTGCGATCATAGACACGCAGCCTCGGAAAACTTACGATTGATTTGCCGAGTGCCATTACAACGAACTAATAAACTTAAATTAGTTCCTATATATATTTTATGGCACGTCTTAGCTAAATCACTTGGAAACCTTCATACTATGTATTACTGATATGATTACGGTGTA
Organism: Eumaeus atala; assembly: GCA_017140195.1. Lineage (NCBI taxonomy): Eukaryota > Metazoa > Arthropoda > Insecta > Lepidoptera > Lycaenidae > Eumaeus > Eumaeus atala. Next base: position 111,352 of record JAFELO010000964.1, read on the forward strand.
TTATAAACGAACGTAGGGGCGTAATCAAGGATGATACATCAACAGTTTGTTTTAACTTCAGTTGCGTGAACAATCAGACGTAATTATTGTTTTTTGGCTCCTTAGATTTTTAAAAATAAATGTATGTATGTAGAAGAATAAGAAATCCAGTTCAAAGTTATAATAATATTTTTGCTGTGAATTATCGCAATATGATAGAATACCGTGACAACTGCAAAAGCGTGTGTAAAGAGTAGATTTGTCTGCATTCTTGCAGTTGTCACGACACATGTGGGAAGTTGAGACTTTTGAATTGTAATTTAATTTAATTACACGTGCGTGAAATGTTAGCAATGAAAGTAAATTCTAATAAATGCACAGATAATTAAACTAAATTAAGAGAAAAGCACATTTTGACCTACTGTTATTATTGAATCATTGCCTAACGATAAAATAACTAATAAATATTAGTGTACTAAATAAATTCACTCCATTATTTTAATTAAAAAAAGTTGAACTTGCTACTGTAAGCTTTTAACTTATTTTAACCATAACAATATAATGTAATAAAAAATCGATTGATATAATCGATTTAATTTTTTAAAATGATAACCCTTGCTTGATCCTCTGTTAAGTAAGAAAACGTGTAGCTAAATTGATTCACCCAATTCAGCTGCAATGCAGCAATGGAATGCCACGAGATAGACATGTCTTAATAAACTTGATGCCTACATTTTAAACTCGAGTCGCGGGTATATCCAATAAAAAAAACTAGTTTCTGCTGTTTTACCCATACTCTGGTTATGTTTATCAAATAGGCATTTATCCTTTCTAGCTTCTATGATAGTAGCAATTTAAAATTTATTAAGTAATAGGAGACATAGAGATTCCATTACAATTATATATTATGCATTATATATAATTAATTATATACATTATATATAATGACACTTAGAATTTTACTAGATTTTGCTTTATTTATGATATTTTTTCTGTTACAGGCAGGAGTAGCTTCAATGGCCTGAAAGTATGTTTCGAACGGCGTCATTAGAGGGCTCCGGGCCGAGGACGCCGCCCGCCTACGCCCCACATCCACCCTACGTCCCACCCCGTTTCTTCCCTCCTAGGATACGTCCACCTCCTCCTCAGTACTGTTTCGACGCTGCTCGCTTCGCATGCGACGCCTCCAAGCCGAGATATCTGGACGTGGAGCGAGAGAGACTTGTGACGAGATGGCTCGCGGAGGCGAACGAGGCTCTGGTGAGAAAGGACCGCCCGCCGCGATACAAACCTAGGAGTAGTGAACGAAGGCCAGATTTTATGGAGCGTAGACCCAACGCTCCGGAATGGGCCGACAACTTTCTTTTGGGGCGGCGAAACGGTTCAGTGGAACCGGAAGACGAAAGTAGTGATGTGATGACACTAAAAGAGTTTGTAGATAAGTTTTCCTTACCTCGTGTAGTGAGGTTCGAGGGCGAGGATAGGGCTGTGCTTCTGTATCGAGTGTTGGAGGCGCATCGGAGGGTGGAAGCAGTGCCATTGTCGGGGAAGAAGGGCAAGCTGGTCGGGAAGCCGTTGTACATCCCGGATTCTTATGATGGTAAGTTTTTCTCTTTTACACAGAATATAAATAGCTAAGGTACATGGAAAGAAAGAAATATTCTTATAGAAAGGTAATCGGCGACGTCCATATACATTCGAAATATCATGTCGGTTTTTTCTTAAGGTCTCATCTTCCCCAAAAGTTGTATGAGATCAGAAATTGCATTATGTAAATACATTACATAATAGACATAGGACTATACAAGAAGTAGTAGATAAATATTTCCAATTAGGAAATCAAGATCAAAAAGAGAAAAGAAAGATAAGTATATGACTAAAGAACGTTTACAGCTCACAACCTCTGATGCGGTGGTTACCTGTTGATTCGTGATATTATAAAATGTATGTTCATTCGTTCGGGCAGGTACATACGCAGCTGTAAAGCAGTACACTGTGCCAGCGACAAGCATACGGCCGTAAGTCTAAAAACTAGGTCATAAACCTAGGTCCACACGAACAAACCTAGTCATTACAGTTACCTAACTCTTACAATAGATAATCGCCAATGGCCTAAATGCTTGAACGATCAGAAACGATTAGCGTTTCATGAACATAAAGAGTATTATGTACTTTAAATGAAGTGTGATATAGTTTATTTTACAATCAGGTAAATACAGGTTCTTTTTTCTATGGGTACTAAAAGCTTTAATTAATTTAAACCGGCTCCACTCTTAAACTTGTAGCTTGATTTTATGGTAAGGGCGTAATAGTTTTTAACCTTTAGGTTATATAGGTGTAGTTTAAACTTCAATAAATTATACAAAAAATCCTTATTGAAACTTTCATTTTATTTTAGCTATCTGTACTTTAGTAGCTATTATTACACAAATTGTAGAAATTTCTAGAACGAACTAACAGCGGTGGCTTAATAAGTTTTACATTTGTTGTCAACATTATATCATCATCACCAGCTTCGTCATCGTCCTTATTGGTCGCTTGCTGTACATAGGATCAATATCTTTCAATAACCATCTACACTCGCTGTTCCACAATGATCTAGACAAATGGATATCTTGGATCCGCTAATGTACGTAGTCCGGTATATAAACTGGTCTGGCCATGATCGACCCACTTCGCTTAATTGAGGTAAAACACATCAGCTGTATCGTTTAGATTAATTATTCATCGTTGTCATCGGGATGTATTTTCTCCCCTTCTGCAAAGTCAAGCGGCGACAAAGCGTCTAACGCCTAGTTTAACGAATAGTAAAGGCTTTACTGAAAGCTCAAAACCGCCAGTGTAGTTAGTGCAGTGTTAGTGGAAATTAGGAAATCTAAAACCAGACTGCGTACACATTTTACATAACTAATAAGATAAGCTGATAAGACCGTGCCGTGCTCGCCGTATATGATATGTATCATCATCATCATCATTATCAGCCCTTATCGGTCCACTGCTGGACATAGGCCTCTCTCAATGAACGCCAAGACGACCGATCTATCTTATATCTATCTAATCTATCTATATCTAAATGATATGTATAGATAGATAAAATTATATCCACATATTATTAGCTGCGGCAATTTCTGTGTTAACGAAGGTGAATTCTTGAAATAACTACGAACTAATAATCCTGCATTTTACATGCACGAAATGATTATTACGCATGAAATTAGCGAATCGTAAAACACGAGATTTTATAGCACATGAAACTAACAATTAGCTTGTGCAAGATTATTCACGTAATCGGAATTAGCGTTGGGTTATGTGAACATGAGTAGGAACAATCAGAGACTCGCGAATCATCTCATTAACAACTGCCGACTCTAACATGTTTTTTTCATATCATTACATATTTTAGTAAATGTAACGAAATGTAAATAATAATATTAATAAATAATAATAATAATTGTACCGAATAATATAATAAAATAAGCGAAAGGCCACTTTTAATGATTAATAAATTAATCACGAAAGGCCACAAACTATAACACATACTAACTTGAAATTAGCCAAGTTAATTTTAGGGTGAAGATATCCGCTACGATCAACTTTTGACTTCACTCTAAACGTGCTATTTGGAGGGTGGCTTGTGAAACCTAAACGGTTGGAGTGAAATAAACAAGTGCCGATGTCTCACAAGCTATTATAAAACAATGTCTATCATTGTGTAGTCCACTATACGAATTTTCATGTGGTTTTCACCCATGGATAGGGCGATTCCCGAGGAAGATACTACTTTTCATCCATATTTTGTTAGGGTAACAATCCGGCCCCTGCTATTTGCACGGTGACGGTGACGGTGGTGGATTAACAATTAAAAACTATTTTATAGTGTATTTTATATAGTGGCTATAACTTAACGATATACATTGCTTATATTTCATACATACATATTTGATATTGTTTTCTGGAGATATAATAGGAGATGCCATGCTGAACTCCAGTTGATTCAGTGCGACAAGGCCGAGGAGCTACTCCTCACTACATACCGCTGGTTTAGATTTGTATATTTTCGTAAGTCTATTAACCTTTCTATTATGATATTTTATATGCAGTTATTAACCATTACAAAATTAGTTCGCGTTGCACAACTATGCGTGTTTTCGGTCGCTTTTTTTACAGCGTCCAAGTGATTATTAAACAATAAATCATTACAAGAAATATAAAACCGCCTAGATGATAATTAGACTGCATATTCAAAACTATAAACAACGCTTTTATGCCTTAGAGGTGCAATCAGTAAACGATCGTAAATAAAATATCAAATCGAAATATGTTTGCCGGACGAAATGGAAGGGTTTTCAGTAAGTACGTGAGACTGTCGCAATGCACCTGCCGATATGGCCGGGGAAGTATGCCTAGCACAGACTTAGCGTTATCTCCCGGTTATCCATCGTGTTGATAGCCGCGACTGATAGGTGATATATGAGAATCCAAATGATATGAATTTGAAAACAATATAGGTAATTTAAATTCACTTAAAAGGTGCCAAGCTTCATTGCAGCTGAACCAGGCTTACAGAGGAGTTCTTTAGTTGTCGCGTTCGCTGTCGCGTTTCGTGCAGTATGTAAGTTTCCGATTGAGCATGGGAGGAGGGGAGGACAGGTACATGTCTGCATAACAATTAACAACGTTTGCACCATGTAAGAATAGAGCATCCATTAGAGTAGACGCCGCCGGGGCAAATCAGTAGCTTACGTTCAGCGGAGGGATCATGACGTGTAATCAAAATCGATTTAAATACCGATATGCCAAGGCCGAAATATTTATTTTGTTAAATTTATTGCTCCTATAGCGATTAGCACATGTTGCATTTTAATTATATTTAATTGTTAAAATTGCCTTACGTTTCTTCATCATTATCAGTTGTGAAGTTTAAATCATATGGGATGTTGCTGCCTTTCTTTTCTTTGGCGCGGTGAAACGCATTTACGCGCCTTCACCGGCCCTGGGTGGGGCCCAGTGGTACGTGGGACTCGCGACACATGATAGTGCCGAATACGCACAAAAACGACCGCGAGTGCCGTCATAGCCGCCCTTGGTGAGGTGTCCCGGAACAATAATCATCGGGGCACATCGACGTCTAGTCAGCCCCCTAAGGGAGCAACTCCACCTCTTCAGATGAGATTGCCCAGCACTATTGGACAACCCCACCGACTATGGGACAGTTCAATGGGATGGGGTTCCCATCCTCGCCCCTTGCCCCATGCGCAAAAGCGCCACCTTCTGTTGCTCCTAGGTCCCCTCTTCTTATAAGAGGTGTACCGAGAGCCATACCTCCCCCTGATCTTCTTGTAGGAGGGGTGCAAAGATCCTTCTCGGTTCAATTGGCTTCGCCTGGTTTCACCCCAGGCTACTAAGCCCCGCCACCACGACAAGGCTTGAACCATGGTGGTGGTATATCGTTTGCCTGGTGTACTACAATGAAAGCGATTTTAAGGCTTTATAGGTAAAATACATTCTCATTCATTTTTTGGGCACAAAAAGTAACTTTTATATTATAACTGATTGTAATCTGCCTGCCAAATGGCATCTAAATTTTTTTCGTAGTTCTTGTGTGAAATAATAATAAAATTACAAGCGAACTTTTGCTTTTATAACATTTCGTCATCATAATCTATGTTGATTAAAAATACCAACGCTTTATATTTAATTGGAAAGCCAAGATGATGAAAAAATATTTTTTCTTAATTTTTAGCGTGTCTTTTCTATATTATCTATAGTAAAATGAATAAGAGTATATATAAATAAATATGAATAAGGATTGTAGCAAGATGATGATGTGGGTAATTGTGCAAATACATTTCTTTTACAAAATTATATTGTAAATACTATACTGTAAAACTTTTAGAATTAAATTGTCAGGTCGAGATCAAAATAGAACTAGCGCAGCAGAGGGATTGAGTAAAATTGTATAACCAAACACCCAAACATCTGAGGTTACAAATAGATACAGATTTTCAAAATATGTATAAACAGCACAGCATGAAAAAATTACTTAACGCCAAAACAGCATGAACACTGTTATTATATGTCAAAGTGAAATGTTGAGGATTTCTTTTTCGAGACTGTTATATGATGACATGAAGGGCTGTGCGACCATCCTAAGTGATGGACTCTAGATGAGGATAATTACGTGTATAATGGCAGGAAATATCCTATTTCAGACTTACACACCCAAGGTGTCCTCATCTCTTGACCTTTGGGGTCGTACTCTCTAACACAGGCATCAACTGCCACAGCTGTCATCATAAGACAGACTATGTCAATGTCTTGACAGGTACGTAACAGATACGTATCTATTACAAATATAAAGCAGTTTCGACGCCGACTCTACCACTCTAATGTCTCTATTACTTTTAAAAATAATTGCTTATGCTAACGCTAAGGTTATATACAAGTTAATTTGTTATTTTGATAATTTATTGATGTTTACTATTAACTTTCGGTAATTGGTCTGAAACGTGTTGGTCCAATTATGAACTGTTGTAAGGTTGGTCACATTCTGCATTTTAATTAAGATACTGCCATTTATGGGTGTCTCACATTATAGTAAAATTACAGGGGAAACGTCTGGTAGTTAGAAACACAACTAGCCGCGTCCCTGAGTTTACCCGGAGTTAAATGTACCGTGGGATACAAATAGTTTAATAAAAATGTTTTTTGTGTACATAATATATTGCAAGATGGTGTACAAAATCACAGAGTGTATTCAGTACTCTATTCTGATTCCGAATATGTAATGAAATAGGTACCTGAAATTTGACCTGATTGTGTTTGAAGTTCTTACTGTTCGGTAAGCCTAGACCAGGCAGCCGCTACTCGCCCGTATAGCCGACGAGCAGGAGCTCTATGCTCTTCGAGTCTCCATGGATATCATGCGGTGCGCATATTTTCTGAAAAGAATGACTCTGGATTCGGTGAAGTTTACTATGTACATAAAGACAAATTTAATTTACTTACTAGGTACATGACATTGGACAATTTTGTAGGTTTTTACAATAGTCACAATCCTACTAAATACTAATGAATAATATCTTATACGGATTAGGGAACTGATTTCTATGAAGGCAAGATAGATTCCTTCTGGCATTTCGACAATCATCCTTCGTAAGATTAAAATTATGTAATGAGACAAACGTGCAATCAGAGCCTTCAGATGACTACTGACACGCATAAACATCCGCATTATTGTTATGTTATGCTCCTTTCCATCCAATGGACCACTTCACTCACAAACTGCATAAGATGCGACAGGAAGTCTGTCACTTTATGACAGTGGGGTGGAGTATGAAGTGAGCGAGAGGTACCTCCCCGGTCGTGCAGGCCCAATTCGCAGCATGGCACTACCACTCACTAAAAGTATATAATCAGTTCACACTAAACTTCAGTAATCAAAAAATGATACCTCCTTCAGGAATCACTATTTTCTATGTATTTTCGTATTCCACGGATACTTCTAAAATCGAGATTGTATTCGACTTTCGACTTCGCGTGCTTCGCCACGTCAAGCGGTAAGCTGTGCCGGGTGAGTCCGAGGTCAGCCACGTGTGGATACTGTTCTATAAAGGAGTGATTTCATCTCGTAGCATAGAGGGCCGACACATAATGTGATTTCAAAAGAGTACGTGAATAGTTGCCGAGATATTTTGTGCATTGAACGTAAAAAGGCTCATTATGTTAGCCAAATATAGGGAAGTGAGGTCCGCAAACTGTCTGAGGTCATTGACGTAATATCTGCATATGTGCGTAAGAAGTAATGAGATGCACTCCACAATGATGTTTATGGGCGTCGGTACTGGTAAAGATGGCTCCGATTACTCGTTTGCCCCCCTATTCTTTATAAAAAAAAAACACCTATATACAGATTGCAGTTTAATATTGAGGTACCTAAGCTTTTGCAATAAGTGTAACGAAATAACATATTACCAGTAATCAGCATCTTTATAAATATATTTGCAACAAATAAAATATGTACATACTCATAAATGTATAAGTGTAACACATAGCTAAGTATTTGAAGAGGAATTTATGGAAAACATCTACAGGTACCCCATACCTCCATCGACACGATGAGCGAATCCGATATATTTTACGTCGGAAATAAATGACTGTTGAGAATTCGATGAAATCCGCTTTTTTGTGCACCATCCGCCATTTTTTATTGTGGAACGTTTAAAATTCTATACCAATAATGATACCTAAACGAGTTCGTATAAGGAAAACAAATCGGGCACATACGATTGTGTCTGTTAGAAAACTATAGAATCCTTATTCGTACCTAAGTAGGTTGGCTCACTAAAATAAAGACAGCCTACTTACTCGCCACTCCAGAATTTAGCGCACAGCTTTTTACATTTATTTCATTACATTGGTAATGGCCATCAGGTTTGTTTCTTATTCACGAAGATAGTTAATGCCCTCGACTTGGTTCGCGTACTTCTCGTTATACCATAGGGTGTTTAGCCTAGGTATATTAGCTTTCATCATCATCACTACCAGCCGTTATCGGTCCACTGCTGGACATAGGCGCCTTTCAATGAAAGTCAAGACGACCGATCCTGCTACTCGCAGCCATCAGGCTTATTAGCTATACAACTAAAAATATTTTATTCAAATCCGTCCATAGTTCCGGAGACTAATCTGTAATTATGCACTATATACAGTTAAACATACAAACAGACAAACTTTTTCTTCAAAGTTCTTCTCTACTACAACTGTTTCCTTATCACCATTTTTTTTTTAAATATTTAATTTACGGATATACTTTTTACTATGTTCTTATATGTAAAGGTATAGTCGATAAAAATCAAAGTAATTACGATTTATTCTTATATTCTTAAAATATTATATGCTATATTTATAAAATTTGATTATATAATCGCTATTTTCGTGTTAGTCTAAGAGAGGACTGCTACTCGTTCTTGTGTAGAGGTTTTCTGATCAAGAGACATATGGATTTGTCAGGTATATGCCTTAAAGTAGTAATAAAGCTACTTATACAGTAAGGTGTAAACATAGCTTCGTGGCTGTCCAAATAGTAAACATTATTTGGTTTATTGGTAAGATTTAGACAATTTGAATCTTCAATTTGGGATGTTATTGTAACTATAATTACAAGATGTTCTGCACACATAATCAGTGTTGACATGGCTCCTTTATTTTCCTTCCAGCACCACTCTGCGGCTTCACCCGCGCAACTCCGGTTTTATTAGTCGTGGCGTCATGGTTTGTAACCTAATTCGATAAATGGACTATTCATGGCAAAAATATTCGTTCGATTAGGGCGGGGTTAGCGCGTTCAAACAAAAACAAACAAACTTTTCAGCTCTATATTATTAGTATAGATTTCTACTTTTAATGTGTATTAGGATAGAGTGGCGTCGAGGAGAAGCAAGAAATGTAGGTCTTCAATTATTAAAACAACACAAATCTTATATATAAAATTCTCGCGTCACGATGTTAGTTACCTTACTCGTCTAAAAATGCTTTACATATTCGTACCAAATTTTATATGCACTTTCCGTAGGCAACTATCTATTTTTCATACTCCTAAGTGATAGGGGTTGTTCAACCAACCCGGCAAAACAACTTTTGTCGGGTCAGCTAGTATAACTATGTTATATTCACACCATGAAAAATGAAAACTACCTATTTACTGTTTTATAGTACAAATAAGGGGCATTATGAGTTAAAGTACTTACGTATTAAAATTTCATGCATATACCTACGGAAATAAAATAGATACAATCTTAATGGTTGTTAGAGTTAAGGTGGGTACTTCTTAAGGTTGGCAAGTGAGGCCCTGCGCCTCCCACACGCCCATCAAGGTTAATTTGAATAGACGCTGTTATGTCGTTCGTAGTAATCGCTTTAGAGAAGGACGTAACCACCGCATCGAAACATATAAATACACATATAATTGTGTTCGTTTATCATTTATCGTCATGGTTTTGAGGTCGTTCTTAGTTTAAGAGATAGAGCTTTCGATACCATGCAGCGGCACAATCGAATAAATACAAGTGGTATTTAGTATTTTAGTGGTATTTTGCGACATTCTGTCCGAAGGAGGGCGTATTATCGTATATAAGTAGTATAGTTAGATTCGTCTTGATAACGCGAGTAAGATTATGTTGCATTAAAATATATTTGGAGCAATCGGGCGTAATATTTTTCACATAACCCGCTTCCTTCACACTCATACGTTCGGTTATATACGAATTACGAGTAGATATTTTTTTTAATACACAAACAGGAAACAGTATCGGGTACCCTCTCGGCAGGGCTCTTGCGGAGGTGGTTATGTCGGGCTTGAATCAACTTAATCCAAATGGTGTTCCATCACATAGCCCAGAGCCCTGGAAACCTCTGTAGACTTAGAACACCCGTTGCTTTATCGATGGTCCCGGCAAGACTAATGGAGTGCCCTGCCTCCCTTCACCTAGAGGCACGTGCGGACCACGTCTCACCATCCTCTTCGGCCTGCTTGTGCTAGGGCTTTGGACAGTCCAACCCAACGGCCTCAGATCATTGCGACTAGTCCTTCAAAACAATATTACTTTTGTTATATTGCTCTGACAAATAGTTTGAGGGGTACTATAACATTAATGTCTCCATTATCTACTCCCAACATGGTATTGTTGTTCATGATTCACTACAACTGATTGGTACGCACGTACCGTTGAGCAGACGTCAACCAAAGCCGTTGGTACACAAAGAGCACAATACAAGGACTATTTAGATTAACTGGCGTTTTAAATTTATCATTATAGCTTCCTTTGTTGATCCTACCACTGAATATAAACATATACTTAGGGTATTTTTTTTATTTAAAATGTTATATTATATATTTTTAATTAAAATATCTGTCTATAGAGACGGGCATTGTGGCAGAAACTCGGCTAGGACGACATTATTATTATTATTACTTATATTTTAATCGATATGACCAATATAATTCTGCGGGCGCGATTCGCCGCTCATAGTGAGGTACCTCTCAGTTATAACTGTTATAGCAGGACCGTTTTACCTGTACAATACACGTATGTTTATGTCATCATCAGTACACTTAGAAAAGAAAGGTTTCTTTTGAAAAACGTGAAAACGATCGACTTCTTGACAATCACACCCAATCCTACGATTATAGATTATACGCCCACGATTATAACCATCTCTCCAGGTCTGGTCGGTCAATTACTCGCCTTCGAAAACTAAAATCGTCTTCTTCTAAATTCCAAGTTCAAAAATTACTTGCTCCGTAACGCAAACATCATTGGTTTGATGAGCTGCACTACACATACCGACTGAGTTGGTCACTTCAAATATAACCAGAGTAGCGATTGCACACTGCCTTGTTCATTAAGCCTGAACTTTTTGTGATTGTATTTATTTATTCCTACCAAAGTGTCACTGAAGGCGTGAGAAGTGTGTTGAACAGGCCGGCACCCCCCATTCCCTTTCGTCGGCGGAACAATGACATTCTCGGCGCTATCTTTAGACGATCGCGAACAAGCGCACCTCTGCTGCATTATAATTCACTTCATCATCTTTTTTATAATAATTTAATAAGCACGACGCAAGAGAACAGTCAATATTAATTTAAAGTGATTTGATTTTGTTTTGGGTTTATGTAGATTTACCAGAAACTTACCAACATGATTTGATTTTGTAGAGCAGGGTAATAACATGTTTTGGGCCAATAAAGACAAAACTGTAAATCGGAAAACTGAAGGAGCCATTGAATACTTTGAGTTTTTTCAACGATTTGTTTGCTGCCAATTTTACCCTCACTGGTATAATTTTTTTTCGAATTCGAACTTTAAAAACGATTAAGGAATTACACTGGCATTGTTTTTTGTCTACAAAACGGTCATGGCTAGCCGGGTTCATGGTCCATAGACAATGTATGGACACACGGTCGTTATGAATCGTTAAAGCGTTTATTACTTTAGAGGAAGGGCAGCAGACACGTCCTTTATCCTCTAATGCGCGCCTTTATTGACATCAAAGTGGCATATAACGTGATCAGAATTAATGACTTTATTTCTTACCATCATTTGGTAGAGGACATCGTGGAAAAGTAGGTTATAAAAGGACAAAAGTTGGTATAACTAAAGATTATTTCATTATGTTCAAGAGATTAAGCTCTGGTCTGGATGCTTGAACATCGGTTAAATCGCACAAGTTACAGGTTGTTGTGGGCTGCATTGCGTCTTAATTGAGCTGGAGCGAACGGGAAGGTCTCATACGATACTGCCAAAGTGACAGTCGTTCTATGAGTAAATTGGAGGAGAAGATTTGAAGGAGGGTAACACATCTGCCAAACAATTGTGCGGATCTCCCTATAAATCTGCGATCAAAAAAAAAAATTGTTGGATGGTTTAGTCATAGAAATGAACATTTATTGAGTTTTTTTAAAGCACAAGCGAGCAATCGGAACATTTCGATGACTACCAACGCCTATGGACATTCGCATGTTTGTTACGCAGATGTGTTACCCTCCTATCGTCCCTCCCCCCAATGGACCAACGGCACTCACAAACCGCACGAAACGAGACAGCGACGCTGTCACTTTCCGCCGGAATCAAGTGAGCGAGAGGTACTTCCCCGGTCGTGCCGGCCTAATTCCGTTGCATGCACCATGCATGGTACTACCTCCTATGCAGGATGGCACGGCCTCTTCCTAAAGTAATATGTTTCATAGAAATGAAACATATTACTATATATTATATTCTAGATAATAATAAACATATAAGTATATATTATATTCTAGGTAAGTTGCTCTTTCTAACATTCAGTAGATAGTAGATATCGTTTCATAACCGTTTATATTGCACAGATATGTGTAGACAGGAATTTCAAGTCATTTTTTATAGCTGGCTATCAGGCTGTTTATTAATGTGTGACTCCTAAGTACGGCCGGATATTGCACAATCGACAGTCTACAGTTAGTTCCACTTTCATGGTGGTCCCAACGTTTTACATCAATTTGAACGCTTCGCTGGAACAGAGACAACTTGGTTTCAAATTGTTTTTGTTGAGGGATGACTGAGATTTTTAATTAAAAACTTGTCAGAAATTATTGAGAAGTGTTGTATTGGCTGTGATTACACCCACGTTATTTTTTTTTGTATTGAATTTTGCATGAAAGAATAACAAGCATACGTACAAACTTTATTTATCAGTAGGATGGCGTTTCGGGTCTACGAGATCCCCTGTTAGGGCCAAGGCCCTATTTGGTTCCGCTTGGAGATCTAGATTTGTTATTTCAGGTTCCGAATAATTCGTTTAAGTTAAGTTTAGTGTAGTGGTAAAGGCCGGACGTGATGTTAAATTGGGATAATAATAATAACCTATGCTTAATACTATAAATGCGAAATTAAGTCTATCTGTCTGTAATATCATTACGGACAAATCGCTAATAGATCTTTTTATAAACCAACCTCAAAGGACTATATTAGACGGGTGAACGTATATTACCACCCACTGGTTAATTACAAAACCTTGGAAACTATACACCTGCAAACTTGAAATTTGGCAGGTAGGTTCTTTTTAGGGTCTAGATACGGTAAAGAACGAACTTTTCGAAACTCCACTCCTAATAAAAAGTGCGTGTTTGGTGGTTGAGCACGTGGCACTGCCACGCAAGTATATTATATTTCTTTGTAAAGCGTTTTGGATGAGGTTTCTATCTATAGGTACACTTAAAGTAATATACCTAGTTCTTTTAATGAACCGTTCGTGATTTAACTTCCACTAACACTATGTGTTTACTTATTACAACGTACTGAACTGAATAAATTTTGGACAAACTATTTGTGTACATCCTAAGTACCTAATTTTACCATAGGCGGCCAAATGAGCAGTCCGGCATTTCGTTATCTACTGCGAGTTAGAGAGAGAGAGAGAGAGAGAGAGAGAGGGCATGGCACTATCACTTTCTAAATAACTTGCTAGATAATTGCTTATTGCGTTTATTTCGGATAACATATAGCGTTTAAACTCTATCTAGCACATGCAAGAAGATTTGTACACTCAGTGGCGACCGCAAGATCGACTCTCTTACATTAGGCCATAAAGTAACGGATTCGCGGCAATTGGAAGCATGTGATGATCATATGATTTTATGTTACGAGTTCAGATATGTCGGGACAGTTAGCTGAGGACATTTATATGACAAAATAGTGATTTCCAGTAACAACTATGCTATATAAATTATATAATCCCACATTAGCTTTGTAAGGGGTAGTGCCATGCTTGGTGCATGACACCACACCCTCCTATGCAACGGAATTGGACCGGCTCGATAGGGGAGGTACCTCTAGCTCACATAATACCGCTGTAAAGTGACATCTTGAGTGTCGCGTTTTGTCTGTGTAGTAGGCCCATTGGGGGAGGGACGACGACGGAGGGCAACGCATTGGCATATGCGGCGTAGGTAGTCGTAGAAAGGCTCCGATTGCTCGTTTGCACTCATATCCTAAAAGAATACTATAAAAAAGTCATAGTGGCGAATGAAAAGTGGAAGTCTTTTGGCGACTACCTACGCCCACTAAAATTCGCAAAGATGTTTTGTTGCTCTCTTTACGCTTTCCCCTCACTTTGACCAAAGGAGACGTACATAGGAAACAAGACAGCATAGCCGTCACGTTGCGGCGGATCGTGTGAGCTAGAAGTACCTCCCCAATCATGGCAGAGCGATTCCGTTGCAACGCTGGAACGGCGCTACCTCACTGATTTCCCGAATAACCTTGTCAACACTCAAAGGTAAACAGAAGAAAAATGTTTTCAACAGTATAATGAATGGCGCGGTTATGTTGCGAAATAGTACACAATGGGTCTGTCTATGGGACGTTATTATGAAACTTGCAACAATGGCTATGGTGATTTGCTGCCGAGTGAAATTCTCATGTGGACATTATTATTGCACGTGCCTGAAACAAAATCCTACCACTAATATAATAATAATCTAGATTTTTGGTATAACTTGACATGCTTTGTTTTTACTCTATGGTTCCTTTAATGCGTACTTGCCTTAGAGGAACATCTAAAATTTACACTCACAATGTTTGAATTAATTTTAAGATCTCAATCTTACATTGTTTTCGTACCTGAAGTTATGCTGTGGAAGTGAACAGGAGCCCAATACAGCGTCTTCGGATTGCTGATATCTTAGTCTAAGATTAAAGTGAAGGATGATTAAAATTTGAATTATTTAAATTAATATTAGTACTATATACTATTATTATTATATGAAAACTAAATACATCACATGACGATAATCGCTAATAGTTTAATTGTTTTCGGTATGAATGCATTCGTAATAATGCGAAGTGCACAAATTGACTGGCAGAAATGCAAAAAAGCTATTCGAAGATTTTGAAAATGGAACAAAAAATGTATAAATAGTTTTCTTTTACAATAATTAAGCAAAGGTATGAAACAGTTAAGGTCGAGTGAAACCGTAACGTGAGGTCGTCACGGACGCCTGCCGATATCGGTGTACACACAGACCGACGTGAGCGATTTTCCATGTAAAAAAATGTAAACGTTTTTTCCTGACAGCGATTACCAACGAATGGGTTTATTTTACACTCTGATAGATAAAACCAACACAAAGAAGAGGTCGAAGTACAGCGAAGTGGACATTGTGCTCCAATGTTTTGAGGTCTATTATCACGGTACGTATCCCTCGCCTTAGCACTTAATTGTACTGCACCATCCCGAGCGTGAGCCCGGGTCGTAGTGATGTCCATCCTTGATGCCGCGAATAAATCAACCAGCACAGATAACAAATGGAAAAGCATTCAAAATCACAGAAATGCTTTTTTTGGTTTACAATAAAACTACTTCTACGGGGTTTGTCGCGGTTTATACTATATACTACTACTGTATGTTACTACTTAAAAGTAGTTCTATCGTAAAAAGGAGTCCTTGCTAGTACATATTTTCGAAATACGCTAGTACAAATTGCGACAGTGAATAATCGTGGTGATTCTATTGCAGTTGCTTAAGAGTGAGATTATCAGTCCCTTTTCTGTCGCAAACATGACAAAACTGTGACCCGTAGGTCTTATTAGCCCATGAGATGATTCTGTAAATAATAGCTCCACTTGTAAAGCAATACAAATTGATTCCTATAACAGTCTTACCTCAAGATTGTCTCGCTTACCTTTGTGGCAATCTTTGCGATATTTATACGTCTAATCTTGATTATTTGACTTAACTTTACATTTATTCTCTATAGAGATATAAACATCTATAGAGATAACAATATAAAAGGGAAGTGCATGGATCAGCTGTTTACAAACATGCCACTTATGGAGTAAATGTAGATTTACACTAATTCGATTTCGCCCTATTTTGCCCACATAGCGGGATATGCACGTAGCACTGCAATGTCATATTTTGTAGTTTTATCGCCTACCATAACGTTTATCATTTTTTTAGACGTTCTTTAGGAATCAAATTATAGATAAATCCGATATTTCTTTTAAAGTAAAATAAATAAATAAACTTTGACATAATCATTTATTATATTGATTAACTTTAGCGTCTTACGCTGTAATTATTTTCAAGCTGTTAACTAAACGGCAGTCAGCTTTTTTATACGGACTTCGTAGCATTCGGTTTTGTATGCTCATATTTATATATGAGAATACAAAACCGATACGATTGAACTACATCAGACTTATCCCTGATACTTTATTACTTTGTATGATACATAATTTTTTACCCTTATGTTATATGTTCTAGGTTGAATTATAATTAATGTTTGCGTTACTTTACCCTTTACAAAGGGTTTCCTCTATAACTGCTGACAATTCAAAGCCGATGTGATTTTTTTTTTCGGTGGGAGCTACTGTTGTTGGCGATGCTGTTGCTTCGCCATAACAGTTCATCGGACTAGCGAAGACTCTTATGTATTCTACTTTAGGGAGACGAATTTGGGACAAACCCTCTTTTCCTACAGATAGGAAGTGTTGTACTGGACTAATATTTAAAATATTTCCAATTATTATCGGCAGTCATTTATCATTAGATTATTGTCTACATCAAAACACGTATGCAGTGTACATACGCCACGTGTGTACGTGTGTGCGTCACCGCTCGCTGCGTGTCCGCGTGAAAATGAAAGTGCGAATAATTGTTGAGATGATCCGTTGATAACTGATGATTGCTGTTTATGTGTGTTGATTGTGAATATTGTTGCAACTTCATTATAGTCTAACCTCTCTTACTCTGAATGGTTTCCCCCTCGGCCAAGATAAAAATAGTTACTTTAACTGATATTAAATAACTATCGGGATGCATCCTTCTCATCTAAGGGAAATGGACCCCCCATGGACCCACTCTCTCCCTATCGGTCACAATCTCATCTAGACCATCACCTGACTTGTCTTATAGTAACCGATGAAGCTGCACTGGACACTTCCCTCAGCAGCAAGAAGAGAAAAAATGATAAATTATTAAACGCTTGAATATAAATAATTAACAAAAAGCGAAGAGATATATGTATTAATACAGATGATTTAGGAGTTAGGTCGCTGTACTTAGACTTAGTTTTTTATTAATTAATTTAGGATTAATTAAGAATGACTGTTTGATACAAGTAGATAGCATAGGAGGAGGTAAAGCCATGCATGGTGCATGACACTGTACATCCTGCTCCGGCTCGGCCGGGGAAGTACCTCTCACTCACTTGATACCGGCGTAAAGCGACAGCGTCGCTGTCGTGTTTCGCGCGGTTTGTGAGTAGTGCATGGGCGTTATTAAGCCTAAGTCTAAACCCAGTGTGTCTAAATGGCTCATTGGAAAGTGTGGCTGCTTATTGAGGACGTTCGAAATATATTTCGAAACATGAATTTTAAAATATGGAGCAATGTATTATTCCAAATGACTTAATACGTACGTAGTACTTAGTTCGAGTGATATCATTCGTGGGCAACATATTTCACCCTAGAAGTGATAGAACTACCTTAACTTTGGTAACAAATTAAATATATACCTTTCTCTTTTTACTACCCCATTCCATTTTAATATCGCAAAATATTGTACAGTGTATTAGCGCCAAAATGAGAAAACACAATAAACAATCGTATAAAAATGACAGATTTCAAATTCAAATGTAATATATTTTTTTTATTGTAACAGTATTTATGGCCAGACTGTGTATATTTCTTCTCTTGACTTCCTTCCTTCCAATGGGCCACGTGATACTTACAAACCGCACGAAATGAGACAGCATAGCTGGAACCTTGTGGGGAATATTGTGAGCGAGAGGTACCTCTCCAGTAGTGACACACACACGCATACCCACACACATCAACATTCTAACCCCCTCCTTTTGCGCCGAGGGTTCCAAAGAGAGACTAACTCAAGCAAGTCCGTCTTGGCGGTCATTATGAGAGGTGACAGCTCAGTTCAGTGGCGGATAAGAATAATTGAATGAAGTCAATAGCAGTTACAATTGATTTGGCATACAACAGTGTACAGTTATTTGTGTCAAGGCACATAGTTTGTATTTTTTTTCATAGTTAGTAATTATCAACAGTTTAAAATAATAACATGCTTCTGAGATTATTTTTAGCATGATTTACTAGTAGCTAGGTAACAAATTTTGTTGAGATGCTGTATACATTTTAGTAGCCGCGACGAGCCGTTTTACCGGTGTTTTTAGCATGATGGCCTATAGTACATTGCCTTCTAAATGGGATGTCTAACGCTGAAATGTTTTTTCTAAGCGGACCGATATTTCTTAGATACTCTTCAAGTTTATACTATTTACTTTATTAGCGTGGTGTGTCCCACTGCTGGGCAAAGGCTTCTCTACTCTCTTTTTACAACTCTGTAGAGGTATCTTAAGTTTACGCGAATGTTACTCAGAATAAAACTACTCTTACGGATTATATCGCGGTTTATTCAATTATTTAACTCCCCACGGGTAGACCGAGATGACAGATGTCCTGATATTATAAGTTATTAAAAGTACCCGAATAATTATAGTTTTTAGATGTTCCAATTACCGCATACAGTACCTGTTATATCTTGCTGTCTTGAGAGGATATGTTTAGTTTTTGATTTGATTATGTTCATCACCGAGCCCCAAGCGGAGGGAAGAGCCAAGCCATCTTCTCTATTGATATTTGGATGTTTTTTTTTAATTTCAGTAACCTAACCGAACATCCTTGGAAGGAATTGGTCTTCCCTAGCATGTAATGGAAGGGGTCAACTTTAGCGTGCTCATAGACCGTAGATTTTGTAACTCGTCGGTGTTTCATATAAGTTATGTGTTCTTTAACGCGAAATTTCATAGATGTTTTAGTCTGCGCTATATAAGAGAGTCACAATCAAGCTTGTACACTCCTGCGGCTTGTAGTGGTATATGGCATTTCACTGATGGTAAGAACTGACTAACCTTCTTTGGTGGCTTAAAATAAAATTTTATGGAAGCTTGCTTGAGAATATAGCCAACTTTATCAGTGACCCCTTTTAAATATGGTAACATTGCAGGTAAGCGCTCGACGGTGGCTGATTTCGAAACATCGGGCTAGTTAAATAATTAAGCAAACCGCGATAAAAGCCGTAAAATTAGTCTTATTGTAAATCTGTAGAGGTAGATAGAAAAAGTTGGCAGATATTTTGAAAAGAAGTAAACAGCTCGTAATGTTTAAAAACCTCTTTTTTATTGATATTGAAGGCTATAAGAGATATAAAATTAGACAGTCATCTTATATTCTACTTTAGTAAAGCGTCCACTGCGAGTTATAATTATGTCCCTAAAATACGTTTCAATGTGCGAGCTGCGAGCGCCAGACGTCACTGGGCCTCACCCAGGCCCAGTGAAGGCGTATAAATGCGTTGCCCCGCACACACAAAAAACAAAGAAGGTGGTGTTATATCTGTCTACAGCACGAGTTAAAATCCGTCAATCCGTTAAGACTGTAGCAGGTGACAAATATGCGCTCTAAAATGCCTCTTTGGGATACATTCGGGTGAAATGATAGATGCGAAACATGTATAATCCAATTGTGATTTATTGCGATAAATTCCGCAACGACAGGAGGTCAAATGCAGTGATTGATACATTATGACTTACAACAATTACTACATAACACTGATTGATTGTAATCACAGAGGATCGATTATGGCTCCATGGATTGATTGCAAGTAACTTACATGGAATAAATTTTTGGACTGGACGTACGGATTATTACCAAAGTGTCACACGTCAGGAGTTGTAATATGTAACTCTGAAGGTTTGATTTCCTGGGTTAGCGGTGCGGTCTACGCAAACCAAATGGCGTATCTTATTAGGTAGAGATTGACACCATAAGGCTCTTACTCACGACACCGCGACGACAATAGGGTTGTCTCATAACAGATCATTCTACACAACTGCCTCTTCCTTTTTTTCCGTGTCCACAGTGGTACAATTCTGTGATACATTTTAAATATAATTAATGGCTTGCGTTTGACTACATCCTCAACTGGTGCAAAGTGATAACGTGCCGAAGATGGAACTGTCTTGCCTAGATATTGCTTACAACACAATTACTATTTATTACCAATTTCGTTACTCTACTTTTCTACAGCACAACCTGCAAAACAAGCGTTGAAGTTACTGAGGTATGAACTCTTGCGCGAACAAACAAGAGCAGAAGCTTAAGGTGTAATTACGTGATAATAGTACAATGGATTAACTTACCGCATCCATTGCTTCATTAAGCAGGGAATTATATCTCGATACTAAACTGGTTCTCGCTACAGCAGTCGGTGTTACGCAACTCTTGTAAAAAGTACGGATCAGAGGTTACGTTATAGTTACGTGAGTTAGGGAGTAAGTGAATAGTGCAGGCAATATCCTGCAATGAAATCGCTTAGAGACGAAAATCGATCGCGAGCACAGTTTCCTCGTCTGCACGTGCTAACGAAATACCCTTTCCGAACCCGATTAAATAAACCCGTGTTCACTATGTCATCACGAAATCGCTGCATGGCAAGTAACAATTCAGGTCTCCAAGCGCTACGCCTCTTTCTTACTCAACGGTGTTAAGTAAGAGTTATACTGACGGGTTTCATGCAGTGTAAGCCCCCTGTCATGATCCTCTCCATGAGCTTCAGTACTGAGGACATTTTAGATTTCTGCGTCCTGTCCTCCGGTGAGGGACTCCGCGGTTCCTCTAGCCAAGATACAAATAGTTAAATTAGCTATTATGAATATTCTGTATGCACCTTTCCTATCTGTGGGAGAGTGAGGAGCCTGTCCCCCGTTCGATTCCAAAACTAGTCTCGTCGTCCAACGGTCAACTCATGGCAATCCCATGAAGCTATATTAAGCTTGACTCCACTTGACAGCATGAGTTCAGGTCCGAAGAAAATGGAGTTTTTGGGTTCCCGGAGTCTTCGCTGCTGCTTTCATTTGAAGGTTACTTGACCCGGAGACTTCGACATTATACCTTAGCGTTCGCACTTTTTTTTTTTTTGGTAACGAAGGGGAATGCATTTACGGAGGATACCTGCGAGCCCGGGCAGACCCCCAGACCAATGTTGGATTCGGCCATTGGGTAACAATACCAACTAAATCCCTATGGGTGCCTTCAGTCGCTATTAATGGAGAGTCCCGGATCTGCAGGCAACAGGACCCCTCCAGCGACAGGCCAGCCCCGGAGAAAAGGTCAGACTTCTCCTCCTCGGGGACTGTCCGACTACGCTATAACAGTCCCCGCGACGCTGTGTCTTGATGAGGTGGACCGGGTTCCCATCCCACCCCGACACGGAACACAGGGGCACTACTGAAGGCGCTGCAGATAGCACCTCCTTCGTAACCCCATTCGTCATCGGGGGGAGGCCGCGTCGGCAGCCTCCTGTCTCATCCGCTCGTCGGCTTCCTACAGGGACATGACGGTCTCGCAGAAGTAAGCTATCGCCTGGTAGGACTCGTCGCTGCTTCGACAAGCTTGATGCTCGACTTCGACAAGTCCCGTCCGACAACTGATGTCAGATCGTGACACAGCACCGCCCATCTCGGGCACACCTCGAGGGTGTGCTGGGCCGTTTCCACCGCTGCGTCACAATCGTGACAACGAGTAGTCGGGTCCCTGTGGGCCGTCCTACAAAGATACTCACCGAAACACTTATTCCCAGTAAGCACCTGCGTCTGACGGAAGGTGATGATGAGCCCCAGATATTTGGTGTGGGGGCTCAACCTGACTCTCTCCGCTCCGATCTGCAGACCAGGTCCGCGGAACAGAAGCTCTCCTTGATAACAAATTTAAATTGGTAGTCTGTCTGCGAGCAGTTGGACTTCACATCGTTGTGGTTACCGACGACAATAAAAATTGCCCTAGAAGATATGCCACGCCCTTCTTCTCTGCAGGAAGGGGGATCTGCATAACAATTGTGCGAATGATTATGGGCGTCGGTAGGCATCGAAAATATCTGGCTGCAGGTATACCCCCTTATACTCTAAAAAGTATTTAAACTTACTGATTCAAATTTAAATTACAGTTCTCGCAGATTGTCGAGACAGCTTTTGAAGAAGTGACAATTTCTTTAGGCATATTGAACACTATCTAGATGAACGAAAATCATGGGACTCTAGTCATCACCACGTCAAGCTTTCGGTCACCGAATGCTCGTGGCGCGTCGTCGCCGCGTTCGTCGATTCGTTCGTATTCGATTAACAAAAATTATGCAACATAGTTTTAAGTTTTCGCTTCTGTCGATAGTCCACATAACTGCATGTGCCTTTTCTCAACTATGTTATTAATTTTACATGTTTTCTTTTGCAATCTTTTTACTTTGATATTTTGGGCACTTTCTGAAATCATAAACCATTCCTTATAAGCCTTACAAAAATGTGGCCCGTTCAGAATTGCCTTATTATCATGTCTGCAGATAAATTTAACGAAACACGGAAATTAGACTCGCATAATTACTGACGTTCCTTCACCTTATATCCTACGCGTGGGCCGAACGGGGGCCTTTATTTAGGAGAGCGATAATATCCCTCTATGTGGCTAATAGTTACCATACGTATTCAATGTTTTCGGACTCTCAGATAAGAGAGATTTACATTGCAATATTTACGTGCCTGTAATATCATTATCTTAAGGTATTCAGATAATGTTAAAATATTAGTCCATGTTGTTATGTTATGTCTATAGATCTAAAGGACATAAGGAAAATTATTTGTGTTAACTTAAATACTATCTATACCTGTTCTTGTAACACCTCAATTTTTTTTATATTATCTATATCTAGACTATTGTGTGCCTTGACCTTGTTGGGTATCCTTTATTTAAATAGACCCATCTTGGATATGGAATTCTCGTGGACTTGGGAACATTATAAAAACTTTGTAGGTGTTTCACAGCCGTATTAACAGGAACGCATAAACAGAAACGATTATGAAATTTCGTGTCTACATTCCGTTTATGCAATAGAAAGCGCTTGTCACCATTCTATGTTAATTACTAATTGTAGTGATGTCGGCGAATTAGTCTTGTGTGTACGTAAATGGTACGCGAATGTATGCGCTGAAGCAGTCAAGCCGCTCGGCTATAGTGTGCCCTAGATTAATAGACATACGTCTGTAGCCGTTGTGATTGGAGCGAAATAATAAGTAATTACAAGAGCTTTTATACTATGACATTTCCACAATTATTACACATGTTAATTATAATAACACTCCTTATAATAGTAGTCATAAAATTGCTAATGGGCCGCCTAATTATTTAATTTAAGTACAGATGTTATCTATCACTGTCACCGACTTTACTTGTTATAACGGCTACTGTAATATGCGTTTTTTTGACGCGGGGAAAAGCATTTACGCGCCTTCTCCGGTCCTGCGTTGGTCCAGTGGTGTGTGGGGCTCGCGATACTGCCGAATACCCACAGAAACCACCGCGAGTGCCATCAGTACCGCTTTTGGAACTAAAAATCATCACGGCACCTCGACCTAAGGGACCGACGCTTCGTCCACAGCAGGATTGTCCATCATCACAGGACAACCCCACCAACCCTGGGAGGGTGCAATGAGATGAGATCCCTATCCTCGCCACTGCCCCGTACACAAAAGCGCCTTTTCTCCTGCTCTTCAAACACCTCTTCTTATAAAAAGAGTACAAAGAGCAGACAGACTCGGTCCAATTAGCTTCGTCCAGGATGTCATGGCTCACTCCAGGCTCCTGAGAAACGACAAGGCTTGAACCATGGTGGGCTTGAACATGTGTCTCTTTCAGTGTAACTAAGACGGTACTTATTACGTGTGTAAGCGGAATACATTGGTAAAATATCTTCAGCCTCAACAAGATTCAAAGATATCAGGACTGTACTTTGGTTCTAACGTTAAACGATTTGCTTTAGTATATGGGGGCAAACGAGCAATCGAGCCGTATGACGACTACCGACGTACATATACATTGCCCTCGCAGATGTGCTGCACTCCTTACCCCCTCACCCTCGATGGGCCAACATCATTATAGAAACCATTCGTTTTGACGCGGGAAAATGCTTTACCCACTGCCACCGCTCCAGGGTCGGCTGTGGGGGGTCGCGACTATGGTGGAGACTGGGCCAGGTTATGTACATGTTAGGGTAGTCGTTGGCAGTAGTTGATCGCGACGGTCTAATGAACAGTATTGAAATGAATGTAATAGAAAATAATAGTTGTAGGCGTGACCGTCTTTTATGAATAATGTACCGTAACTAGGACCTATAATAATTTCCACACCAGAACAAGTGTGGAATATCAATCATCGGTGTGTTAAGTAAGATCTTAAATGCTACTAGAGTCACATTGAACTTTGAGTCAAGTACCATGAATAAGAGGCAAATTCTTTGTAGTCTAAAGGTAGACCGTTAGCTGCGAGGGGTCCTGGGTTCGATCCCCAGGACGGGCAACTATTATTAAAATGTTTTACAGATTGTTCTGAGCATGCATTACATTGTCCCGAAGTAGCCATAGGCTTGCCACCTATGACATCATGGGCCTCGGTACCTTGGCTAATCGTGGGTGTTCAAGTAAATCTACTGGACTTACGAGTTGTGGATGTACTAGCACACCTCTGCCTACCTCTTCGAGGATAATAGGCGTGAATGTATTCTCTCTCTCTAAAGGTACTGTACTTTCATTGGTCCAGAGGGACCTACATCTGTTGGCGATACTATTGTATTTGCCATAACAGTTTAAGGTCTTCCACACGCCAGCTGCGTGATGTGCGTAGACTATAGGACAAACAAGCAGACGGAGACATTTGGTGACTACTAACGACCAACAGACACATGGTTAATGGTTATGCGGATACGCTGCCCTCCTTCACATTATCCTCCCTAATGAGCGACTGGTAACTGATAAACCGCACGAAATTCTATCATAGCTGTCACTTCCCTAAGGTACCTCCCCGATCCTGCAATTCAGCTGCAATGCAGGAACTACGATACATATTACTAAACAACATTGTTAGTGTCACTCCAAGATATGAGGACGGAGTGCGTCAGGCGTCTGCACATCTTAGTGTTATGCGGATGTCTAAGCATTTATCATCATCAGTTAAAGTGTTGCCGATATGTTGAGTGCATGGTTCCTACGCACTAAACATAGACGTGGCATTTCTAGAGTATGGACATTTAATAGTGTATGTAAAGTTTTAACATAATCTCTCAGGTTGTGTAAATAATGTTAAAATTATTTTTGATAAATATTGAAATAATTTAGTATTTTATATAAAGGTCAAACTAAAATATGTAAGTAAAGTTTGCACATTTCCGCCACTAGATGGTGTGACAGTCTGGAAGTTGATCCCTCTATGAGCCAACTTGTATTACAGTGCTTTTATGGCTCTGAGGTAAAGAGTATCTAATATCTATACTACCTACAAACTAGCGCAAACTGGCGAACCGCCCCGGTTTCACCCGTGAATAACAGGGTCCTAAAACATCGAACGTTCCTGGGCAATCAATCTGTCTATGGGCGAAACCCGCACAAAACCCCATTCAGTAGGTTTTGTAAAAATCGATTACACACAGACAGACATTTTGGGGACTATAACACGTATTTATTTTACTTAGTACTGACAGTGTTTCTTCAGTAATTAAGTCGCATGAAATCCGTAAATTTTTGTCGTGTTTATCAAACACATTATTGTGACTAAAAACTAGGAGTTTGACAACAACATTGATTGTTGTTGAGAATTTTTAAACTGTTTCGTGAGAATGTCTTTGTTAAAGATCAATATGTATTGTAAATATTTTCATTACGTGAATTTCATGAAAAATATTGAACCTATACAATACATTATTATAAGAAGCAACAACACATCATCACATCTGCTATTAAGGGGATAGGCAGAGTGAACGGAGCGCCACACATCACGATCCTTACATACCTGCCCTGCCTCATCTACATTCATTACTCTCTTCATACAAACACGCCGGTTGCGAAGACTCATGACACCTTCGGACAGTACTCGTACCTGCATTCTGATATGATTATTTCTGATCTTTTTATGATTACTAGAGCTCAAATTTGGTATATGATTGCATTCTCGCTGAAAATTCTTCTTTTCCAGCAATATTTCAACGCGACTGTGTGGTCACCGGACGGCTCAAGCGGAAGACCGCCGCTGATGGTATTGCCAGCAAATGCCGAGCTTGACGATCCACATAGTTTAAGTTCGATTTAGCTTTTCTTTTTGCAATATTTGTTTATTTATTTGTGTGGATTTATTCGAATAAATATATAAATATATTCTTTCTTTCTTTCTTTCAATGTATAACTCAAGCGGAACAATTTAGAAAAACGTAATATCACATTTTTTTAACACACCGGACAGGTATAATGAAAAGTATCTCGCTTTATTATAGACATTTCATTTTCGTTTGGTTTATGTAATATGAAACAATATTATGTATTCATCAGATAAATATTAACCTACATTTTCATGTTGCAGGTATGTTGATACACGGCTGTGATAAAAAGTGACGGCTGATTTAGAAGCGATGTGAGTGGTTTATCTTGTACAAGTTGAGTTCGTTGATACTGACCTGATAGTTTAACACACTTTTGTTCGCCGCCTCAAACTATTTTATTGGTTTGCTGCGGAGGGACGTATGCCGGACAAAAGCAGTGCAGTTACCTAAACCATTAAGTAATCACCTAATGGTAGGTACCGATACTATGACTATTTATACTCCTAGGTGACCAAGTACCGTAGTTTGTTAAGTCAAACTACCGACACACATTAGATAGGTAACTACCGACGCCCATAGGGATATACTGATAAGATGGCAATATGTGTCTGTACAACCAAAGAGTTGTATGGATGTAATTTTATTTAGGGTGTATATGGGATGTCAGCGTGCGGATTTACAATCGCCTTGAATTAACTTAACCAATCCTCTCGTTTGGCTATCCGGCCCCTTACACGTCGCTTAGAGCTGATGCTAGTGTTACACGGAGAAACAGTCACCAGCTAGAGAAGTATCTCCCTCTCACTAGTTATTCCACGTTATCGTCTATCTACCTACTTTTATTCCTGTTCCTTTTCGTTGGTGACTCGAGGAAACTCATTTACTCACCGTCTACAGTGTCGCCATTGGTGAGATGCCCCAGAACTGTTAATCACCTCTACACCTCGATGGCTAATCGCTACCTCCATGGAGGAGATGACACCAAATCCCACCAGCTCGAGACAGCGCAATGGGGTTCCCATCCTCACCCCTTGTAACTTGTCCCGTACATAAAAGGGCATTCTCCTCATATTTTCAGTCCCTTCTTCTTATAGGAGTGGTACAAAGAGGTGCTCTCTCGGTTCAATTAGCATCGCACAAGGTGCGGGGTAACACTTTATTGCACCTTAACAGTCACGATAAGGTTAAACCATGGTCTTATTGCCTACTGCTAAATACGTCTTAAGGCAAGTAGACAATAGTGTACACACAACAAACATGGTGCCATAGAAGCGCAGTTCGCTACTCATTTATATAGAGGAAGCGTGCTCTCAAACGCCTAGTGTGTGTTTGACCTTAATGTACGTCTGCCCTTATTCCCAGGTGTCTGCTCTAATGATATAATTATTATTTTATTTAATTAATATTTAATTTACAAGTGCTTATCTAACAGTGATTAAACTATATCTGGTAGGAGATATGCTTTGTGATCATTCAGGTTAAGTAATGCGTGCTATGTTGGATAATTATCTATTTTAAACACTTAAAAACTTACAAAGAGCGTCTTGATTTCGCCTATGAAGGGTTCCTTCACAAAAAATCAAAAATTCTAAAAAAACTTTATATAGGCGATTGGTAACAAATCGATTTTGTTCAAACTAATTTTAGTTTGAAGTTTTTACTGATACATACATTCTCAATTTTGGTTTTACATGATGGGGAGGGGGCGTAAGTTGGGGGGAGACATTCATTATTTTATTATTCAAAATTCAACAACATTTGTTAATAACGGTTCATAAAGTACAAACACCTACTATCCTAATTTCAACCATACGGTACCTACCTACAATCTCTGAATAAAACGTCTGCGACATACGGACATACGGACAGATAGACGGACATGATGGAACTATAAGGGTTACTTTTTTTGTTGTATGGCTACGGAACCCTAAGAATAATGCAACTTTTCATATAAGCGTGTCTAAGCCGCCGTAAATACGGGATTGAGAGCGAGAGAAAACTATACAATAAAAATAAACAATATGTTGTACACACGATATTACAGATTGTATGTTCAATACAATAACAACTTCATCACAGAGGTGTTGTAATATATTTTATTGCTTCGCGTCTGTGTTCATTGGTTTCAAGGAGCTGAATCCGATACTCATCGAATCCCTTCGCGTTGCTGATGCCGCCTTTGGTGCCCTCGCGGATCTGTCAGCAACAAGGCGCCTCAGTGATTCCAAAATGGGGGCTGATCTAATAAACTAGAGCCGCCTGTGATAGGACTATGAACGCTGGCGCCAGTTAAGAAGGCGGTATAATTAGCGCGTAGCGCCTTTGCCACTTTCTCTGTCGTTATCTGCTGAACACGAAGTATCCAATCCCCCCTCTCTATACCATTTCGTGGCTTCCTAAGGATAGGACGGTCTCGCAGAAGGGCAACACCACGAGTCATCTCATCATCTTCACCATCTCTTTGGCGCTTTGAGGGAATGACGCTTGAGGGCGAGATGTTCTGCCAGGCGGCATAAGTAATTCGTGTATGATTTTTTTCTGACTAAGAATATTTTTTTTAATCTAATCATTAAAATATTTTCTTTAGTTTTTCTATCTGTACCTAATGTTGTTAGTAGATAATCAAAGTATGATCACTATACTTTTCACGAAACATATTCATTATGTTTTCCTTGCTAAATTTAAACCCTGATAATATGATCCGTTAACATAATAACCTATTAGTAGCATTTGCGTAACTTAAGTTACCAATATTGTACACGTTTTTCAGAAGTCAGCTGTCGAATTTCGAAAATAATATAATTAACTATCCATCCCGAGAACCTACACTTAACCAGTTCAATTTATTTATAATCGATCGTCTTTTTGGTGTGCTTTCAGATACCGTTACAATCATTACACTTTGTCCTTAAGTCGGCGTTGGCTTAAGGGGCGTTGTAAGCTGTAACACTCGTATCTTTTCATTAAATATTTTAAACTTATTTATATTTTATATTTCATAGTATTTCTCCGTCAATTCGTTTCACTTGCCCCTACCATTTGGTTTGGGTGTTAACCTACCTTAGGATTTTAATAACATTGGATGTGCTAAATGAAAAAAGATCGCGAGGCAGTCCGAATGCCAGGCGAGAGAAAAATCGTTACGATACCAGCACGTCAGGTGAAATGAACCCACGACATTATAATACGGAAAAGAAAATGTGTATATTAATACTAGCTGACCCTTTTTCATTCTTTTATTGACGCGGGGAATCGCATTTACGCGCCTTCACTGGCCCTGGGTGGGGTCCAGTGGTGTGTGGGGCTCGCGGCACATTATATAGTGTCATATACCCACAAAAACCACCGCGAGTGCCACCAGTGCCGCCTTTGATGAGGTGCCGCCTTTGATGAGGTGCCCCGGAACAACAAATCATCAGGGCACCTCGACGGGAAGTCAGCCCCCGAAGAGACCGACGCCACCCCCACAGATGGGGTCGTCCCGCACCACAGGACAACCCCACCGACTTTGGGACAGTGCAATGGGGTGAGGTTCCCATCCTCGCCCCTTGCCCCGTGCGCAAAAGGGCCGCGACTTTTTGCTCTTTTGTCCCCTCTTCTTATAAGAGGGGTACAAAGAGCGGCATCCCCTCCTGCTCTTTAGTCCCCTCTTCTTATAGGAGGGGTACTAAGAGCCGCCACCTCCGCGGTTCAATTGGCTTCGCCCATGGTGTCTCGGATAACATTTCAACACCCAGGCTACTGAGCCCCACCGCCACGACAAGGCTTGAACCGTGGTGGGGAATACTAGCTGACCGGCTAACGTTGTTTAGCCGGGATGGTTGAACAACCCCTATCACTTAGGGGTCTGAAAAATAGATAGTAGCCTACGGAATGTGCATTTAAAATTTGGTAAGTATAGGTGAAGCAATTTGAAAGGCGTAAGGTAGCTAACATCGTGACAAGAGAATTTTATATATAAGATAGTAATAAGTAAGAGGTAGTGCCATGCTGTAATGGAGCCGAACTGAGCCGGCGCGATCGCGGAGGCCAGGACTGTGAATGCATGTTCACAGTAAGCTGTGCGAGCGTTCCGTAATGCCTGTATGGCACCACAAATGGGAGATCCCTGGCATCTACGGTAAAGTGGGAGGGG
>JAFELO010000964.1:148831-167449 GCA_017140195.1 Eumaeus atala
TGTTCAAAATGTAATTCTATTGGACATATGTAATTTGTTAGGTCAAATAATTCAAAGTCAAGATTTCTTTTTACAAATATACATCGTACTGCCCCATACGGCAAAGTGAGGCTGCTAAATTGTAGTTAGGTATAATCATGTCACTTTCCGAACCGTGCTTTACAAATGTATCTGATAGACATAATATATCGATGTCTTTGTTTGTTTGACGTAATTCATCAAGGGCGTATTTTAAGTTGTTGGACTTTGCATAAAGACCTTCAACATTTTGATGTAAGAGACGTAATGTTTTAGGCTCGAAAAAGTTTTGACGGGGAATTGCGATTTGTTTTAGTTAACAGCTTGTAATATTGCTGGCTTCAACAGATTTGTTTACATTTGTATTCTCATCACGCTTTACTTCTTGAACATTAATTTTGCTATCAACTCCTTTTTTGTAGAAAGGGATGGTGTCTTTTTTATAATATTTTGTGTTGTTTTATTGTTCTTACTTTTCACTATAATATTAGGTGTTAAGTAGGTTTTTGAATAGTTGATAAAATTTATTTCTATATTTAATTTAAAACTTAAATAGTATCATAATTATTGATAACAAAATTATTGTTTATGAATTTACAATTTTCATAATTTCTTGTTAACATTTCGAGTTTACGATTTACTTTAAAAGTGTTTAAAAATTCATTCTGAGTGATACTGATTACAAGTACAGAGGTTTTCCTCATTTTGCACAGGAAATTACATAGCTCTGTGTTAATTTTATGTAGGTTTCTGTCGTTAAAGCCCACACCGATGATAAGTACATCTCCTTTTACATATGTCGTCATGAATGAAAGTTGTATTAAGTATATCAGAACAAAGAGCATTTGGTTTAATTAGACTGTTAATAGTGTAGATGTCATTCCACTGGTTCTCCCCAGATACATATAGTTTAACTGCTAATCCGCGTATAATTTGATCTCCTAGTAAGATTATTCTCGGTTTATTCTTAGTTGAAATTGTGGGATCTTTATTTTCCTCAATAATTTGGCTAACGTTGCATTTATTTATTATTGTGTTGTTCATAAATATTTTCTTTTTCAGAGCTAACTTTAAACTTTTGTCCATCTTCGGTGTCTTAGGCAATATGTTTTTAATTTTCTTATTTTCAAATTTTTCGTTGACGTAGGAGTACTAAGGAGAGTGGAAATCGACGTCATTATTTTAAGGGAATTTTCCAACATTGATATTTGAAAGCATTGTTTTATGAAAACATGTTAAACTGTTCCTACATTTTGGTGATAGTACATAAATAATATAGCCAATCTGCAGATATGCGTCGCAAGGATGTTACAATGTTTCATAGCATTTTGAGAAGCGTCTAGCGTTACGTTTGCTAAGAAATGGATCTTCATTTTCCTTAAAATTCTCTTAACCGCATCGGAACAGAATAGCTGCATTGTCGCCAATTCCTTTTTCAAAATGCAAAATAAGTTTTCATGTTCAAATTATCACAAGCAAAAGTGATAAAATAGGTACACGAAGAGAAAGTACATTTTCAAGTATTCTTATCAGAAGCAAAGTAATAAAAGTAAACATACCTTGAAAGGAAATACGTGCCCTAATAGAACGTAACTCGTCCACAGGTCGGCACTTAACAACTTTGTTACAAAAATGGCACCGCTATGGACGAGAAAGATTCTAAGGCCCATGTGTGGTCCGCGTTAATTTATAGACCTGCTTTATAGCAACTAACACGGTTTCATGTGATCCTGGTAAGCACCTAATTGAGATTTACTTCTTGCATTTACATATTCAATCCTAGATAGGATAGAATAGATAGTGTAAATAGAATGGGATAGAAAGATTGCTAAAGATTTCTATCAACGCTATCGTATTATCGTTTCTATTTAGAAAATATACATACTGGAGAAAATACATTTGATAGCTTAGATTCGATAGAGGATTTTTCCACTTGCATTGGATAATTAAGGAGACGCTGTTACGTTAGACTCATATAGGACCGACACCGTAGGGGTACTTCACACCGGTTCTATCCTGTGAGTGATAGAACCGGTATGAAGTATAAAACTGGCTATTATCTCGCGTTTGGAGTGGTTTGTGTGACTGGATGGAGAAAAACGTCCTATGTGTTCTTAAGTTATGCGGATGCGTGTAGCATTCGTATTATATACCGTTAGAACACTAAATTGTGCATGAAGCAATACATAATTATTAAACCTAAAAAGAAAAATCTCGACTGCTTATAATAGACTTTAAAGGAACTATTTTTAAGAAGAACCTGACGTTACCACATACCTAAAATACATACACACATACTTAAATACATACCCATCCCTTGTCGGGTCAATAAGATCACTAATTTCCTGATAAAAATTATCTATTGTCATACAAAAAGAATTATTTTATCTGTCAACAAGATAAAAACGGAACTGACTCTGATGTGATTATCATATATCTCGATCTGCGGTAATCAAATCTATCAAAATGAAAGTAAAAATCTGGCTGTCGAAATGCGTTATGCATTTGATTGCATTTGGCAGTTGGTGTGGCAATTGTCTGCGACGACTTTAGGAATTCAATCCGGGTGTATTCTTCCTGTAATGATGTAAACAACGAGAGTTTGGTCACTTTTTGCACCATCACTATCATTTTGTCATCATCCATCATCGGCAACCAATCAAGTTTAGTTGAGTTAGTGCCATCTATTTCAGCCGAATTGGGCCGTCACGACCGGGAAGGTACCTCTCAATCTCAAGATACCGCCGTATAGTTTCGTATGATTTGTAAATAGCCGGTGGCCCACTGGAGGGAGGAGGGAATCTTGACTGCGCACCTGAATAGCAATCTTTTATTTTATTTTGTTACTAGCCACACCCCGTGGTTTCACCCGGATTTACTTCGATTCGGAGGAGACATCGGAATAAAATGTTGATGCTTTACGACCGATTCTCAGATTTATAAATTTTATTCAGCATAAGATTTGGTCAAGCCGTGGAAAGGAACAAACCGAATAGTGTACTTAGCTAGATCTACACAGGACAGAAACGGTTTCAATGTGGAGCATGATATGTGAGTTGCATCCACGAAAATAGAGAATACAAGGCAGAATCGTATTCATATAGATAAAGTCGAGTTCGAGGTTACAATTATTTTACAATAACTGAATTGGATCGTTGACTAACACTTCGTCTTCAAAATACTTAAATATGTCAATATAAACCTTTGTAAGTGTTACCATTTCTCCAATCGTTACTTTTAAAATAGAGTAAGTGAAAATAGTACGTAAAAAGATGTTATCACGTTAAACTGCTTGTTCACTTTCTCCTAGTTAGCATGTGTAAAGTTTTGCCGTTCAGCAACTGTCATTACCGCGAGTTGATAACATTAATAATGAGGGCTACGCCAAATGCCACTTTTAACTACATGTTCGTACCTACTTTTTTTCTATCAAAAATGGGCAAACGAGCAATCGTTGCTTCTCATGACTACCGACGCCCATGGACATTCGGATGATAATTACATAGATGCGTTGCCCTCCTATCACCCTCCCCCACAATGGGCCCGAGGCTACTCACAAACCGCACGAAACGTGACCACGAAGCTGTCACTTCACGCCGGTACCAAGTAAGCGAGAAGTACTTTCCCGGTCGCGCTGACTCAATTCTGTTGCATAGAAGCCGAGGTGGCAGTTCCTATGCAGCATGATACTACTAGGTAAGAACCTACGTAACTTAAATGCACCCATGTTTTATTGAGAACAAGCGAATATCCGTATACGACGGTATACGGATATTTATCTATTCAGTGGTCAAAATTGTAACTACAGTTGCCATTAGTAGCTGTGAAATACTAACACTAAACTTCACACAAGCCACACTCTTCACACATGTACTGAAAGGATAAGTTGGTGGCAATGTAGATGGTAAACATTTCCTGCACTCCACCACAAATCCAGGCTCTATTAAGTCGAACTCTATGATCTTCAACGTCACACCAGTATTAACACGTGAGTGGGTGGAGTGAAGGAAGTATTTACAATCCTAGGACACAAATATCCAGAGACTATAGACAAACCTTTCCGATGAAACATCGTCTAACGTAGCCTCAATTCTTATAATTTCTGTTGAAAATATATGGATATATTTAGAACTAGCAGTCCGTCCCGGCCTCACACGTATATTGCACGAAGTATGGCAAAAAAATCATTGATCCACAAAAACTATAAATTCATACCATTGGTGATTCAATGTCATGGCAGTGACAACAAATTAAATTTATGACAGAACAACGTCTGTCAGAACAGCTCGTTGTCAACAATTTCTGCAGCGAAATAAGGATTTAATTTGTTTTTTTTTCACAGATTTTATTAAACTATCGTATTTTTTAAATTGCCAATTCAGCTGCCATGCGATAATAATATACCACCAGCACCTTAAGGACTTGCGTTTTTATAGACAAGTGAAATATATTTAATATTGTTATAAATTTAATAAGTTACATATTTTTAAGATTTTTACTGTACATATAATACATAGATAAACATCCATGACCTAGGCGGGATTCGAGCCCGCGACCTCTGGCGTAACACGCGGACTAACCGCCACGTTACGAACCGAGCCAGGCGGTCGTCGCAATGACATTACCTCCTACAAAGTATGTTTACATATCTTATAGGACAATGTGGGTAATCTTAAGATAAAATATTTAGTACACAGATAAATTGTAATTACAAGTGGGGATGAAATATGTGTTGGCACGCTAATGATAATATTATGTTGAGAATGTGTATCCATGGCGCGCATCTGTGATTGGCTAAACCGTAGTAGGAGTAGGACCGTGGAAACCGTCCAGTAAAGAGGTCTGATTTGAAAGATAATGCTTACGATAAAACTGGTACAAGATAACTGTTAATGTGTGCAACTAGAATTTTTGTGAAGCTATTGGATATAGACAAGCAAATTATAAAACAATTGCCCGATACGGTCTCAAAAGGAGCAAATTTTGTTTTTTGATGCAGTAGCTTTCGGTAACGTACAGAATCTGTGAGTGTTATATTCTTAAGCATAACTGTATACGAACAATATGCAATCAGTGTGGGCGCTGTATTATGGCGTAGTGTTAATATTTATTGTGACGTAACGCGGACGTACAGACAACTCACTTCTGACACACATAATGTTTAGCAAAACAATAACGCGCCGCGCCATTGTGATCTTGTAACAAATGTAACACAGATTCCATTGTCGCTATGAAGCTCACATGCTCGCGATGCCACAATATTCTAGTACTGTAAATATTAATAAAAGATTTGTAAAGTCCTTGATTCAGTATTAGTGAAGGAAATTTATGTATAAATCGATTGTTGTTTGTCTGTTTATTTGACCCGTAACGAACTCTAACACGATATGAATAGGTCACTGGCATTTAGGGATCTTTTTGTTCCGAAATCTCTGCAGAACCTTTTGTATGTTGCTACTTAATACTAAATATTCAATATCGTTTTATAACTTCGGTAAATAGTAAACCCAAAGTCAAAACTTTTATAAAAATTTAAATTATGATTGCACAAATCTCGCATTAAAGATCAACGTGATAGGCACACCACTTTAAAGTAAGTATATTTAAGATAAGCTTAGGTTATGTAAGAAGTAATGGACTTTGAAACGTTTGGGATAGATTTCAATTGGGCCAATCTTTAAAACAGTTTAATCATTATTAATCTGAAGATTACTTAAGTAAACAAACAGCGCAATATCGCGGACTGGACTGGAAAGTATAGTCCAGTCCGCAGGCACATGTATTAGTAGGAACTAATACTTCAAAATGCCAACGTTTGTATGTATGTTGGTGTGTTATTCTTTCACGAAAACGCCTACTAATGGATTTCGTCGACATTGAAACAGATATAGATTATAATACATAGTAACGTCGATATGTTATACATCCTCAAAAATGTTACTTTGCTTGGGATATATTTTATATAAGTGAACCGCGCGAGCTAGTAGAGTATATATGAGAGAGTATATTTTATAATGACCTAATGATACCATAACATGTACGTTGGAATATCCTCAGTATGAGGGACGGATTTCATATACTCTGTCGAGCCCGATGAAATAAATTTTGACAATTAATTTTCTTTAACGTTTCTATATGTATTTTGAAACTCACACGACTGCCCTATTCCGTACTTTACCCTAATATAAAAGGTGTTAAGTATTCTGAGGCACAATAAAGTGGTGTTGCCAAAACAAAATCAGATACGGACGAAGAAGGAGAAACCATAAATAATAGACACAAACTGCACTTTATCACTATATTATTTTGCAACATGGCACGTGCGTCTTACAATTCATCACAAGACAAGCACGTTGAGATGACAGACTCATTTGTTTTATACTTTTGTTATTATAATATGAATAATGAGTTTTACTATCAGATATTATAATCTAAGACGATGTCTCGTAACCTCTTTAACATTGCCTCTACCTGCTATTATAACGTCTATCCAAAAAACAAAAAAAAATCCTGCTCCATATTGTGATCATTTCTACCCTGTGTAGGTCTAGCAAAGTATTTGGCTTTTGTCTTTTGGCACGGCTCTTTATGAGATTCTACATGATGTTTGACAGTTGGTATTCTACTGTCATCTTTTGCACGGCTCTTTATGAGATTCGACATGATGTTCGACAGTTGGTATTCTACTGTCATCTTTTGCACGGCTCTTTATGAGATCCGACATGATGTTCGACAGTTGGTATTCTACTGTCATCTTTTGCACGGCTCTTTATGAGATTCGACATGATGTTCGACAGTTGGTATTCTACTGTCATCTTTAGTAATCAATCTTGAAAATTCTGTAACTGTAGTGGGTTAGGGAAGAGTGTTCGCCAGTTTGGTGTTCCCAAGGCGTAGCGGGCAAATCCGTGGGGTAGCGCTAGTTTACAGCAGCTGGGGTATGGTTTAGGTGGAGTTGAAGTATTTGAGCAATGCAAATATTATCAGAGATAAGCGGCGAGTGTTGTGACAACATACAACGACGCTTATCGAACAGCTTTACAAACAGACGAACACGCCTCTCGCCTGTTTGAGTTCCTACGTTTGTTAACAACAATCAAAGCAAATCACCGGAGTGTGGTAATATGGTTGGAGTGTAAAAGTGCCATAGCTGCGGTGAGATTGCAGCTTGTAACGACCCGGGAGGTCCCTCTCGCTTATATGACACC
Organism: Eumaeus atala; assembly: GCA_017140195.1. Classification (NCBI taxonomy): domain Eukaryota; kingdom Metazoa; phylum Arthropoda; class Insecta; order Lepidoptera; family Lycaenidae; genus Eumaeus; species Eumaeus atala. Next base: position 156,058 of record JAFELO010000964.1, read on the forward strand.
AGCGTGGAGACATGGCTATGTCGTGCTTCGTACGGTTTGTAATAATGCGGATGGACCATCCGGATTATCACGTTCCTGCGTTTCTAGGAGAATGGGAGCAACGCATCCGTTCATTAGGTTAAGCGGTCATCTGGACGTCGGCTTGTTATCACCTGATTTGATCAAAATAATTTAACTCGAAGAAAAACTATTGACTAAAAAGATCCTTACATTCCCAGTATGAACTGGCCTCAAGAATCTATAACTTTTAACTCACTTCACCTTTGTCTATATTATAAGTAATAATGCGTCGACCAGTTTCAAAACATTCGATTAACGTGAAAATTGGCATACGTATCGAGGACCAAATGTTATTCCAACCATTGATTACTTTGTCCTCATATATTTTGTATGAGGTAGTGTCATGCTGCAAAGGATGATGCTGCGTAGTGTCATGCACCATGCATGGCCAGTGTATGCGTGACATGACACTACCTCCTCCTATTGTAGCAATTATGTATTTGCTACTTAAATATTTTATAAAAAGTATATCTTCCTTGACTGTCAGACTAAGGGGGTGCTCGATCTCGAAGAATTGACACGCTTTTCTTCTTCTCGACGTGGAGGACGGAATGTTGGCGGACGCCATCTACCATGACCAAATGATATTTAAATAGTTTTTTTCTTTCCCCCACAGAAGCCAATATTTTCGTGTCTTGATGCACTAATTATTAATGACATAAAAGGGTGAGTTCATGATCTCTTGCCGACGCCATGTTTCATATCCTATGTTTCGAAAAATCTCTGCTAATGGTAAAATGTCTTATTTCTCTTGTGCATTTTGATATGATTATTTACACGATATATGTGGCTATTAACTTGATAGACCGTATCATCAATGTGATAGTTTGAATAGTGTATGCCACGTGTGAAACTTGGGTGTTAAATTCTATTTTATTGTAATGGAATATATATATATATATATATATATATATATATATATATTGCCTGATTTTAGTTGGCTGAGGAAGCCAAGAGAATGGGACGGGATCTTATTGATTGTGTTCCTTTTCAGAGCTCTAATCCTTTCTTAAACTGGGATTTAATATGAAAATATGATGTTACTATAGTCTTCCACTATTGAATTTGAGGATTGAAGGACAATCTGTGATTGAAGGACATTTAGTGGTTTGGATTTATAAATGTATAAAAAAGGAGCTTAATCCGGGTTGCAGCAGGGCGTCTGCACAAACAACTGCCAAGATAAGACCTAGTTCCCTCATTTCTTGCTATCATTATCAAAAACTGGTTCGATTCCATTGTTTGTTCCTTTTATTATTTTATTTAAGGTTGTTCTTGATTTTGAAAACGGAGAGACCATCATTAAATAAATGTATTTAAAAGACCGACCAAACTTGTAACAAATCCTTTACCTTCCAACGCGCCCCCTTTTCATAGAATTTATTACACTATGCAACATGGCACTACCGCTCACAAATTACATGAAGACAAAATAATCAAATGGATAGAATTCATCATCCAATCGAGGTAGAACTTCCTCCTATGCAAGGGAATTGGGCCGGCACGACAGGGGAGGTACGTCTCGCTCATTTGATACCGCCGTAAAGTGACTTTTACGGTGTCGTGTTTCGTACGTTTGGTGAGTAGCCGGTGGCCCATAGGGTAGAGAGGTGAAAAGGAGGTCAGCGCAACGGCATAATTTTGCTGATGTTCATAGGGGTCGGTAGTGCATTATAAAAAAAAATAACAAAAAAAAAACGCATTAATTTTAAGAGTCTTTTTGTTGTTTATCAGTTCGATCTATATTACTTCTACTCCTATCTTCCGCATGTTGTGAGCCGTCGCAATGATAGCGAGATATGTCGTCACGAAGTCACACGCACGATCGTATCCGCCTGGCAATATTGGTGCATCAGTCGAGTGGGACGGCATCTATGCTATCGTGTTTATAAATCTCCTAAGATGAAAGATATTATTCATATAGCCATTTAATATTTAAGTTGAGTGTGGTAATATTTCCTCCTTAGGCTAGACGTCGGTTACTACTTGTAGGTGTGGCTTGTAATGAACAGAGATTTGTCAAATATCACCAGTACCGTCTTTGTATTATAGGGGGTCAAACAGGCACTCGGAGCCACTTGATGATAATAATGCATATATGCATCCGCATAATCGTGGTACCATAGCAGGAGATCGGTCGTCTTGGCGTTCAAAGAAAGAGGCCTATGTCCAGCAGTGGATCGATAATGAAATGATTGGAAATCGTTGTTCAGATGTGTTGCCCTAATTCCTGCCTCTTCTACAATGGATAACCGATGTCAAACAAGGCGCACGAAACGCGTCAGCGTAAATTAGACTCCCTATCACGTGAGAAAGGCCGCGGTGTCACATAGGTTGCTCTCCGTAGAGATGGAAGTCCCGAAAGATCAAAGACGACCAAGGGCCTACACCACGTCACCACAAAGTTTGTCTTCCGTTTTTTTGAATACATTTAACAATATTTCTCTTTAAAAATATAGTCTTTTTCAATATAGAGCAAAATCTTTCCAGATAACGTTACCTTATAAGATATATCCGTGGCAAGTCTACCGACGTTAAGCTAGTGACATTACCTTGCTTGCTAAGGTATGTGTGTATTACAGTACATATTATTTTATCGGTCAAGTAACAAACAATTGTCATAAAATGTTGTCCTAAAACTAACAATAAATAAATAAGCCGAATAAATATCAAAAGATACACCAACCTGACAGATAAGCAGCCATCTTACGAAACGGTTTTGCGATTTCAAATTTCAAAATTGGAACCTCGTTTTATCTTTCTAAAGCTCTGTGTTAAGTGGCCAATGCGCGCGTATACAACCTCCTCGGATAGTTCGGCGCAGTATAATAAGCTAGAATTCTCTGTCAAATATACACGATTAACCACTCTAATTTGTGAATAATAAGGGCGAGGATTGTATAATCTTTTGTTCTAGTGCAGAGAAAGCTGGCCTGATGTACGGTCCAAGGCTTTGATAAGTACGCTTCCCAGTTTGGAGTAATGCAAATTATTATCACTATGTTGACCTGACTTTGTAGGCGTTGTCGATTGTATAATAGTTATTTATAGTGAATCAACTCGGTATCGCTCATGAGATCACGAACATAAATAACGAAGTACGATTCCTGGATTTTAAAGATATTCTGTTTCTAGTCTTTTGACCCCAAATAGTAGAAATTCTATCCTTATTCGTGCTCACCTGGTAAGTTTACTTTCAACATAAAGTAATACCATAGTACATTATTATTTCATCAAGGTATATTATGTGCTTTATCAAAGGATTACATATGTTATATTATTCATCTTATTGCTTGTAAATGTTCACTCAAATTCCTACCTACAGGAAAATTCCTTAGTAACCGTATTGCGTAAAAGCAGAAACATATATACATGGTGATTTTGCGGTTTGTTATTATAGTCTTTTAACGAGTTTTATTACAGATTCTACTTCCTGGATCTTCTGCTGCCCTTGTTACCGATAAATATGTTTGCACATCAATTTTACCCGCGGAATGTATCACAATCTATACGGATAATATAAAGCTAAATAGTCTGTGTGTTTGCTTGCTTGGCCCGGTTTAAAAAATATATTTTTGTGTTCAATAGTCAATAGTTAATTGTTAGTAATTTATATAAATATTGTATTTTTTTCTATTAATCGGCGGCCACTGGTTCGGATTCGATCCGGATTCGACTGACCACTAGCAGAAATGGCTTTTCCATTTTCATACATCAATGTACATACATTCGCCTTGATCGATGTTAGTTGTCTTGTAACTGTTAAGGAGTAAAGATTTCGCCATGCGTGAAGATCATCATAAAAGGATAACGTCTATTGTCGCTTTCATATATTTTTATGTCGCAGGAGTCAATCGAGCTTATGGAGCTTTTTTCTAGACAACCATCGCCCGATGGTATTCCGTGACCGAAAGTTACCCTCAATTGTTTCCACAAAGCACTTAAGCTAAAAATACTTCACGATTTTTTTAGTTCATAGGAATCTCCGCATAATCTTGAATGATGCCAGTAAATATGTGTAGATTTTGCCTCTATCTCGATATTTGACGAAGAGGGCATTAGTCCATAATAGCACAATTGGCCTGGCGTATGGCAGTTTACGTGCCGGTGCATGCCTGTAGCTGCACCAGACGTGCACACGAGCTTCCCTCACGATGTCTTCATTCACCGTTATCAAGGAAGTCGCATCGCCATTATTCTACTATTGGGCATGTACCTCCAACGTCGGCACAAGATAGATTTGGTCTATATTTTTTAACACGATATAAAATTTATTTTATAACTTAACAAAAATTCCGGTACCTGTGTAGCAGTGGAGTAGTCCGCTGTAGTTTTGCCTAAAAAAATTAAAACATTGACGTATCGTAACATATTCTACTACTATTCTTAGGATTTATGATAATAGTTGTATGACAGAAGAACATTTAATTTTTTTCTATTGACAAATCAAAAAATCGTAATTTAAACTTTTGACTGAAAATCAATCCCTTCACCAGACAATATTTCGCAATGTTTCTGTTTTCTCTAATCTTCGAGTGATACAAATTAACTATGTTATCCATAACTTGTTTTGTTCTTAACTTTTCAGATATATTTTTATGTAGGATATAACAAAATTGCTCTTTCGATGTAATTTTTCTCAAACACTCAAATGATAGATACTCATCATAGATTTGGCTACAGATTTCTCTTCCCGAGATTCTGTCCTAAGATGTTTGTTTTGCGCATGCGCTGCTATGACAGCCTCCTCTGTAACGGAGGTAATGTACCAAATCGGATACACCTAACTTGAAACCGTTATCTCTGCACATGGGGAAAGTTTTAGCATCCTAATAGAGATATTGCAATTTGTCAGCTACCTTTAAGAAAATGTTAATAGTGCTAGACGTCGAAGTACATAGGTTATAAGGGGATTATATTGAAAAAAAGATCGTGGCTCAAACACACAAGATTTTTTTTTTCCCACCTGTATGTACAAAACGTCTACTATGTCGTAGACGTTTTGTACAAATCGCCGTTGAACATTACGGCTAGCCACATTCAAAAACAAAACCATTTTGTTTTGTGTGTGTTCTTCAAAAGGGCGGCTGACGTTTAGCCTCATTAAATCTCTTGATTTTAGGCAGTGATAGTGATCGATACAGGTATGAAATCAGGCCAAGTGTTTTGAGCGCAAACAAAAAAAATAGCTATTCGAAGCTATCTGGACATAGTTTTTTCATTTGTCTGTACAATCGACATTATTGTTGTTGTCATGTCAAGCAACGCCACGAGTGTTGAAGTTAGGAACTAAAACGTGTCAAAGATGCGGATAATATGGCTAGTCATTGAATATCTTATAACGCTGAACTCTTTTTGGCGCAGTTTCACTCAGCCGTACTTAATGTGGCTAATCGTTGGCCCGCCACGAAATAAAACGGCCCTGAATTTGGTAATGACTTTCGGGAATGAAATACAACGATTTAGAAAATCCGACTGCGATATATACATTGCACGTGCATGAGGCTTGGTGAGGCCTTTCAGTTACAGCTGTTGATTTTAAGAGGTGTGTTATACATGACATGTTTGGATGTGCCATTGCTGGTTGCGAGTTTTTCTTTCGAAAGTTCGGGAGATCAGAGAGATCAGAGCCTTTTCATCAATATCTCCAAGATGTGTTAGGGAGCCACGAATATTTCTCTCGCTATGAATTACACCACAGCAGCAGCAACTTGTCAGAGTTATTTTTTCTATTTAGATAAGAAATCCTCAAATTCATTTTCGAAGCAACGACGCCTAATAGAAACGATAATTTTACTCTAATTATGCAATCACGGTTGCGGTAAGTGTTATGTTTTTATAGATAGATGGTTACGTATCTGTGCGAATCAATATTATGTCACTGAAAATTTATTCTATTAATCTACTTACCAGCGGACTTAGCAATCATTCAATATATTTTTTTGGGAAAAAAGCTCTCCTCACACATATAGGGCTCGAGATTTTCAAAATGAGAACGCAAGGGGTTTTCGTGCGCAGTCATTGCGTATGATTATAGGGCAAAAATCGGCTTACACTATTAATTTATGATAGTCCATGATGATGGATTGGGTGGTGAAGGCGTAAAATCTGTTCATCCTCTGGTTCATGCGGATATCTATGGACACCCACAAATGATGGAAAAACTCGTTTGCTTATGCAATAACATATATCTGCATAACAAAAAGAAATACATATCAACCAAATAATAAAGAACTGGCCTACAGTATAAAATAAACCATTTTCCAAATTCAAATGATGGTTCTAGATCCAGAGGTTAGCAAGTTCAGATGAAGCAAACTGTTTTGTTATAATGTTACTGTATATTGGATAGTACTACATTGTGCAAGTCTGGAAGCCCACGCGACAATCCAAGGCTGGTTGCAGGTTTCGTCGTGGTAAATTCAATGAAAAATTTATATTTTTCTATATTTTGTAATAATATGATATTATTGGAAGTTGAAAGTTGGTAATCCATATAAATCCTATAGAGTAACCTGTGAGTAGCTGTGAGTACATATAAATTCTATAGAGTAGCCTGTGAGTCATCCCGACTGCACGTTGGATGATTACTGAGACCCATAGATATCCTCATAATGGTTACGTCATCTACAGAATCCCCGTCCAACAGACACAAACGAGGCAGCACAGCTGACGCTATGTGGCGGTACACTATTAGCGAGAAGTAGCTGTCGGCCTTTTATTTTTTTATGTTTTATGGAGGCAAACGAAAAACTGGAGCCAATTGATGACTACCGATGCCCGGAAACATCCGTGTGATTGTTATGCAGATGCGTTGCACTCCTTTCATCCCTCCTATGGGCCACCGACTACTCACAAACCGTGGCAGCGGATCTATCATTTTGCGCCGGTTCCGTGTGCCGCCGGTTGTTGGCCAATTCGGCTGCAATGCAGATTGATCTGATTGGTTGATAAACTTCACATCCCCTCTATGACTTTATTCTTCTCTATTATTCTTTTGCCCCCTCCTAAATTAGCGCACCAACATTTCCTATGGTTACGTGGATGTTAGTGGACTTTGGTTGTCACTTAGCGTCTAAACTTAATACCAACGGCTTGTTTGACTACAAGTAATTAAAAATACATTATCTGGTTATGGAGAGATTTTCTTAACAACTATTATATTTCCACAAATACCCATTATAACTGCGATTTTTTTGTATATTATGTAACATTTTTTTATAGAATAGAGGGCAAACGAACAATCGGAGCCCTTTTGTGACTACCGACGGTATGTAATTCGGTACATATAATTATACAGGAAACACGTTTTCTCAATTTGGAATAACGTACAATATTATGTATATGAAATTAACGATAATCATATTTAACGCGAGTAAAACCGGGAACCCAACTAGCTAAATGACAATTTAGAAAGTTCGTATACGCACAACGCGTTTGAACACAATTAATTATAACAACGTTAGGTGGCGCTTCAGGCTCTCGCAGCAAGCTATAATGGGAGATCTCCTAATAATTTTAATTAATTGACCTTTAACCTGATATTTGAAGAGACGTATCTATACTCATGTCATTGTTTGGGTAGAGGTCCATACATGCCTTCGTTCTGCGCAAAGTTTGTAGCCAGTCCAAAATATACCTTTGGCCCAGTAATGATAAGAGTTCATAATGCAGAGCTATCAGCCCATCCTAAAATGTTAATTTTGTGGGTAGATATATGCGAGGATTTGATCATAATTCCACACAAAGAAAAATAAATTGTTTTATGTACTTTATTTATAAACAAAAATGTTAAAACCTAATGCATCAAACGTAGGCTGAAGCGATCAAGCTATAAACTGCTTACCTATTCAGTTTCATTATAGCAGGCTTCAGTGTAAATCTTATCTAGCAATCTTGTCGCTTGTTCAAAATGGCGTCCGCAACTGATTTACCTACAAATTCTGGTAAAGCACAAACTTGATATCCGGTTTTATCCGGGTGAACGACCCGCTTTCGTACAAAAGATCCGCAACACCGCACGCGCCGCCTTATCAGCGCATACCACCGATCTGGCCACCCGAAGATACCTACAAATGATACTTTATCTCTGTTAGTACTTGCAAAATGAGTTTGTGCCCTAACTGGGGTAATTGTACGTCGATTGTAATAGTGCAAATTAGTTGTACAGAGTTAGTTCGCGTCGTGTTCAGTCGACAGCAAAATTGAGCGTTCTATGATGTAAATCTCTAGAGTTAGCCTGCAAATAATATATACCTAATATAAGTTGGCTTCGACTCTTTTCTTTTCTTGTTTTCGCTTTCCACTGCGGAAAAAACATTTTTTAGTTAAACTACGTTGTCCTTGGAAAGGGAAGTGCATAGGTGTGTGGAAACATTTACTTATTCACACAATGACGCATCACTTCGTGAACCATAGGCGTGTGTGAGGTGTGACAGGTTTGTACCTTGTAGTGAGTGTAATATCATTTGTGCGAGTTCCGTCACATGTCTCTCCTGCCAATCAACTTGTTTGCATAAAAAAAACTAAATTGTTCTCAGATGTAGATGTCGTGGCGCACATATGGTGAGGTGCAGATGGTCAGTGGTTCCATCTAAGTTCAGGTAATTGGATTGGATCGTTTAAATCCACGCAGAAACTTTAGACTAGAAGACGATTATCGATTTGCCAATATTTCTTGTCGATTTAGTATTCTCTTGTTCTGGACTCAATAAACACGAGATCCTAGCAGTAATATGCAGAGAGGCAAAGTAGTGAGCCACATTTTTAAGGAACTACAAAATAACCAATAGTCCTGTAACAGAGTCCTTAGCGGCAAACTTGTACCTGGGCAGCCCACACCTATTTTATTCGAGGCACTGTCGTAAGATGCGCTTTAGTAAGCCGAGGATGTTACAATAGGTGGAAGTTCTTCACAATGGGCGCGAATTGTATACTTCTTTTATAGTATAGGGGACAGACGAGCTTCTTTTTGCTACTACCGACGCGCATGAACTTCCACATAATTACTATGCCGATGCGTTGCCCTCCTTTCCACGAACGTGACACTGAACATGTTACTTTACGGCGGTATTATGTGAGCGAGAGATACCTCCCCGGTATTATGTGGGCGAGAGATACCTCCTCCTACTAATAATATCTGGCCCACAATGCAATGTAATGGAAAGAAATTCAACGGAATATAAATTTTGTAAAATTGAAATAAGTCAGATACTAATTTCATCATCACTAATCGTCACTGTTATTTAGCCCAGAGATGAATGAATCTACTCTATATTTGCGCGCTGAAATGAGCAGAATTAGTTGGACTACCTTCAAATTGAATCATCTAATTTCTTACCCATTGAGCGAGTACATTTATCCCTGTGACATCTGTGCGCACGCACGGTAGACGTTATATATATACATATATATAGATGTATTTGTGATTTGTCATCATCAGCCGGACGACGTCCGCTGCTGAACATATGCATCCCCCATATAACACCATAGGACGCGATCACGAGCCACTTGTATTAACCATTTGTCATTAATTGTTAGAATGACATTCTACTCTCTTATCTTTCAGATTGTGGTGTGCGGTATGCGTGCGCATCTTAGAAATTCACTCGTATAATTAATTTCTCCGGGAAGAAGTATACCTTTAAAAGTAATAGCTGGTCAATTTAAAGCTTAAACAACGTCTGCGAGCTCGCGACAAATGAGATTCAAGGAACAAGCGCACTGTTAGACGACGCTAAGACTCGTAAAAGGACTTCTCAGTAATCCTCGTACGATCTGGGAAAATCCTCTCTAATAAAAGACCTGACAAACTCGTCTCACTTCGTAGTTAAACTAGTAGTTAAGGGTAGGCGACGTTCAGACCAGGTGACCGCGCCGTGCAACAGACTTGCGTTTGTAAAGGTTTTTCAATTCGGAAAAACGATAAATCAAACGTTGAGACAACAAACTCTAGATTAAGTTAAATTACTCCATAAAATTATGCTCATTAATTTATTTGCAATGTAGACAAGATCTAATATATAATTAATATAAAAGAATTTTTTTATTTGTCAGCTGCAATACACGAAAGTGCCCAAGAAAGTTGCTTCCAGCGGTGTAAGTGCAGTAAAGCGCTATTACTACGCACGATTTTTCAGACCATTATTTTCGTAATGTTTTTGATACCTACCTGGAACTATTGCCCGCTTACTACATACCTAACTAATTTCTAATGCTTGTTAAGTATAAAAAAAATGTCACCAGAGGCGAGGCCAGTAGGGGTATAAGTTTCCAACTGAAAAGGTAAAAAATTTACGTCGGCCGCTTAGTGTATTGTTACCGTCATGTGATATTATTCTTCTAGAATATAACTGGGCGTTTCTTTGCGTAATTTACTATCGTCTAATCAGGGGCGCATACGTGTCAATATCGTAGGACGTGTCAATCCTCCCCAACCCGGTCGCTTAAAATTATATCGTCTGTAGTAAAATCGCGCCGTCTGCAACGAGCCTTACGCGTCACAATCTGACATTCACCGTAGCTTGCATAACTATTGAATTGCAAATAATATCCAGCCCGTCAGGTGTTGTGTCGGGCTCGTTCTATTCGTCAGCCACATAGGGTTCACGTTAGAGATACTTTAATGTATGCAATCTACAATTAGGTGTAAACAACAAATTGAAAACCAATAGTTATGTTTCATTAAATCCTGTTGTTGTGGCGCTGGGAGAGATGGGAACAAGTTTTATGTGTTACTGAATACAGGGCTACGTATTGTAGAGGTGCCTTATTCGGGTCACATTTTCTAATCCTTACTATCAAATATAACCAATAGTTTTGTTTGTTCAATCCTGTTGTTGTACTGTCTTGGTGATGGGAGAGATGGAAGCAAGTTCTATGTAATACTGAATACACAGCAACGTATTGTCTCTACAATATAGAGGTATGTACATATAGATAACACAGAGGTATTAGGTAACAAATGTTATCCCAATATAGCATGTACATGCTGTTTTAGGGCCACACTTACGTATTCCTATTTATTATATCCAATGTATCATATGCTACTGAATATTATGTAATACCCTGTTCTCTCAGCCTGCCCCAATAGACTAGATATTGGCGAGAAGATGTGTTGTTGTCGAAAACTAAATTCTTATTACAATTACATGTCATTCCCAAAAATAAAAAATAAAAACTTATTTGCTATAGTTATCTACTGGTTCACTGTAGGAATGAAAAGAACAATTTTTTTTTTCTAAACATTATTCTTTTATGAAATAAGATATATCCGCGCCATGAACATAAAAAAATGTATATATATATATATATATATATATATATATATATA
>JAFELO010000964.1:168177-207116 GCA_017140195.1 Eumaeus atala
ATTTTATAAACAACGTTATTACAACAAGAACAATTATTTTTTGGTTGTGGTTGATTTAAAGTAAGTTAAAAGTGTAATATTCTTTTCTTACGACTTAATGTCTTTTAAGAATCATTATTTGTAGTATGTTATAAATTCTATACGTATCATTTGAATGTTATCAATATTGAAATAACTTTATGCATGCGCGTCTCTATGCCCGCCTGCTCTATAGGAGTGAGAGTGGCTGCGAGCGTCCCTACTTTTTGCTCGGCGCATTAAGGCAGGGTAACAACCGCGTTATGCTCGTCTGCCGCGCGGTTTTTAGTCCGCACGCCCAGACACGCCCTCCGCATAATGCGTACAAGCCTTTTATCGAATAAATTAAAATTTCGCTAAACCAAACCGACTTGCTTTTGTGTGCATAGTAACGTGGGCGCAGTTTTTAATGGAACATCGATGATTTAATTTCTATTGTAATAAAGATTGCTTCAATCCCTTTTATAAGTATCCGAATCCTTTTCATTATATTTAATGTACGTAATATTTTAATAAAACATAATGTAGGCTGCCTATTTCTATAATAACAATCCTGCACGGTATGTTGTATACATTTTATTAAACATAGATATTAAACTTATTTAAGAAAATAAAGAACCCCTGTTATTTCGAACCGTAATAAATATTTCATGAACTTAGGGAATTTTAGGTTAAATTCTAAAATTTTACATAAAACTTATTTTTGTCTAAGTAAATATTTCACGAATTTACGAAAGCTACAGATTTTTTTTTTGTTTGATGAAAGGAAAATCGTGAAGGAAAAAAGCTTCAAAATGGCAGATAAAAGTTCTAAAAGTCGCTAATGAGAGAAAATCGTAAACCAGAACATAAACGACGTTCTGGTTTACGGTCTCCTTACAATAACGAACTCGTAACTTAACATTTTATGATTATATTAATGAAATCCTTATAAACAACTTCAATTCAGTTATATGGTAGTTGGTTCATTGGATTAGCTCGTCTTATTTCCCATTAACTTTATTCATACCTGCCTACTTAAATCCAAACACTACACGAATGAGACAAGCGACGCATAAAATGAGTCTATGGACGTCCGAGGTGTTGTAATACGAAAACGTATTGTTATATTGATCTAGTGATGTCAGCAGGTTAATTGTGGTATAATATGTATATATATATATATACATATATATATATATATACATATATATATATATGTCTTAGATTTTGTGCTGCGTTATGTTATGGCGATAAATAGGTCTGATTCATTTTCATACACCTGTAATGCTGGGTGGGCTATTTCTTAAAGGTGTTCTGATTGATTAAATTAACGTACACGAGAAGAAGAATCTAATTGGTGGTTATCATTTCCCATAAACATCCGTACTCCGGATTCATCGCGCTCATACCTTTTTCCCCCATTCGCCTTTACCAAAATGGGCCAGCTGGACCCATGCGAACTTCACAACGCAGAAGCATAGACGTAAGTAACGTCACGCCAGTATTCGAAAAGCCGCCTGGATATTCAAAAACGGCTAAAGTATTCCCACAATCCACATTTGTATTGACATTGTATGTAACCTAGGTTTCATAGGTTCCCCATCATGGTTCAAGCCTTGTCGTGGCGGTGGGGCTGAGTAGTCTGTGGTGAACCCAGGCGAACCGAGGGGGATCTTTGCAACACTCTTATAAGAGTTCTTATAAGAAGGCTTAATAATCAGGAGGAGGAATCGCTCGCGGTACCCCTCGTATAAGAACAGGGGACCAAAGAGCAACAGCAGGTGGCACTTTTGCGCACTTGGCAAGGGGCGAGGATGGGAACCTCACCCCATTGCACTGTCCCAAAGTCGGTGCGGTTGTCCTGTAGTGCTGGGCAACCCCATCTGTGGAGGTAGAGTTGGTCCCTTAGGGGGCTGACTAGCCGTCGAGGTGCCCTGATGATTGTTGTTCCGGGGCACCACACCAAGGGCGGCACTGATGGCACTAGCGGTGGTATTTGTGTGTATTCGGCACTATCATGTGCCGCAAGTCCCACGCATCACTGGACACCACCCGGGGCCGGTGAAGGCTCATAAATGCGTTTCTCCGCGTCAACAAAAAGAAAAACAAAAAAAAGGTATAATAGGTATATATAGGTAATCTGCTGCAGGAGTTTAAAACATTTTTGAATCGACCTAAACCATTATAATATCGAAACCCTTGCACTAAGTTTGGTACATCACTAACAAAGGGAATATTCCAGAAACTAAGTAGGAACTAAGTGATACAATATTTTATCAAAATTATGTACTTATTATTGGATTAAATAATTTAAATTTTTATACCTATTTGCTTTAAATTTTGCATATAGTCCACTTATGGGTTGCAACATAAACTTATTTTATTTTGGCAAATAAATACATATTAAATATTCATTGATCTAAATTCATAGTAGATACTGACTAAGAAATGTTAGATCTTCGTAAAAAAAAAACTTGTTTTAAAACATAGTGGTACATAGTTGAAAATAGCAATTATTGAAGTTGTTTCATCAAATACTCATAAACCAAGATGTTGAACATCTGTAGAATTTTAGTCGGCCTTTATTTTTTAAATTAGGAAATTAGGTACCCCCTTGTAACAAAAAATTAAGCACGCCATAAGCATGTTTGATTAAATATTTGAAGTTAGTTTACTTCGTATTAATTACGAATTTAATATTCAAAAGCTTATGAAAAGTGAGCTTTTTCACACTCTCTATTTTTCAACTTTCATTAAAAAAAATACATATACACATCCCTGGAATTAAGTACTCAAAATCCTATGAAAAGAGAATTTATTGTAAATAAATAAAGATATTTTTATGTTTCACATAGGCTCTTAAAAATATGGAAATATAAAATTGTTTGAGATCAACGGATTGCTCGCACTTGGTAACTAAAGCCCTGTAACTAAAAGTCCATTAAGATATATATCTTTAAAAATATTTTAAGCGATGATACTCTGTCGGCTCGCATAGTTTCCAACTGATCAATAAGGTTGCGCAACGTGCCACGGTAATGTACACGGGTGAGTTATGGGTCCGTTTACCTCTTGGTACTTACTTTTCGTCTTGCGATTTTTCCCTGTTTATCTGAAACCGTATGTAAAGTTATTGACAAGTAATTGTAATTTATTACTGTCGAAGAAACACCTGGCATACGTACATCTCGGGTGAGGTTCTGTTACCTTAAATATAAAATAAGTTAGTCTATCCGACTATATTACGTTTCTTTAAGCAGCATCTATTGGCCATTTGTTCAGGTCCACCGATGCCCATAGGGATCCGCATTGTGGTCATAGAGATGCGTCGCCATCCTAAACTACTATACCGGTCGTGCCGGCCCAACTCATTTGCAATGCAGCATGGCACTACCTCTTACGTGAAGTAAAACCTCCTGCAAGTTGTACTTTAAGTTCACAATCCTGTATCCAGGTGCCGCCCTCAAACAATTGTCAGTAATGTCAGACTGTATGAATGTGTCAGTGGGGGTGTTGCTTATCGTGGCAATATTAAATATGTTGCGTTGAAATTGAAATGAATTCATGGATTTTAACGATCCAAATTGTCCTATACAATTAATTTCCTCAATTGTATGACTAGTACAGGACCGGCCCTACGCTCCTTGCATTTTTAGAAGGGCGGGTCCTTGACGTACAGAACCTACTGTTACGTATACCTAAAAAATAATATTTATTATAAAACGGAGTAAATTGCTTTAAAAACTAGATAGTAATATATGTGTCGTTTAGTAACCGCCCCTGTTACTGTACGTGACCTTTGAATTTCTTAAAAAAATGTAACAGTCCATTGTTTAACCTTTTCCAGCAAAACGGCTAACTCTGTTTGAATGGAAAAAATATTGACAGCTCGCCACAGTCATGTGTGTGAAGTAACAGTTACAATAGACATGTAGGAATTCTATCAGCGGCCATTTTCTTCACTTTAACCGTTTGTTATTTAACCGCCGCCCGGAGTTCGGGTACCAGTTCGTGCGAAAATAATATTTGTTCAAACAACAAATAAAATTGATTACAATCTATTATTTTTTTATTTTATTGAAAATAACAATTTAGATGTATCACTGTATTCCAATAGAACTAGTTTGTGAGATAATATCACGCCTTTTTAAGTTATACACACTTTGACGCGTCAGGTAAAAATTACGACACCTTGGGGTTGCCAATAGTTTTAGAGGATCTCTTGTTACACCAAAGAAGCAATACTTCTGACACGTACAAATACATTTTTTTACACCGTAACAGATTTTAAACTGCGTGTGTACAGTAAAGTCTTCTCTACTAATTTCTCTAATTAATTGATACGAGTACTTTTCATTAAACTTTTTTCTACACTAAAATAGTGCTACACTAAAATTTAGGGAATAAAAGAGAGGTATGCTATAAAATGGTAATGATTACGACAGTTTTTGGAAGAGGTAGTACCATGCTGTATTGCAGCCAAATTGGGCCGGGACGTCCGGAGAGGTACCTCTCGCTAACATGTACAGCTGTGCTGTCGCGTCTCTTGTGGTTTGTGATTAGCCGGTGGCTCATTGGAGGAGAGGGTAGGAACGAAGAGCAGCGCACCTGCCTGACAATTATGATAACATCTATGGGCGTCGGTAGTCGAAATAGTCACAAATGTCTCGTTTGTCTACTATGCTATAAAAATGGTTTGTCTGTAGGAAATGATATCTTAGCACCTGGCTCTATAGAGTTAAACATTTAATGCGATGTGCCCCAGGGGCCAGGCGCTAGGTCGTATGACCTATGCTTAGAGAGGTGGTATTCGTCTTCGTCCTCGATCATTAAATTTTACTGAAAAGCCTTGAGCTAATAACAATGTCTATAATAATAATATCTAAATATAATCCAAGGAATTTAATATTCAACGAAAATATATAAAATTGAACGAGACAATCGTTTAACTTTAAAAATAAGGAGTATTTTTGAGTCGGTTAAGAAAGTTAAACGATTGTCTCGTTAAATTTTTTAATATAATTTATTCAACACGTATGTATTCCTCCGAAACCATCGATCGAATTTTAACAATTATTTTCTTATTTACCTACATTAGCTTAGGGAACAGTGAGGATTTCATCAAAATAATCAATTTTGTTTAGTCGTTATTAAACTAAAAGTAATCATGGGAACATAATATGAAATATATTTCTTTGATTTTTGATAGTTAAATTACAAAAGTTATAAACTTCTCTGCTTAGATGATTGTTTTTTTTTTTGCGTACATAAAACAGTTTCTAACGCAGCCTCTGGACAGCTCTTATCTTTCGTTAAAAGCTTGCATTTTCATGTCAATATTTACACTAAATCCTGTAAGTGTAGCAAATGTCATTATAATGAAACTACCAGTATATATAAGAAAATTCAACGTATTACAAGAGTACACCTAACCTAACCTACTCACAATTCATAACATCCCGGTTACAAATGAAGCCTCGGAGCTCTAATGTATTGCACTAGCATCACCCCACGGTTTTACCTGCGTAACTAAGTTATAAGTGGTAGTAATATTACGACTTCTACAAGAGTACACCTAACCTAACCTACTCACAATTTCATAACATCCCGGTTACAAATGAAGCCTCGGAGCTCTAATGTGTTGCACTAGCATCACCCCACGGTTTCACTCGCGTAACTAAGGTCCTATCAGTCGAATCGTCATGGCATAGTCTATACAGGCTATTTATACATAGATTAAACACAAAAATATTTTTCCAATACGGGCTACTAGTGCCCGAGGTTAGCGCATTCAAACAAACTCTTCAGCTTTATATAATTAAGTAATACGAATGGTGCATATATGGCGATTAGTATGCAAAAAGGGACAGAAATATTATTATAACCAACGTTGCAGAATATTATTAATTAAATAAATTCCTTCCAGGCTGGTTCTCGGCGTGCGGGTGCAGAGGTGGCGCCCTCGCGTCTCCCCGAGGCTCTATCGCAGCTCTCCTGAGGAGTAGAGCTTTCGCGCTAGTCTCTCCGCGAGCCGTGTCAGCCTACCGAGCGAGGCCGACGACAGGTAATACCAGCGGAATAGTATACATTCAAATTGATTGTGGTCGCGGCTCCTACGGAGGGCTTCGGTGGTGGATGGTGATGACGGAGAGGCGGGTCTATTAATACATGTCCATAAGTGACTTTAGGCCTGTTGAATTCGGCCATAGAAAATCAATTGTGACATGTAAATTTATTTTTAAAAAAATCAATCCACACACTCACACTGAACGTGGTACTTATTGGTCTTTTGGTATTCGGGATGCAGACGGATGTATATCGGTGAATTTTTTGTCATTGTAATACGAAAAATTTCTTCGTGTGCCGACCGGTTCGGATTGGATGCGAGTGATTGAGGGTCCTTCTGGCGTCCTACGATAAGGCCGGCAATAGACGGACAAAGCCTCACGATGTTAATAATTATTATACTTAAGTATTTCTAGGGGTCTAAAAGGGGTCTTTTAGAGATTATCGGTACCTCTAGTAAATTAATCCACCAATAATCTCTAAGAATTTCCAGTCGTTTTTTTATAGTATCAGGGGGCAATCAGCAGGCTTTTCGATGACGATCACTAGATACAGTCTAGCAGTGACATCGCAGCTCACTTTACAGAGGGCGGCCGAGTGGGGGCGCAGTACGAGCGGTCGGCGGCGCGACCCGGCACGCCGCTGCGGCTGGCCGGCGTGTTCGCGGACGGCAGCAAGGCAAAGGCACCCAAGTACGCCCAGCTCATCGATCCACAAGGAAATGTAAGTGATGCTTACTGTGTATCATTTATGTACTTCGGTCAGCGAACAATACTTATTATAAATAACGGGATTGTTAAGTTTGTCAAACGTCTACCAACTCGAGCCTTCTATGAATTTTTTTTTTTGGTTTCGGTGATAAGTGCTTAGAAATGTTAAGAAAAGAATATTAATTCGTCTTTGGCCGGTAACTTACTAATTAATCTGAGCACAAGGTAGTTTTGCGTGACGGAGTCCCCTGCCGTCAGTTGACCCGCCTCTAGAGACAGCAGAGAATTTAATTTTCGACTATGTCCACACAAAAATACCTGATTTTGTGGACAATAAATAGAATTATTTGATCATGATTTAAATAAATAATTAATAAACCTAACATTAAACAATAAACCTGACCCATATTTATGTGTAGGCACACTAAAATATCCGTGAGAAACGATAATATCGTAGTCTCCTTTTTTTTGAAGTCAGTTACAACAAAAGAAGTCGGTATAAAAACAGCATCTGGTGTATATGATATTGTAGCACTTATGATATACATGTATATGCAAAATAATATACATATATATATATATATATATATATATATAAAAATCAATAAAAAAATATAAAATGGGTTAAAAAGCAATAATGTTTTCAAAGTATGTCGTTATAATTTCCAGATATCGTTGCATACTACGAATGTATGAAAAAATACAATCTCTAAAATTTACAATACTGGACGAGCTGACAAAATTTTACTCTTCAAAGAAACAAAATGAAAACTCACTTAAAAAGCAACACTTTCTCTTTTTTTTATCTTTTTACAAAATACTATCAATTGAATTACAGCTTTACCGCGCGCTTTATTGTTTATGCCGAGATTCGCTACGCTGGACATCGGGTACCTTTACTTTTCATAATTTTGATTTGGATATAGCTTTATATTAGCGAAAAACCGTCGCTAATATAAAGCTATATTATCAGTAAATTAAGTATGTGGGAAAGTTTAGCACAAGCGCGGGCGAATCCGCGTGGGTCAGCTAGTGAGTTACAAGGGTAAATATACGCTATAGAAATATAAGAGCATAGAAGTATCTATAACGCGTAGGGGATAGGTCGTTTTTCTAAAGTAGCTGTTAATGTTAATAGTTATGGTAAGAATTTGTTTCTCACAAAACATTGAACAATCAACTCGGCGTCTGCGATAAGCATAAGTGCACGAAGGTTTCGCACTTTATTATGAGCTCAATGTCGATTAATCAACCCCATCAGAGCAACCTTGTCTACGGACAATGCGATGAGAGAAAGAAGTGGATCTAACATTTGTTTTCGATGATGATGCGACACAAAAATATTTCAAAATGACTTCAGTTTGAATTCGCGTGTGATGCGATTCAAGACGCGTGTGACACTTTTCTAAATACTGACGCTTATTTTATATACATATATAAGTATTTAAAAATATACCATTTATGCATACGTGAGCATATTTATAAAAATATGCACACGTGTGCATAAACAGTATGTGTTTCCCACCTTTCCTTGAAAAGGGCCACAGAAAACTCCGAAACCAATAATATGCGACAGCACGGAAGGGTGGTATAATGTGAGCGGGAGGTACCTCCTCGATGTCACCAGCTCAATCAGGCTGCAACGTCGCATGGTTCTTCCTCTTGCTACACAATAATTTACTATAATAAACAATGTTCTATAGATATATTCTTTAATCAGAGATTTATTTAGTGACTATGTATAATGTTTTAGTAGCCTTGCCTTTAATAAAGCTAAAATTTGTAATTCGTTTCGGGGGTTTGTTGATTATGATTGATATATGTAACCTAACAAATAGACGGTAAAAGTTACTTACGACTGCTACCTGTAAAAAATGGCATGACACAGCTTATCGATGATGGTTATGGCGCAATAAATCCTGGGAAATGTTAAAATTTATAAGCCACGCCATGTGATAAAGCCATCGCAACGTATCAACATTATATTGTGAAAGCGTGCTTTTTTCATCATAACATTATTCTGTAGTGTAAGAATTTAATATATATATTACAAAACCTTAGAACGATTTAAACTTGAAAGTTTACACAGAAAATAAATAAAACGATTCTAGACTCTAGAGTACGGCCATGTTGAAAAAAATTTAAAAAGAATTACGTCCTTACACTCGAAAGAACATTACGTTATTCTTTGTCTATTTTCCTTCGACAACCCATAGTAACGCACAGCAGGATCTCAACAGTAAAGCGCTGGCAAATTGTACAGGAGATGGTACTATTAAAGTAAGCCTTACACTGACGCAATACAGAGCAAGTGATGTGAACATGGGTGCTAAGAATTCTATTCTAGTGCAAAGTTATTTGCACACCTTGGACTTGTACACACAACTTTATTGCCCAGCAATAGGGGTCATGAGAGACGTTAGAGAGGTCCTTTTGTGCATTTCTGCAATCCGAGGGCAGTGTCCTCGGTGAACCGTGTTGCTAGGACGTCGGAATAGGGCTGTCATGGTTTGTTTCTTTAAGCGTAGCCTGCGCCGAAAGAAATTGACGTTTAGTAAAATCCGCGCGATAGATAAACAGAATAGATAGAAGCTAGGATTTTAACAGTACTGTGAGTTCTGTTGAATAAGTTGGCCCTAATTAATGTCCAAATAATAGTGTTACCAACTAAGTACCACGAATATCTTCGTTAAAAGTAGATAAATTATTATTTATAGTACACCACAATTGTTTTTAAATAAAATAACTTCGTGTATTTTATATCTATATTTTCTACTTTAAGAATATAATTTACTAAAACCTAGGGGTCGATATGGGGCGTACGCCATTTGACGAATAACCTACTAACACCTGTGGCTCGAAAAGAAGCACTTAAGGAATAACCTGGAATATCTCTGGTGAAATCGTGGATCGGTCTGTGACAGTGCATCTCCATCAACGTCGTTTATTATTTTAACATTTTTTTAAAATTATTGTTGTTAAAAAAAAGTGTTTTACGTTATATTTTCATCGCGACAGTTATACTTTACAGTTGTGGGTAGGTATTATTAAAAAATCGCACTCACAGGTTACGATTGAGATTTTAGCAGCCGCCAGGCGCTATGCTTTTGGCTAATGGATTCCGTAATAGTTAGAATTAACTGGGGAGTTTATGGTTTCATTGAGGCGCTAAGTAAATTAGTGTAATTACAGCGCACTTTATTATGTTGTTACAATCGATCAACTATAACTATTTATTATACAAGCATAAAAAGTATATTGATGTTAGTACATACCGTTTTTTACATTTAGACCCTAGTAGGGCTGGCAGAGGCGAGCCTTCCTGTATTTTAAGTTGCATTTAATCAATTTAAAGGATAAAATAAGTAATAATAAAAAAAAATTCCGCGGAGCTTACATTTAGCTAGATTCAACCATTAAGTAACACAATCTCATCTATGAAGCTTACGGTAAGGTAGTTGCCTTCTTTATAGCAGTACAAGCAAAAGTGTACATCGAGGAGTCGGAGACTACCGACGCACGCATATTGATATCCTCAGGAAGCTTACACAGACCTGTTGTCCTGCGTCATTTCTTTGCCTCCAATGGAACATCGGAAACGCGACTGCGTGCCTCTCACTTGATCGCGGTATCGCGTGTGCTAAAGTTACATCGTCTGTCCACCAATTATAGCTAATCTCCGCAATGGTTTTACCTCTTACTAAAACTTATCTATTGCACTTTTGTCGCCCGGACAACTGTTAAGCGCCTATCAATAGTAAGCGATAAACAGTAGCTTCAGTCAACAATAGGAACTTCATAGGACAACTCGGTTACGACATAAGGTTACTGTGTAGTAGAAATCATACCGATGTTGTATACCAGAGATCTAAATCATAAATGGGTCACAGCCTGATCACACTTACTTGTCAACGCTGCATGATTAAAGACAACTCTGTCTCAACAAAACCATTGTAATTATTGTGCCACTAGGACATCACCTTATAGAAGGAATAAAATACAATATTAAATATAGACGATGGGGATGAATCCTCTAGAGAGATATTCTCTCGTGGTCGCACCCTCGCACACGTGTTACCGCTGCAAAGCGACTGCTACGCTGTTGCGTTTTGAGAAGTTTGTGAGTTACCGGTTTTTGGAACGGAGAAGGAAAAGAGGGCAACACATCTTAATACCATTTATGCATGTGGTCGTCGTCATTAAAAGTCTTCGACTACTCCCTTTCCCATGTGATGCTCTAAAATTACTTGTTGTTTGTAGTTATAAAATTGAGGGAAGATCATATTATTTAATGTACGCATCTAAACATGTTATAAAGAAAAATCCCCAAAAGCTGTGTGTCTATAAGCGATCCATCCTCTCTAAATCTACTAAACGAATTTTCGTGCGGGTGCCGGATAGCTAGTATAAAGAAACTTTATAATATTTTATATAATAATATAATAATTAAATTCATAATTGAGATTGACAACAAAATTTAATAATTGAATCTCATTGTCCACGCCACAGACTATCCAAGCAGCCCTAATAGAGCGCGCGAGAAATGACGGCTCTGGCGTTTTGTTTATGGTATAATGAGACCTTAATTAAGTGGGACTCTATCTCGGGACCCTAAACGGCCGCCAGGTATTCTCCAGGCGTACGATTCTGTAACGATAGGTAATAGGACTTATATGTTGCTGTCAACAATTAGCGCTATTTAGCATACTTGTGTGTATTCGTGCTAACAAATATGTTGATCATAATATATATTGTACGTCATATAATTTGCCGCATGCATGCACAACTTTTGAAGGTAATGTCATACCAAATTGGGCCCGCAACCAAAGGTTTTCGAGGTTTGTTCATAAAGGAGCAGGAGAGAGTCCATTATTTTTTTAACCTCACTTTTGGTGCGATAGATAAATGTGAATATCTCCGTGTAGTAACTGATGTTGTTTACATGAGAGAAGAGTAGTTTATTGCGTAGATATTCAATGAATTAAACGCATTTCACCACGGGTCATGTCTCGTCGTAGTCGTAGTTGTCGGTAGTCAGTAGCCTGGGGTGAATCGAGTCACGTCGGGCTAAGCTAATGGCACCGAGGAGGACTGATCTTTGTACACCTCTTATAAGAAGAGGAGACAGACAAGGGGCAACGATGGGAACCTCACCTGGTTGAACTGTCTCATAGTTAGTGGGGTTGTCCTGTGGTGCAGGGCAACGCCATCTGTGGAGGTGGCGTCAGTACCTTATGGGGCTGACCAGCCGTCGTGTTGCCCTGATGATTTGTTGTTCCGGGGCACCTCACCAAGGGTGACACTGATGGCACTCGCGGTGTTTTTTCTTGAATGATTGGTCATTCGGCACTATATTTTTAAAGAAGAAAGAATTTTGCAAGTCTTACCATTAATTCCTAATATTAGCACGTTTAATTAAGTTCTTCAGATTTGTAGTATTAGTACAGACTAGCATCACTGCGCGGATTCACCTGCGTAACTCCGGTTCGATCGTCATAGTATAAAGCCTTCCTCGTTAAGTGGACTATTCAATATAAAATTAAATTTTCAATTCAGACCAGTAGTTCCTGAGACTAGCACGTTCAAACAAACAAACTCTTTAGCTTTATATTATTAGTAGAGATTATAGTGATTAAAGTATGATACCGATGGTTCGTTACGATTAGTTTGATTGTCTGTTATCAAAGGAATCTTCACTTTCAAGTAGGCCACGACAATTCTTACGCTACTTTTTACTATCTACAAACGAAAGCTTACACCGAGACCTCAATCTTTAAGTAGGCTTTATTTAGGCGCAATTTTTAAAATTGTACAGTCATTGTGTCATTAGCGTTACAAGCCACGGCTACCTACAAGGCCTTACAGCATTTCACAGATAAACATCAATTTTGTCATTTCGTCAAAGTATGTCTATTTCTCGTGTCAATGTTATTTCTTACTTTTTTCTACTCTTATGTTTAAAAGCGGGCAATGCACTTTTTTGAGGACAATGTTGCCCGACAAAAAATGTCTTAAAATTCCCCTTAATAGAGCAATATACGTTCATAATATATTCATAAATATCTCGCGGATTCACATAGGATGCATTGATTCTCTTGATTTGTCTAGAATTTACAGGAATCGCATTTTAACTTTGATTTATAACACAGATATATTTCGCATCCAATTTACTTTATCTGTACATAATAATAATAATAAAGTAGTCCTAGACGAATTTCGGCTACAGCGGCCATCTCTATTGAGAGACACCTTTTGCGCGGGACATATTATAGTGTACAAGTGTTGGCGCAGACACAAGTGCACTCTCTATTCCCTCATTCTCCTATGGAACGGCAAACTCATGGAGCGGAGAGAAATCAGGCGCAGGACCGACGGCCTAACGTGCTATCCGAGGCACAGGGGTGTAACACTGCCAACTTCTTAACTCCGGCAGTTATGAGAGTTTTTGTGTCTATAAATAGTAGTATAATAAACCTGAAAAAGAGTACAAAGTCTGTACATGAAACGTATTCGAAGAAACTAGGGTGGGATACTTCCAATCGATAACAGAATATGTTCCAACACTTTTTAGATTTCTGTACATCTGTTTATTTGAATGCGCGTCACCAGAAACAGTTTCAGGTGATGCGAGATCACAGATTTTGATACAAATTTTACTATTGAGAAATGCATGGCCAGATTAAAAAGTGAATCATTCGTTTTTTGTAATCTACAACCATACTGGATACACGCGACTTTCCACGGATGAAACAGCTATAACAATTTTAATATCAACAGGGAGTCTCACGGCAAATCATAACATGGAAGCTAGAAATTTCATGGAATTTCTTGAATGTAACATGAATGTTCATACGCTGTAAGTGGAAGTCGACTTGCAAGTATAACAAACAATATCATCTGATTAGAAATTCGCATTCAATTAACAACTTAATGTTTATCTGGAATTGAGTTGAAAATGCCTTCACAACGGGCGGACATTCATATTCCGTGACAGTTTTTGCAGTCACGTTTTGACCACGGTCAGTCGGTATAGTTCAGTTATTCAATATTTTACAGGCATCGCTCGTACTCGCTAACAGCATTTATTTGCGGTTGGTTGTCTTAATAACGAGCGAGAATGGTCTCTATGTTTATCAAAATAGATGTCTTACTCGGATACCCGACGAATCTCACTCCAATTTATCGCGAAACAGACATTCTTTATTATGCGGTTATTTTTCATAGATCTTTATAAAGTAGATCTTATTTTGCTGTGCATAAAAGCTGGGTATATTTAATGATAGCAGACAACGAATATGGACTACGGTTCTGTTGCGGTCAACTTTGAACCATATATGGATAACGACATTCGCAGTGTGCTGTGTTCCTCTTTACTACCGTTCCGTTATAGATGGTAACTATCTTATTGTAATTTAGGGCAAAAGATGTAATAAAGCACGTGAAACAAATTTAGCGTCATTCTGTATATTATTTTAATGTCGTGAAGCGGCTGCGGCGTAGCGTTTCCTACAGGATGTGGTAAAGCAGGGGATGGCAATTTTCAATCCACCGGGACCCCCTGTGGTTTAATGGATGTGTATGGATATCCGTAATCACTTCTTCACAAATAATCTTATTCAAGGTGGTGCTGAGAACCAGCGCCAGGAACGTAGCCCTGACTTCAGCTGAGCTCCCACTATTTCGTGATATACAGAGTTCCTAACAATACTTTGTAAAATATCCGGCTATTTTTTAAGTACTCTATTGTCTGTATGTGTAAGGTCTCGTGTATTTGTTACAGCTAAAGATATTATTCTTACTTCGCATGTATAGAAGTGCATATATACCTCTGTAGGCAGTAACAGACAGCAACTGTGGGACAGTAATAATAAATACCATGCTGCAGTGCTTCGGAAACGGGCCGACACGACCGGGGTGGTGTCACATGGCACTTTAGAGTGACACCGATGCGGGGAGTTAGGAGTTACGGGCGTTGTAGTCAACAAGACTCCGACTGCTCGTACACACAATGGAATATACTGTATAAGAACAGACAGACGGACAACAAATTATTCTTACGAGGGTCCCGATTTTTTTTAAAGAAAAATGAAAGAGTGGGGTTTGAAGCTGTTGACTTCGACAGGTACACTAGTTGAGCGATCGTCCTCCATAAATACCAAATTCTAAATTTACCTCTTGTCAGGTTCCGTACAAACTCAATATCTCTTGTCAGGTTCCGAATCAAGCGTTAAAAAAAGATAATATTCAGATAATGTCTACTCTAAAAAATAGAAATATCATTTTAAAAAAATCTTTTTTATTTTAAATTGTGTTGGCCAAAAATAAATATACACACTGCACGATTAAAAATATATTTGACTTTTGTGTTTGTGATTTTACAATAATTTATTTTGCAACTGGCTTCAGTTTGTTGTGAAATAATGGATTGTGTCTTTTCATTTAAAACTTACAAATGGTTTACTGACGTTTCCCTTTATAACCAAAATAACGTGGCCGTGCCCTCAAAGTGGTTCGAAAATAAAGTTGACATAATAGTTCTATACTTTTCTGCCCTCGGGGTAGACAAGAATGGCATTATAGAAAAGTTCTATGAAATATACGAAAATGCCAAGCAGATAAATATTCCAATGGAAGTCATTAATGTGCCGATGGATGAAACCGAAGACGATATGAAGAAGTGTTACAGCAAACAAGCAAATTGGTTTACTCTCTCGTTTCATGATCCCCTGGTACACATATTGAGATACATGTATGAAATCACTTCCATCCCCCATCTTCTGGTACTGAAACATGATGGTACAATAATTTCCCGCCACGGGGTTGTAGATTTAGAGGAACATGGCAGAAATGCAGTGCTAACGTGGTTGACGTCTGATAGTCAGATATCGAAGCAGAGATCTTTTGGCAAAGAAGATGTGTATGGACAGGAATGGGAGTACCTGACTGTTAATTCGAAAAAGAAATCAAGATTGTCTTACAATGTGAAATTTCACCACCACGCCCAGTGAAGCACCTAAATAACAAATATGATCACGTAATTTCATTACTTCACTACTGTGTACTTTTACGGACTATTGGAAATGTTTTTGTTGACAAGTATTTCAGAATTACTAAATGTCTGTCTAATGAAGAAATTAATATATAACAATTGTATTATGAATCACGCGAAGAATAAGCTCGCTAAAGTGGCAATGGGCTGGTCACACTCAAAGTAACAGATGGCAGATGGGCCAGTAAGTTCCTGGATTGGAAGCCGCGTTTAGGAAAACTAAGTGTTGGTCGACCGTTCTCCAGATGTGAAGACGATCTCCATGTAGTAGCCGGTCCGGGATGGATGCGACTTGCAGGAGATCGGTCGTCTAGGCGATCATTGAAAGAGGCCTATGTCCAGCAGTGGACCGATAAGGGCTGATAATAATGATTAAATTATTACTCAGAGGTATTTTTATAGCTTGTAGGGGAAAGGGGTTAACTTGACTACCACCCCCCATAGACATACGCATTATTGTTGTCATGTAGATGCCTTGCCCTCTTCCCCTCTTCTTCTGGATTAGTTATTACGATTTTTTCTTAATATATAAATAGTAAATACAAGCAAACTGTTACGGTTCGACTCATCTTTTGCTTCGATAGGCATGTAAAACGGGCCGATTTAACGTTTTATGAATATTCTTTTTGTTACATTTCTTTACTTTTATTTGTGAGGAATTAGGTTTGCTTTAAGCAAGTATTGCAAAACACACATACTCCTGGCGGGGTGGTTAGTAAATTTGTTTCTCTAATAATTATACTTTTAAATATCTGACTTGTTTTGTTCATATTTGACTCTGCAGCCTGCGTAATTGTCTGGAAGTAAAAATGAAATAAAACAGCCACTGCACAATGCATTTACAGAGGACACGCAAGGCGTCGAGATACATGCAACTTTTTGCACGTACGAGCGTTTGTTTTCACACGTATTCAAAGCTCCTTTGCTCAGGGTTGCAAAGCTAATATATTATAATTAACTACTTGTACGACGCGGCGCCTCTTAAAATAACTATTTTAATATAACTTATTATTAAATCTAACATTTTAAAAAAGGACACAACAAGTCGTAGCACAATCCCTGAGAATTTTAACGGATTCATTCATCTAGCACTACGCGCAATTAGGCTACGGAAATTCAATAACAATTTCCGACTAATTTCTATAAAGGAATCTAATAATGATGACACGAGAATTTCACAATTTTTTGTATTATAGTAGGCGTTCCCTGGGCGTTCATTCAAAGAGCGTTAGGCAATAGTTATCTCAGAAGACCTCATCTCTAATGCATAGAGTTAGTTCTGATGAAAGCATGTCAAAATATTAGTCTGCATAAATAGAAATTAGGTAATTTTACGTGAAAAAATTTTTTTTTGCCTGATCGGAACGTTAGCCCGCAAAGTCTGTTTTTTTTTTGGAATATAAGTTAACTGTGTGTTCTGAAGAACTTATATATTTTGTACAGTAAAAAACTTGCCGTGCATCATCGTTATGAATTAATTACTAGAGCCGCTGTAACGCTAAAATATATTTCGGCAGCCGCCGTATTTAACTCAATATAACAATATTTTTGACTCTATTCTCAGTAATTGGGCGATCGTCAGACATTTTTTAGAATTTTGTAATTATGTTTTTTTTCCTATTTGTAGCGTACGACGTTTGGTAACTTGAAAACTAATATTTACCCTATCACGTGATTCAGCAGATTGTCGAACTCGATAAACTCTATATCAAATATAGCAATTATTTTACGATATAATATCGATAAAGCAACCCTGCATTACAATAATCGATTAATGAACTTGTACGGAGATGTAGATAGGCAGCTGCGCCATTGTAAAACAGATTTAATTTGGGTTAAACAGACTGGTCTGAGCTTGTGCTATTGTAATTATATTTTTAGCACAAACTCTGTCTTTTGTAAGTACATCATAAGTATAACCATCTTACACGTAACCGCATCATGATTTTTCAAAAGATTTATTTAGCTTATGTACACAAAATTACTTCAAATTAAAAAAGAAAAACATTTAGTCTGCGTCAAATAATGTAGAAGTGCGTATAATAGTTTTGATAGGCATAGCCTAATATGACAAATAAACGACTTACCTTATCTGTCGCAGTACAATCCCAAGGACGCAGCAATGTGATGTTATTAATTATAATTTATACCAATACAATTAAATAATGAAAATAATACTATTAATAATTTCGCTTTTAAAACGATAATGGAATTTACCGATCTATGAAATTTACTTATACTTTTCTGTCGTTCTTACGATTGAATGGATCGAATCCAACAACTAAGAGTAAAAAGCGTGAAAGCAAAAAGGAACAAAAATAAAAAAGCACTTGAAAGTAAAAGCCCTATTTTAGCCTAGCTAGGTTTATACTTCGTGTTTATGATTAAAGGTTACGACAAATACAAGAGTAACAAATCAAATTTAATATTATAAAATAGACAAGTGTTTTACTCGTTATTACATACACCAGGTTATTTCGCATAAAACTTTAGAATGGCATTTATCACTAACAATAGTTAGTTGGGAAGGAAAGCCATGAATTGTCCTGTCTAAATATGAATAAAAGAGATATACAAATAATGGGTCGTAATTCTCTTGTATTTTTATTTATGTTAATAACCAAGTCTCCAAGAACTGTAATTGAAGGGTTTTAATTTTGAAGATTCAAAGAGTAAATTAGATAATTTACACGTGTCTTTCAATACCTGTGCGAAAAGAAAAGACTAGTATTTTATTTTTTTAAAGTAAATAATTCTTAAAAATAAATTAGTAAAAATTAATAATCCTTTCATTCATCTGAATATTCTTGTTTTTTGGGTTGTCTAGTAGACATCGCTGCTGTAGCGATAGGACCGCCCTTGTGTACACTATTTTATTTTTATTTTTTTGATCCTAGATATTATTATGTAACTACTAGTGTGCACAATAAAGTATATTTTCTTTCTTTCTTCCTTATTTCATAACTTTTTTTGTTATGTCTATTTATTAACTGCGTTGTTTGTTGTGTGAATGTTTCTCTAAAACAAAAGGCATAATAACAAAATAATGAAATTACGACAAAGTCTTGACTTGGCGAGAATGTGATTGTTTGCCAGTGACAATGACCACCATATTGGTATTCTCGCATAAACAATAATTGTGTAGTCTGTACGTGTCGCAGAAAATATTAACACACAACACACTCAGCGTCTATAGTCGAGCCCGTCGCGACTCGAGACCTCATCGGACGGCAATCACTATTATGAGAATTATGCAATTAATGGAATGAAAAGTTATTTTCATAACAAAACTATTGTTAAATACATATTATTACTGAGACAGTATTTATACTAAAACACAGTGTTCGAACATTTATCATCCAGCAAATCCGAACTATAAGTACTTTCGCACTAACATTTTAGTTCTAGCACGTTGCAGCTACTCCTCATATATTATAGCTCAAAATCACTAATGGAACTAGTAGATTAACAAAAGTACAATAGAAAACGACCATCCTTCTTCGTCAGAGCCCATAATGTTCTTCGCTCATAACTGAGTAAGTATAAAAATATAAGGACAGGAATTTGATAACTCGTCTTCAGGCATTACAAATGTACTATTGGTATTATTAAGATTTAAGGACTAAGAAGTGTATTAGTATAAAAAATAAATGAGACAAACCGTTAAGATATATTTTCTAATAGATGTAACTTAGAGTGACATTTATTTATGAAAAGAAATATTAATTTCCAGGAGCTTTTCGTGCCAATCAACACAAAGGGTGAGTTGTACGAAGTATGCCCAGAGGAACTGTCGCCCACGGAGTGGGAAGACGCCGCCGCCAGCTCCGCATCAGTCCCACCGGAAGTCGCTTCCCGCGCTCACCGCCTACCACATCTGCTGAGCATGTGGCGACTTCCAACGAGAGTCCGGCTACTGGCCGGCACTGTGCCTATTGAGATGGCGCACGATGTTGGAGGTAACAAAACCCCAAAAATTTGTGTTTTCAGACGAGAACAATTATTTATCTGCTGGCTTTAAATATTTAAGAGTAGAAATAATCGTCAATAATATAAATAGACAAGTCAACTCTCGCAGTCATCTTCCGACTCGAGCAAGCCGAGCAAACGCAGATATCTCACATCACATAACATTAACGAGCGCCAATATGTTTGTTGTTCCATATCATCAACCACGAAGCCATTCGAGCATTACATCTTAATGTACAATAATATTGCGTGAAATCCTCCGAGACGTATAAGCCGTATCCATTTCCCACGTTTAATTCCTTCGGACATAATCTTGATTATTTTCACCAAGACGTTATTTAATCCCGGTCTAATATCATAATTGACCTGTGTTATTTACCGATAGGAACGATAAAATACCGATAATAATCGCAATTGCTCCTACAGCGTTGTGAGATGATCCTATAAATAAACTAGTATTACCAGATCCGTCGACCTGTTTTACTTGTATTTTTAGATAGGGTTTAAATTAAGCTTTTGTAATGGTTTTCATAATTTATCGTAAGCTCTGATGGGTATCGCTTGTCTGATGTGCTTGGGTAATATTCTCGTGTGTTAGCCTAGTTTTTGTTCATAACTAAGCCGTGTTTTTTAATAATCGGTATAAAACAATGTATTCGGTAATCATTCTAATGATATAATCTTAGTTACTTGTTGTTTTACTTATTTTGAGAGCGCTTGTAGCGTAGTAAGATTTTGGATATTTGGATAGGAGGATATTTTTATTTGCCTCAATGTTATTTGCTATAACCTTATGTAGCTAAATGTATGCATTATTTTCCTTAGATGATCTTCTGCTGCGGGCTGCAACAACAGAACCGGTGTTGGTGATGTGCACTCTCCCCGAGTATAGTTCGATGCCGTCTAGCCCTACAAAGCATGTGGATCCCCGCTATCACGCAAAGGAATCCTTGCAGCTTCTGCCACTAAACAGTAGCATCAGAGTTCGACGAACCCAGCTTGGTTTTGAAAGTGAAAAAAGAATGTTCCTCTCCGCGCGCCTTCAAAAAGCTCTAACCTTCTGTCAACTGAATGTTGACAACTGGATCAGGCAGATTTCTTACGCAAAATCCACTATAGCTAACAAATCGAAAACAGCTGAAGACCTCATCAAAGAAGATCATGAACCTGTCAAGTTCGAAAAAGAAAAGAAATTCACTCTTCAAGGCTTAAAATTAGATCCATCTCGGTTGTTCGGTAAAAGTGAGAAGGTGCTAAAAGATATACCAGATGAAACGGAAGGCTCTATTATATTCCTAAGTAAAAACGAACTCGAACACATGAATTACGATGTTTATAGTGATGATGGAAAAGATGACAAGAATGAGGAGAAAGATGATCAAGAACAGTTTTCCAACGAAAAAATGCATGTTTTTAGAGCAGACTCAGGTCAGAAAAAGGGCTGGTTTAAAAATCTAAAATTATTAAAGAGCACTGAAAAATTGGACGAAAAATTAACAGTAATAGAAAATAATGAGAAATATAAAGACATAAAAGATCCTTTTGATCCATTAGCTGAAAAAAATAGTTCAATTGAAAGATATCAAGATATGGCTAAATTAATTGAAGATCGTTTTGGGGCTTTAAGAAAAAGTGATAGTACAGGAGAAAAAAGCCATTCATACAAAAGCCTCACGACATCCTCCTCGGATATGGGAGCGAGTCAGTGTAGTTCGAGTCATAAGAAGCCGGTTCTCACAAAATCTGTATCTGTGCAAACAGGCATGCCAGATAGTTCTTACACCGAAGAAGAAGATAGTGGAATAAATATGAAACATGACCGCAAAAACTTAAGTGTAGATCAAATTAACTATTGCGGGTCCATGGAAAGTGGTTCTAGTTCAGGAAGAAAATTGAAATCCCTAGACGAAAATATGTTGAAAAAGTCAGCGGCAACTAAGTCATCAACTAATCTCGAAAGAAGACAAAGGGTACAACCTGATCTTATACCAGAAAAAGCTATCGTTAAAGCAGAATCGTACAATCAAATTCAAAGTTGTGAAGAAATAAACATGTTTGGAGCCGGTTCCTTGTATAATGACAATGATTTTGAAATTAATTATAAGCAACATTCATTTATAACTGAAAAACTATGTTCGGAATTTCACGTAAAGACAAAAAGAGTCCTTAGTAAATCAACTTCAAATTTACTTCATTCAAAAAAGTCTACGGATAAGAAAGACGATAGCAATAGTAACAGTATGCCAGCAAAGACAGAACGGTCGAATGAAAGTGAGAAACTAGTTAATTTTAGAAAGAAAATTGATAAACCTAGAGCTCCTACCCCTAAATCGGAAATTGAGGATAGTTCTCCAATTGATATATCTGAAGAAGAGCCTCAATTTCAAAAGAAAATTCGTCGCTCTATATCATCTATTCAAAAACGTAAATTACCCGTTATCGAAGACTTGCCATATGGACAAGTTGCGGATGCAGTACATGCAGTAGAAGAAAAAGTTGATTCTGACTCAAGTTCAGATAACATATATGCTGAAATCTGTACTCCAAATGTTATCCAAAATAGTGAAGTAGACAATTATGATTGCAATGTCGACGTGATTGCGACTGACCCAGTAATATGTAATGTGAAAAAAGAAGTAATTAGTAGAAATGATGAAAGAGCTAGACAAATGCTAAATCAAGACAATCCATTTAGACACATCGAAGTAGTAGTTATAGAAAAGACTACGGATTTTGATTTAGAAAATTCAAGTTTAGCATCAAGTGACTATGACGAGACGGGAAGTAAGAATGATGTCTCCATAGTAATAGATTCTTGGGAACGTGATAAAACGTCACAATCTGAGCCAAAAACCCATGCTATTAGATTAGAAATAACTAGCAATATGGACGATTATCCAGTGGAGAATCATAGCTTAGAAAAGACAGAAGTCCATCTTAGTAAAGATTCTTTAAGTTTTAGTAACAGTATCCATTTGAATGGTACATATCCCAACGAGGCCATTTATGATACTTTAAAATAGGTTTAGTTGTAATATATTGTAATATGGTACTTATGTAACGTCACAGATCTTGTAGGTAGACAAAAAATATACTTTTGCCACAGCAATTTGCTTCTTAGTAAAATAGATTTGTGTCATATAATAGAAAATAGGAAATATTATATTAATCAGCATACCATACATAATCAAATAGTAAATATATCGAAATCTTCTAAAAAAAAAGGTTGAAAAATGAAAATTGTTGAACAACTTCCATTTATTTTATTACGAAAATACCAGTTAGAGATATCTTAAATCTAGAAAGCATTAAAATGGTGTGACAATCTATCATCTTTTGGACTATCAACAGGTACTTCCAAAGGTTTTCTAAGTGAACTAAGTGTTTATTTGAAATTATTTTCAAATTGTGATTTATTTATTTGTTAATTATTTTTCTGTTCTGTATGTTCAAAAAATATTCTCAAGAAAAAAAAATGTTTTACAATTTAAAAGATCAATCAATTATACAACATAAATAATGAATTTTACACATATATTATGCATTAATCTCAATATATTATATTTTCTAATGTAGGCAGACTAACATTTATACAATACATGGATTGGTAATGTGTTTGTACTTTATTTTAAAAGTTAAAACCTACGTATACTCGTACTTGATTCACTCTAAGTTTTATTATAACATATTCCTCTTATCTCCCTTTGGAGAATATTGATTGCACTTTATTGACCATATTTTCCTGTTGTAGGGTCCTGCGTATCACATGACAATAACAAATGTAAATTATGTACCATATAGTTATTGTTTTTTGTATAAATTAAATATATTATAATCACGCTCTCAAAAGCTAAATGTAATAACTATTATTAAGATATTCTCTGAAGACCCGAATAAATGATTTTAATAAATGTCTATTATTAATTAAAAACACCTACCAGTCCATATTACGTATCGATGCTTCTAATTTTACTTTTAAAATGATTCTTGTGACCAAAAGTGGACGTTAAAAAGAAATGTTAAGAGCAAAATAGAATATAAATAAGTAGGAAATAAATAAATAGAACCAAGGAAATAACCGAAGGTTTTTATAGTCTGGGTTTGATTGAACACACCAACAATGTAATTAGCCGTTTCATTTTTTTCGGAGGGACCTAATATTGGTTGGCGGCGCTGGTCCAGCCTCAATAGTTCGACTGACTACGAAGACTTTTTTGTCTTCAGGTTTAGGGAGACGATAGGGGGACAGACCCCCTCTTATACCGCAGATAGGAAGAGATGTACCGGGTTGATTGTGGGCGTACCCTATAGTAATTATTTTTGGGACCGAAAAGGGGGAAGCGGTCCCCCTCCCCACTCTAGTGAGACGGCGCGCGCAAGATGCCGTTTGAGTTGCGGTGTCGTGGATAAGGATGATTGAGCGCGTTTAAGGTTTGGTTTATCTGAGGAGGCCGGCCTCCTCGGCCCCCCTCCGACGGAAGGGGTCGATTTGCTCTACAAATCGACAAAAGCCGTATTCTTAATTTATTTATTATTAGAGCTCTCTAGAGTCGCGTTATTTTATTTCTACCAACCTAAGTTCTCAACTTACGGATTCGAACCCGGGCTCGTTTCCGTAAGCGGTATGTGAGTTTGACATTCTATCAGTCATATGTTATGTCTGTGTTACTATATGTAAGATTTCACCTCTCGACCGGTACGAGCGGTGTATATGACATTAGTTCTAGCAGGAAAAATGCATTTACGCACCATCCAGCCGACCCAAGGGGGCCTGAAGTGTGTGTCGGGCTCAGGTCGTGAAGCGACTACTACCGACTAAAAACTGCTATCCGTTGTGTTTCCTCGTCTATGCGAGGGGTGGTTTAGAGAGAAGAGTATGGACCTACTCTTTTCCGCATTAACCTCTATTCTCCATTTTAAGAAGAACCATTCACCAAGTTCGGTGACGGCTTTTTGGAGTAGTTTGGCTCCGTAGTTGGGGAGGTATCTAATGTATAGTGCGGTGACATCCGCGAACATCGCCAGCTGGACGCTGGGGTGTCGCGGTATGTCGCTAGTGTACAGATTGAAGAGGGTGGGAGAGAGAACCGATCCTTGCGGACAACCGGCTCTGAGGGGACGAGGGGAGGACAGGGTGCCCCCCACTCTGTAGCGGAACTGTCTGTTTGCTAAGTAGCTGTTTACTATCAGTACCAGCCTATCAGGCAGTCCTGACTGGTATAGTTTGAAGATGAGGCCTTGATGCCAAATCTTTTCAAACGCCTTTGCTACATCAAAGAAGACAGCGGCCGTGCCGCGTGGCCGACCCTGTGTTTTGAGTCCCGATAGTACGTACTCCGTGAGGCGGTCTACTCCAGAAGACAAAAAGTCTTCCGTAATCAGTCGAACTGTTAGGGCTGGACAAGTGCCGCCAATCAGTAGTAGGTCCCTCCGAAAAAAAAAAAAAGGCGGTGTACTTGTTGTGGGCCGCTGTGTCTGTCGCGAAATGCGAACTGCTCGGCTGTGAATAGGTTTTTCTCTCGTATCACAGTTTTAAGGCGTGCGAGAATTATCCTTTCATAGATTTTACCTAACGGGCTTATAAGACTTATGGGCCGGTAACTAGTGGGCTCCACCCAGGTTTTCTCCGGTTCGTGTATGCCGATCACAATGGTTTCCTTCCATATGTCTGGGAAGGTACATTGCGCCAGAAGGGCGTTAAAAATGCACACTAAGAGGTGTATAATAACGGGAGGCAGCTGTTTCCGCGTCTTAATAGTAATTCCAACGGGCGCGGGGGCCCTCTTTGAGTGAAGGTTCTTTATTAGATCCTTTACTTCTTCTGTGTCCGTCAGACGTATAGTCGGGCCGTTACTATACTTTCTACCTCTTTTATGTGAGAGGGGTCTGTGGGGAGGGAGCTAGGAGTGCATTGACTCCCTAGTGTGTCGGCTAGACACTCCGCTTTTTCGTCATCCTCTAGTGCAGGTAATCGATTTTTAAGTGGTGGAATTTGAGCCACCGGATCGGATTTCATAGCCCTCGCTTTGGCCAGTAGGCCGTGTAAGACGAAGATTGTTCGCTGACGAAGGGATCCCATCTCCCGTTTATGAACTTGGGTATATCCATTTTGACTTCTCTTTCGAGTTGTCGGATGGCTTGCCGGCACACTTCGCCTCCGTTGCCATCGTACAGACGTTTCACCGCATTTTTTCGACGGATTAGGACCCTAACGTCGTCAGAGAGAGCTAAACGGTCCTCTGGGACGGTGGAGATCTCTCTTGACGATTCTCCTATTTTTCTAATCAGTAGTGCGGTGACTATGGATGAGGCCGCGATAGCAGCTTGAGGAGAGTCTATACTGTCTGGGATACTATCGAGTTCACTCGATTTAACATTGACTAAATTATCTTTTAGTAATTTATATTCGATGATCTTTTTCTTTATTTTAATATTTCTACTGCTCGCTGGCTCTATGCGCCATGTAGTCAGTCCGCATATCGCCTTGAGATCGTGTATCGCCTTGCTCTCTGGAGTCAAGGGAAGGATGACCAGCACCATATTGTATGGTACATTCGCCGTTTCTATCAAACCCCGATTTTTATGGCACACCACTTATAAGCATATGTCTAGACAGCCTAAACCGAATGCAGGGCGTCATTAAACATGAACATATATATCGGTCCAATCTCTTAATGCTTATGTGTGCAGTGCGATCGTCTTTTAGCGTCCACTGCTCGATATGTTCCACAATTATTATTAAAAACTATTTCACTCGAGGGACTTTGGGAGGTACTTCTCGTTCTCAGAATACCGCGTTTGTTCTACGTTTCGTGTCGTTTGTGAGATTCCGGGAGCCATTTAGAAATGGGCAACGCATCTATGCATCCTATTAAAGTCGTTGACACGTTGCCATTAGTAATGTGTGTGTGTGTGTGTTGTGTATAGGTGGTGATCTCACTAAGTTCTGACGTCTAATGGCAAACGTGTCTGACGATTCGTTTGTCATTAATGTGTAATGGCAGCTTATAAAAGACATGTTACATGCCATCGACCGGATACTGCTGCTCTCACTATAGATAGGTATTTTGGTAGGTTATCATTTGGTAGGTATCACATAAGATTCACCTCGAAAGATTCAAAAGTCAATTTGTTTTTTCTTTTTTTGATGACGGTGTTAGCAATTACGGAAATGGCTGAGTGACTAATTTTAAAGTAATGAGCTGAGGTGAGAACGCAACATTGTATACTTCATTGATAGTTCCTACCTTTTGCTCACATTGACCTGACAAGGTAACAGCTATGCTGTCCCATTTCGTGTGACTGGTGAGTAGCCGGTGGTCCACTGTAGAAAGAATGAAAGGAGGGCAATGCATCTGCATAACGATTATGCTGTTTCTTGGTAGTCAAAGCCTGCCGACCTTAAATTTCCGGAGGAAGCTACTA
Source organism: Eumaeus atala (assembly GCA_017140195.1). Lineage (NCBI taxonomy): Eukaryota > Metazoa > Arthropoda > Insecta > Lepidoptera > Lycaenidae > Eumaeus > Eumaeus atala. The sequence goes on from JAFELO010000964.1 coordinate 195,397, forward strand.
TTTGCCAATAGCCGCGCAGCAGGCCATCGCAGCGTTCGTCATGGCCACCCCTGCTCTAGACAAATCAAAATGATTCTTACTACTTAGTTCCATTTGCCTTGAGAAGGACTTTTGGCTTAGATGACAGTCAGGTTCTAATGATGGCATTTTTTCGACGGACGACAAGGTGACTCCTACAAGCGCTCCTTACAAAAAGACGAAGAGCCCGATTAGAAGATACACAAACGTATACCCTATCGTTTGTATCCTTCAAGCTAAATATCTCATGACTTCTTCTTGGTCGTCCCCTATTACTCAAGAGGTAACACCACCCACCACCACCCACATTTTGAAAGATAGTGCACTATGCGATAGTGGCCCTATCTTTCAAAATGTGGGTCCTCACAATAAGCCAATTAAAAATTAAAGTAATGAATACGTTAAGTCTTAGCGTCATGGCTGAAAAGCATGCCGATGATAATATTAAAAGTTCGACAACGAAGTCCATCCAACATTTTATGGAACGTAGGTCTTGTCTGGTACAAGACTAGTCAAGAAGGAAATAAATTAGTTAATAGTTTTGAAAACCATTAGTTCATCTTAATTTCAGCGCACAAAACAATACTTCCACTCTTTTGGTAATGTTTCTTACATTATATTTCAATATTAATGACATTAATGAAAGGGCCCTATTTTAGTATAAGATTAGCAACCTAGAAGTGGTAGAACTTGTGTAATGTATTCATTGCGTGCACGTTGTTTGGTAATACAAACTTATTTTACTTTTAACGAAATCTATGCGTTGTTCTCTATTAAACATGTAATGGTACAATACCACATATGAACAGAACCATCATTCCATTGCCATATTTAATTTATAGTATAAGGGGACAAACGAGAAATCGGCGCACTCCTGCGAATGCCGACGCCTATGAGCATCGGGATTACTGTGCCGATGCGTTGCCCTCCTTCTCACCTCCATCCAATGTGCCACCGACTACTCACAAACTGCACGAAACGCGACACCGTAGATGTCACTTGACGGCGGTATCAAGTGAGCGAGAGGTACCCCCCCGGTCGTGTCGGTCCAATTCCGCTGCAGTGCAGCATTGTTGCACTATCTCCCACTAAACATACATGCAACGAATAAATACCTTCGATATTATATTGTTTTCAATGTTGGTAGGTATATTTATTCTACTACAGTGCAGGCTACTGCAGCAGTACAGCTAAAACACACAGAGACAAATATATTGTATTTAATCAATTAAAATATAAAACCAAATAATTTCAACATAGGGCGGATAAAATTAAAATTTCATTGAACTTAAAACACATGGAATACATTCGACTGCAAAAAAAAACAATTGTGCGCCATTCGAATCAATCTCGACAGATTGGAAATTATCAATTTTGATTTTATACTAGAGTCCTTCTTAATGTTATGACAATATATTTATATACACAGGAATATATAGCACATGCTTAACTGAGATTAACTGTGTTTAGTGTGAAAACACAACGCCATAGATAATAACCAACACAGGCAATTTGCGCTAAAATTATTATAGTTACACTAAGAATCTAGTGTAAACACTAAAATGTGCCTGTGGCGTAAGCGCGTTATATTGCAATTGCTTTAAATTACATATGACACATTATATACAAAGCATAAAAGATATTCGAAACATACACAAACAAAAGCAGTAAATTTACAAGCAGAAAACAAAAGGAATGGTTTTTTATTGAATTGAAATAAATAACATAGATTTAAAATAAAATTATTCGGGTGAATGTCATGTTAAAATAAGAAATATTATTTGGTTGGAATAAAATTATAGATTTAAAAAATATTCAATTAAGGAATATAACACATCTACACCACAACGTTTTGCGCATAGTTGTTTTTTTTTTTTTTTTATTTAATCAGTCAGAGGAAACATCACAGTGAAGGCTTATGCGAGCCTAATGGACTGTATAATCTGGAATACAGCCGAGCCGCACACGACGAATATGAAGAGAGCTAGGAGCCAGGGAGCTACGGGGTACTGGTCATCCTTTTCCTGAAACAGAAAAAAGTATTATTATTGATCTACTAATGCTTATTTGTATATGTCAACCATGTTGTATTCTCGAGGAATACAGAAAACTGATATAGTATCTGTTTAATATCTTATTGTGACTCTAGTCCTAAAATCAGTAATACGATATGGTTTAAAAAAATACTCCTTATGTGCCCATACTACTTAATAAGGTACTGCGTGGATATCTGAAATTTATGGATAGTTTTTTTTTAAATTTATTTACCAGTCATATTTCAACACTCGTGATATAACAATTAAAGTAAAGCAGAGGAAGCGGTAAAGATTTCTTTATTTACATAAAAATCTAGTATCGTAATCGAAACAATTGAACCAATACCACAGCCGTAGTAACGCGTGGCTTGGTCGGCCAGTATCAAATATGTATTATCATGCGGCATAGTCATTTTGGGTCCTGAAAATCTCCTAATCCCGAAATTTAGATTACAGAGGCAGAGTTATGAATTCGTCAAACCTAAAAATTCAGGAGTTTTGTTATGTAAATATTAAATACGTGCTTAATATTAGCGTGTCAAAGAAAACCCCCGCGATAACTAATTGATTGATTTTGCGTTATCAGCAATTCAAATCTGCCATGCGGTTAACAGGAATTACATATCGATGTGAAACGTATTTACAAATTCACCACGCTTCCTCATTACACATAATATTTCAATATGTGTTTATGTTTTTATTTCTTATTACTCTCACTTTAGCACTGGGCATTACCAGAAAGCAAGGGGATCTACTAATATCTATTGATATGTACAGAATTTGAGCGAGGCTCTTACGCCCGTTTCTTACTACACGTTGGCAACACTGTCCGCGTGGATTCTTTCGGACGGGTTGGCTACATTACCGTGTATCCGTTCCTCCCCTAGCCAATTACAGTCGACACCAGTTCGACGTGAATATATCACACTCCCTCCCCGTCAAGTGCGAAATACGGGGTGAAGAAGAGTAATGACTATGTTGACAAATATATAACATATACTGTTTCAGAACCAAGTTTTCTTTTTGGTATTTTATTTTTAGGACTAACTACTGGTTGGCGGCGCTATTGTACCCGCCTCTACAGTTCATCAGACTAGGGTAATCTTTGGTATTTGATGATACAAATATTTGGTAACTTTCTGGAAATGCCTCGGACGTAGAACGCAAAATAAAAGCATTTATTAGGGCCTGTGCCTTGTGGAAGACGCCTATCTATAATTTAGATTTAATTAAAAAGATGTTGGAAATTGGAAGTTTCTGTTTCTTTACGTGAATCCTGTTCTTATCAGGGAGGAATATTACTGATCAGTTTGGTACACGCAACAAAAAAAGATAGCATACCTTCATCTATGTGCAAAGATGCATATTGAAATAAGTAGGTCACCTACTTCCCAAAGTCAAATGAAATTGAAATCTTTTAACATTAAACATCTTTTAAATGAGACTACAAATCAGGTATACTTAGTTTCGTTTAACAAGAAACCCAAAACAAGTTATACGTTTAGGCACCTGTTTACACACGAATAAAAGACTCGTGTGCAAACGACCTTGTTTGTTGTGCCATAACATATTGATTATATTTTTATTATTTGTAAATACTTTTGCAAATGCGCAATTAGCTGGTAGATCAGTGGCAGCACTAGTCTAGTAGTAGTAGCATCTAGACAAGACTGTACTGGAAATCATGCCCATGCCAATTTGGTTGAAATAAAATAGGCATTACATAATATAATGCACAAATATGTAAATAAGCAATTTTCGTTGATGAAAGAACAACTTTTATTTAAGTATTCTATTGATAACCATCCACGATTTCATCATCATTCATCACCATTATCAGCCCTTATCGGTCCACAGCTGGACATAGGCCTCTCTCAACGAACGCCAAGACGACCGATCTCCTGCCACTCGCATCCGTCCCGTGCCGGCTACTGTACGGAGATCTACGATATATTAATATGCTATTGCAAAATTAATGACCAACTTAATTTCCTACACAGCCTAAACAAATTAACAAAATCAAAGAAAATAATTCATGTAGTTTTAAAAGGTAGTATAGAATCTTTTGACTCTCTCAGTGACATGCTTGCGAGGAGATTAAATAATCCACATTGTACGCGTCAGATAATCGTCGGTTTGATAAAGAATTGTAGGTTGAAAATGTAGGTTAGAAGGTTATCTTAATTTTATTGAAAATTCATCAAATGCCACTATTAAATCGTAATTTTATTTAAATAGTCTATATTATTAAGTTATGCTTAGAAAAATATTAGAATATCTCTTAAATTTCAGTATGTATACTAAAATGCAAGAAATACAAGGGATAAGATAGAAATGAACATTAATGTTAGAGTACCTAGAGTTATTAGAATTAAAAATAAAAATATCCTATATTATTTCGTATTCAAAGTAATCACTAGACTTGGCCTTCTATATTTATAGAAAAACCACGACACACAACTTGTGAAATTGGTTCTTTATACATTTTTATGGATGTCCATAAATATATTAATAATGGTGATGCAATATGCAGCATATCTATAATTATTCAATTGCAATTTATACTATATGTTGAGTATGTTGAGTATCCCGAGGGAGCTCTGACAAACCTAATGGAGTCACTCCAATCTCTGATAACTGTTACTTTTTATTGAAGCACGAAACCCAAGTGGCAAAAACTAATATTCTTAAGCAACTTTAGAATGCAAGATGGTTACATAAATCTTGGATAGCTCCATCATTATGAGGACACTGATAGTTTTTGTAATCAATTGTTAATAAACTAGCTCATTGCAAATAAAGAAGCAAGAGTTAATTTCATCAGATTAATTTCTTTTCAGTTTAGTAGTACTTTCTTGAGGATCCCGAATTTCTTTCCAACCTAGTTAAAAATAGACTTCTGAGTGTTGCAAAAAAGAGATTTTGTCTGTATTTGTTCAATGGTGTTTGGAACCTACCATGTGATATTGCCAGGTTTAGTTCGATGGTACACTGATTGTAAAAGGGAAGGTTTTCTCCTTTCCCCCACCTCGAAATTGATGCAGACATTCAAATTTGCATATTATGCATCTCAAAATTAATAAACTGAAATTCTTAATTTGACTTACAAAGTTTGCCTTGCTGGTCTGTGCAGGGTTTGAACCAGGATAATATAGTCATTACCTTGAACTTCATAAAAGGAGAAACATCTAATACTTTTTTAATTTTCTCTTTATTTGACTTAATAAATTATGATATATCTCCATTTTATCCAACATAAGGGTATTGATCAAATGTATACCATTACTCAGTGACATCAGATTATTGTTTATCTGTTATGACCACAAACATCACAACATAATCACATCACATTACTAATAGACATAAATTACTAAAATGGAATTACTCAAACACTGTTCAGTTCATTACACTAGTTTAAGAAAAAAAACTATTTGTTATACAAACTAGTTAAGGTGAAAAGTATTTCTTATTAAATATTTCTTAAAATAAGTATATGGCCTGCATATAATTTTACAAAATATATAAATATAAGTAATTATGGAATTGTATCATTACCTTTGTAGTTTTTGGTACATTTCCTCTCAGTGTGATGTTTTTGCTGGCGATTTCATTGGCGATGCGCATCCTCTGTTTTGGTGCCATTGTGTTAGTTAATAGTTTATTATTTTTGCTCTGAAATTGACATAAAGAATAAATGTATACTTTGTCTATAAAATAGTTTGAGATTATTTAAAATAATTATTTGTCATAGGACTGAACAAGAGTTTCGCTTTTCACAATGTCAATATGTAGGTGAAACTAATCTTGAGACAGATTACAGATGTGGTGTGTAGCTATGGTGAAAATACAAGGTTAAGAGCATATTAACATATTGCTGAATATCAATTGATTTTGAAATTGAGAGTTTATTTTGTAATTACAAAATAAGAACCCAAACAGTTAAGTGGATATTCCGCTAGTGCAGATGACACTTCAAGTAATTCATTTTAGATATAAAACTTCTTAGATGATTTAATCTTAAAACTGTGAACATATGGTCCCAATCTATAGTTTCCATATTATATTAAAGGGTCTTTGTGGTTGCCGCAGTTGATCCTGGTGACAATGGAGTTGCAGTAGTGGGCCAATCCAGATTTTTAAATGGTCTGAATTGCTAGTTTGTCGCTCTCTATATATATCTTTAATAATATGTTACACCATTTATTTATCAACATACCATCGCAAAAGCGAGTAGTATAGTAAGATAGTTTAGAATTCATACTAAAATAATAATTTCCTTGGATTATGATGGCAACTAGCGAGTGAAAAGCTGAGCAACATTGTGAAAATAATTCTCATACATTTTCATAGTAGAAATTTTAAATTGGATGTAAAAAAAAATATGCATGTAATAATATTACGAATAGATTTGGATTGAAAAGTGTGTTTAATGATTAAATACATAATCTACTTATTGAAAACAAAAAATACTTATGTACATGCAACAGCTGGAAGTTCGGAAAACTGTTTGCCTTTAAAATAACTAAGTTTCTCTAACAGCGCAAAATATGTATTCCTATCATTTGATTAACTTTTCACATTAAATGGTTGATTCATTTAAAATTGATTGGATACAGATGTTCTAGAGAGTGCGTAACGTAAACATAGTAGAGGCCTACTTAGACGATTTTTTTTAATAATACCCCATGTTCATTTGTTGTCTTCCTATTCTACAATGTGTGTATAAATAACATTAACAAAGCTCAATGAATAAAATATACTTACAATAAATTCCTTAAAAATAAAGGCTTTACAGCCAAACACGCACAAGCTCACTTGACACGTATGTAAAAATGAAATTATCGAATGAAAATTGAAAACCTTGCTTTAAAACGTCAACACGTCGCGTCTGTACGTCATGGCAAAACAGGATTTGTTGACACGCGTCACTTTTGTGCTGCCATTATGAAAAAAAATAATCATGATACTATAAAATGTATATTACATTTTATATCATTTATCTAAATAATATTTTAAGAAAATAAATCGGTTTTACTTAATTTATCACTTAAATATTTATTTAAATGATAGCGCTCTCTATGATAAATTATGGCAAGTATATCCGCACCATAATTAAGCAAAAAGTCTCTTATATTGCTGCTAGGTGGCGCTATTTGAAACACTTAAGTACTTGATTTGTTTTTGATTTGAGTAAATTGTTGATCGAAGTTGAATTAGAAAAAAAAGTATATTTCAGATCTATGATGTGTTATAATTTACGAAATTACATAATAATTATAACTAAGCGTATGCCAACAACGAAATAATATTAAACTTTGTCATAACCGATTGTGATTAAATCTTATCAAGAGATGCTCAAATCTTATCAGCTCTTGGAATAAACTACTTTTTTACTCTTTCCAAGGATTTCATATTTATGTCGATACCTAATTTACAAAAGTACATTTTACAATGGCCCTATAAATTTAAATTGAAAATATGTTAAAATAATGTTTAACATTGATATTAATACTGTGGCTCATTGTTAAGATATAAAAATAGTTCATCGCAGATTTTTTATAGGTTTATTTAATGATAATGTTTTGATACATTATTTTTATGTACCTAGTGGCTAGTAAATAGTAAATAACAACCACATAAGGTTAAGCAATGACTTGCTCACGTCATGTAGGCGTTAAGGAAGCTCATCATCTTCGAGCTTTTGGCAAGCAATGATATTCCTGGAATAATTAAAAAATAAATTGGGAAACAAATGAAACTTAAGTTCTTTCCGAGGCCTCCAAGTTCTCTCTATAATAAATTCATCGCAATCGGTTTAGCAGCATGGCGATGATGACGTGACAAGGAGACGGGGAGAGTTGCTTTACCGATATAAGAGGTATCTAAAGGTGTAAATTTATATCAACCTGAACTGTTTAAATTTTGTTTCACTAGAAACAATAATTGTATAGATACTTTAGAAAGTACTGTAGACAGTTCTATTCTCGATAGTCGTATAATGTTATCTAACAAGTAGATACTAATGAGAGTATTAGGTACGATAATTATAATTCTAATTGACAATGTTTTTTCTATAAACGAGAAATAATGGCCATTTTACGACTACCGACGCCCATGAACATCAACATAATTTTCATGCCGATGTGTAGATTCCAATGTACTGAAACTACTATAAAACCTTTCCCGCCTACCTACTACGACGCTACCTAATAGTTTGACAATATCGATTGATATTATATTATTGCTTCCTTAGAACTCCGCTGAAGGAAAGGGCAATATATGTTCAGACAATGGAAGAACGAGAAACAAAATCTCAATAATCCTCAAGAGATTCCCAGGACGTCGATATCAGGTGTCCGCAGATTCACCAATGGGAGATTCTGTTATCCTGGGAGGGTGATCCTTTAACGCTGATTGGCGGAAAGAGATAACGCCTAAGGCTACGCCCCGCACAGGCCATTTGAATTTGATTATCGAAGGAAGAAGGTCAGAGCAACAACAATATAACGTGTCTATATTCCGTATTGCTCGAGTGATTTATCGATTTTAGATCGCGTCGGTTTGTGAGTTACGATGAAAGTCAATTTGGATGTTCAATGACTTACGTTCTAAATTCATTTGAGTTTCGAATTGATTTTGATCAATTATAGTTTCGAATTTAAATTTTATTGTTTGGTGGTAAAAATTTACGTAAAATTTTCAAGAATTTCTTTTTAATAAAAGTACATGCCTAATCATGCAAAGTACATGTAATAAGTAAAATTATTGTACTTGATAGTACCTACAATACTTAGGCATTAGTTTTAGTAGGCCCTTAGGCCGATTAGGTCCGGGCCTAGAGCGGCAATACTTTTAGTAATTATACAATTTTAAAAGACAAAATGATAGGAGGAGAATTTAAATTAAGTTCGTGTCTGCGATTAGTTAGTATAAAATTAAAACGGAATCTTTAAAGTAGATGGTAACCTTTTTTCTTACTGCGCTGAGCTGACGGAAATGTCCACAGCAGCTCCATCAGTTAGTATAAGACACGTTGCACGGGACTCCAGGTGAGGTTGTGGTCGATAAGGGGACAGGCCACCCTCCCTCCCCGCAGTTGGGAAGGGTGCATGCAGAGGTACCCACCTCTAACCATTGCTACATGGCGCCGATTCTTACTGGCGCAATTGGGAGAGCATCTTGTTATGTCTTTCACACATGGAATTGTCTGGAAATGCGTTTCAATTAGGACCATCCGAAGTTGTTTTCACTTTTGTAAAGCTCGGGGAAGGTAAAACGTGCCAAGAAGGAAGGTGAACTAGTATTCCATATATGAGAACACTAGGCAGACTAGACTATTTAGGATTGTAACTGTTGTAGCATGTATCTGTTGTAGCATGTATCTGTTGTAGCATGTAACTGTTGTAGCATGTATCTGTTGTAGCATGTATCTGTTGTAGCATGTAACTGTTGTAGCATGTAACTGTTGTAGCATGTAACTGTTGTAGCATGTAACTGTTGTAGCATGTAACTGTTGTAGCATGTAACTGTTGTAGCATGTATCTCAGTCTAGTTACTCCTGGATTTGCTTTTCACCTAGTACAGTCACGAACAATGATAGGCATACACTGGTCACATTTTGAAAAATGTTGTTAATAGAGTATTCAAAAATTTGTTATCGAAATGTCATATTTATGTATCCATGACAGTTTCAAAATGTGTACAGCACGTAGTGTTAAAACAACCTATACAATTACAACATAGCAGTTTTGATTAACATTAGCTCGGAAATCAGACACAAACATAATTTAGACACAAAATGTCTTCGTCATATTTTTGAATAGTAATGTTCTATCGAAATGTGATCAATGCATAGATATCATTGCTCCTGACTGCACCCACTGACAACAGAAAGTACAATCATTATATCAAGTACCAAGATTTAAAAAAAAGCTAAAATTTTCTTAGGACCGGCAACGAATTCAAAAATTCAAAAAAAAAAAAGAAAAAATAAAAAGAAAATAGGAGAAGTAGAAAGTAATTCCAAGTTCTCTGCCTAATCAAAGCGAAGACAGTACAAGATTCCAATGAATTATAAAGCCGACAAAAGAGAAGGCAGCCTGATGACGCCCAGCTGCTATGCACCACGGAGATATTAAAAAATCCTTATTTAGTTTCTTTACATTTAATTTGTTATTATTTAAGTTGTTGTTATGTGTGACTAAAAGCCGTATGTTTACAATAACACTTATGGGAAATCTTTTAAAGGCGGAGGTTCCTCACGCTGTCGACGAGGTCGCCACAATATACTGACCGCTAGCACTACGGACATTTATCTGACATTATGGTGCTCTCATCATGCCAGAGCTGATTCCATAAGGAAGTAGTACGTGGGAACACATTGCGCTTGAAACGCACGGGGACGACTCCGGAACCAAACGAAACTTGTGAATTCCAAATTCGTCGTTTATTTGCGTTTAGGTCCGAGTATTTAATACCAACCTGAGAAACCTAGGCCAGGCCCTAAGCCTGTAACGAGCATAAAAACATGATCTTCGTTTTTAAAGATAAATTCCACTGAATCAGCTATGATCAAAATAGTTTGTCGGGCTGAGTGAGGGGATCCTCCACCTCGGAGTTGTGTGAAGTCGCATACGTTATATTTAGCTCTTGTTGTATGTCTAGATATATCTACGTAAAGTACCTTTTATCTAATACTAGCTACCGGTCCCTTGGCTACTCTGAAATAATAAAGTACGTCGTAGGTGCCAGTACCATTCCACACAATATGTGCCTATTCTCCTACTAACGAGATAACCTGATAATACACGTAGTTAAATATTGGGTAAAATAAAAAATAAGTAACGGTTGAACAAGGGGGCATCTGTAATCTGCATAATTATACTCTGGTTGTGTGGATGTAGGTGGACGTTAGCTTACATAGGATGATGCGACTGTTCACTTGACTCCTGCTGTTTTATACTAAACATGTATAGAGAGGTTAGTTTTTTACGCTTAGGTAAATAAATTGTATTTTGCGGACAGCGCGACAAGGTCCGGTGACCGCGTACGTTTAGCACACAACTTTAATCTCGGTCCTGTTGTTTTAGGATTATTTGCAATGTTAACCCGAAGATATTAAGGCAGATACACATTTAGTATTAATTTCTCGTGCCTTATAGTGCCTGTGCTGCATTGTAGACGATTCGTACAAGCACGGCCACGCGAGTCCACAAGGAGAGGGCGTACACGCATACCATACATGGTAAAACGTGTGAACGTCGATGAGTTTTTAATGAGAACAAGAGTCGAGAGCATGCGTGGTAGGGCAGTATATATTTTATAGGAGTTGAGGACGAGTGGTCGGAGATATTCGACGCCATCGACGCCCAACAACATCCGCATATGCGTTTCCTACCGCACCCCACTCCCGAATGAACCACCGGCTGCTCACAGTCCACACGAAAGGCGAAATCATAGCTGTCAGAGCGTTATCATGTGAACAAGAGGTACCTCCCCGGTGGTGCAGGCACAATACGGCTGAAATACAGCATGGTATTACCTCTGCCAGAAGCCCAATCTACACTAACCCCATGCACAATAGCATCATTTATAACACACAGAAGCACTCAGGTTGTTGGAAGCACTCAGAGCTACATATAATTAGGAAAATAAGCTTTGTTTGTA
>JAFELO010000964.1:207202-242435 GCA_017140195.1 Eumaeus atala
CTGATGTTCATGATAGTTGAAAAGCTACGATTTCTCGTTTGTCCCCCTTGTATAGTACAAAAACGAGCGAAACATCATGTTGGACGGCATCGAACGGAAGCCGGTGGGCCCAGTCTATCATGAGGACATTGGCGCATACATGGCTCGCTAAGAGGAAGGATAGGTAACGACATAGCTGCATCGAGGTAATCAGAACTGACGAGGCCGATGACAACTTCTATCTTTGTGGTGTCAGGCCCCAGATAGGGGAGAGTGAAATAACAAGAGGGCACTTAAATAATGTGTTGGGTGTCAAGAATTGCACGTTGGGGAACAGAGCCGGTGAGCAAACCCCCGTGCATCTCCCATGATTCGCTCCGTATATCGAGAGGTGGGTAGGAGCTTGGGTGGAGGTGATTAATTGTAGTATTAAAAAAAAACTTAACGGTATAAACGCGAAAGTTTGTGGTTATGTATGGATGTTTGTTACTCTTTCACGTAAAAACTACTCAAGGGATTTTAATAAAACTTTACAATAACATAGCTTATGCATCAGAATAACATATGGCCCATAGAAATAATAACTTTGCGCGTGGTTTTTGCTGTAGTTCACACGACGAACAGCTAGTTCTTAGTCTGGCCATAAATAATGTTACAAACAAAAATAAAAAAATATTACACTTAAATTTGGAATCTGTCATTTTTGCGCGATTGTTCATTGTGTTTTCTCATTTTGGCGCCAATACATTGTACAATATTTTGCAATATTAAAATGGAGTGGGTGATAACAGAATCGCTATTATCGCATTACACAAAATAGTTATGGACCTTAATGAAATTTTTAAAACTCCCAATACACTTGGTATTAGTCAAATGTTTGTGTTCCGGGATAACAATAGGTAGAATGAGACTTTCTCTGTTCGTTCCAAAAAAAAAGAAATGAAGAGAGCACCTAGAACAATGTCGCGTATTGTATATAGGATATTTTAAGAAATGATTTTGTACTTACAACATAAGAGACGCACTGGTCATTTCTTAACTGTTAAATGAAAAGTGAATAAGGGAGGTAAGATCGAAAGAACTACTGAAGCGGTGCGCAAAGGTCACAAAAAACACAAAATGATCGTAATTATGCTCAGAACTCTAATGAAACTTCCCAACTAGTCGACAGAGTACAACGTGGACATTATCCGACTTCAGTAATGGTTTGGTGGGGTGTTACCTATGAAGGAGTGACAGCCATATTTTTGTGAAAAAGGTATCAAAACATCGGAACAAATGTATCAAGATATATTTGTTCCGATGTATATTTTTGAGAAGGTAGTTAATAAAACCATGTTCAAGGACCAAATATGATCCTTCCAACAAGACTCGGGACCAGATCATAAAGCTCGATCCACATAATTTAGGCTAAAACAAACGTTCTGGACTTGATCAGAGCTGAAGTCTAACCTTCATCTTGACCTGAACTTAATCAGCTGGGTTATGATTTATGATCAGTTTTAGAGAGTACAGCTAGCTCTAAACGCCATGGTAATTTGGAGTCCCTAAAACAATTCACACGATTGACAGTGAAGAATTTCCCCCTGGAAAGAGTGCGTGGTTCTATTAATAATTGGCCTCTAAGTTTAAGGGACTGTACTGCAGCCAATGAAAACCACTTCGAATAAGCTTTTTATATTTTTAATTATTTCGTATTTGTGTACTAAATTGACACACTGTAAATAATAAAAGTTATTTGCAATAAATTTTTTTTTCTTGGCTGCAATATTTATGGCAAGACAATATAGAAATAAAAAATACATATTATCCCTAAAAACGAATGGTCCCCTAGAAATTTACACGGGCAAAGGGCAATCCAGTAGATTCTTTAAAAAAACTGTTTATTTTTGTCTGACAATCAGTTAATAGTGTTCAACCATGGGTAGATATAGCATGGAGTCTATTGATCAAGTAATGAATACTATCGCCGATTCCAAATCTACGCAAGCAGCGTAATTAACGTGCTTTTAACATTACGTGGACATAATGTATGTCTGTCAGTCCTAAGCGTATTTATGTCGTTCGTGTGCACTCCGCCTAACAATGAGATTAGAAATTAAAAGTGTCCCCGTTTTTGTCTGTGACAGAAAGGGAGCCGGGGATATGCGCGGAGGAGCGAGAAATCCCTTTAAAGGCAGCGGGCCGCTACGTCACGAAAAACACGTGTATGCTTATGTTACAATAACTGGGTGCAGATAGGTATCTACCGACAAATGTCTTCAGTAATGTAATTTTGAATTGCAGGACTTAAGCAGTCGAGGAAAGACCTACACCTAGCAGCGCCTGAATGTCGTCTAAGGTGAATTACGGAGCTGTTATAGATGACTGTTTCTAGTCCGCGTGTTACGCCGCCTCGCGGGTTCCAATCCCGCCTAGGCCATGGATGTTTCTATATGTATCATAATATATTTATTTATAATTTCTATAATAAAAATGTTAAATAAATAGAATTTATAATAATATCAAATTAAACTAAATATATATTCCTTGTCCATTAGTTGCCTGTGACATGTGTTATATGTATTTCTAATTTCTATAATAAAAAATCCTTAATTAAATAAAATTAAATATTAAATAATATTAAATACATTTTCGTTGTCTAGTAGGTACCTGTAACACAAATCCTTACGGTACTTACCACAGAACTGGTATTACAACATTACATGCTGCATAGGAGGACGTAGTGTCATGCACCATGCATGAGCAACGGAATTGGGCCGGCACGACCGGGGAGGTCACTCACTTGATACCGCCGTAAAGTGACAGCGTCGCTGTCGTCTTTCGTGTAGTTTATGACTAGCCGGCGGCCAAGTGTGTGGGGGGGGGGGTGATAAGAGGGGAACGCATCTATGTAACAATCAAGCGAATGATGTCGCCAATGTACATCCACACAACTACTAAACCTATGCGTTGCCCTCCTTTAGCTCCCCCCCCCCCCCAAGGGGCCACCGGCTACACACTAATCTCACGAAACGCGACACTGGAGATGTCACTTTACGGCGGTACTAAGTGAGTGACAAGTACTTCCCCGGTCGTGCCGGCCCAATTCTGTTCCATAGGGGGATGTAGTGACATGCAGTACGCATAGCACTATAGCCTCCTATGCAGCATGGCACTACCTCCTCCTAAGACGTTCGCGTAAAGTTAAGATATTAATGTCGTTAGTCCTTGTTTCCGTTGACCGTGATGATAACATCTACGAGCTGTATACTACTTGGCGCCACTACCACCTACACTTTTAGTAAATTGGCAGCAAATAAATAGATTATAAGGTAAACTTCTAGCTTTTTTTTTTGCAATACTCATTAAGATGTTTATCTAAACAGCCACAATGTATTAATGGATTTTGTTTAAACGTGCGTGAAAATACACAAATAACAATAGATAACAAACAGGGATTATCCGACGCGAGACGGCGGTGTTGTTGGCGCCAAAGTGAGACGCCATTTGCATTTGCTATTTGAAAGATCTGCGTTTTAAATAAGATGAAATTTCTCCACTCCCTTTTTGGCTTTGTGGTTCAGTGTTTGGGTTGGACCGAGATAAATCTGAGAGAAAATGTAAAGAAGTTGTATTAATTAAATTGTCGTTCTTAAAATTAATCATGTTATGTCATGTATGAAGAAAGAAGGAAAAGGAAATATGCATTATTGTGCACACAAGTTTTTTTTTTTTTTTCGGAGGGACCTACTACTGATTGGCGGCACTTGTCCAGCCCTAACAGTTCGATTGATTACGGAAGACTTTTTGTCTTACTTAGGTAGACGATAGGGGGACAGACCTCCCTCCTTTCCCGCAGATGGGAAGAAGCAAACAGGAATTTTAGTGGACATTACCCTATCGTGGTTATTTTTGGGATCGAAAAGGGGGAGCAGTCCCCCTCCCCACGCTAGTGGGACGGCGCGCGCACGATGCCGTTTAATGTTACGGGACGTGTTTAGGAAAAGTTGAGCTCGTCTTCGGCTTGGCTTGTCAGAGGAGGCCGGTCTCCTCCCCCACCCTCTGACGGGTGGGATCGATTTGCGCTTCAAATCGGCTAGAAGCCGTGATAATAATTTAATTTTTATTTTTAGAACTCTCTAAGATCGCGTTTTATTACTTCTAATTTTTATCTAAGTGCACACAAGTAGTTACACAATAGTAAATAGGTACAAAAAAATGATAAAATAAAATTATAAATTTGTGTACACAAGGGCGGTCTTATCGCTACAATAGCGATTTCTACCAGACAACCCAAAATGAAGGAAATATACACTCATATTGTAGAGTGGGATCATAACAGAAACAAAGGAACTAAAAAATGACATATAAACACAAAACATAAATGACAAATTCCATAGGTAGGTACTATTATAATAAATCTCTGCGTTGTAATAACTATAAATAAATAATAATTACACATAATAAATAAATTCATACATACATAAATACATACATACATTTGCACATCATCATCATCAATATGTAAAGGTGTGAACTGACGAAGGATGCAGAAATTTCGAATTTGCATATACTAAATATAATATAATATTCTTTAAGTAATCTCTTAAAAAATCAAGGCTTTTGGCATTCCTAATATTGACTGGTTCATTCCACAACGTCATAGATTTTACTGTAAAAGAACAATTGTAAGGAAGTGTTGTGCACAGGCATGTGAAGGGTAATTTTGTCATTAGAACGCAATGTCTTTTCAGAATTGTTTATTAAAAAAATTTGCTTAAGGTATTGTGGTGCTTTAGGACTACAGTATATAACAACGACAGGATTCGAGTATTCCGGCGAAAAGGATTCGAGCCACTTGAGCCTTGAACGATTATTGGAAACGTGATCATACTTTCGCAAAGAATATATGAATCTCATCGCTAAGTTCTGGAGTCTCTCAAGTTTATTAAGTTGTTGCTCAATGAGATCAGGGTAACACGCGTGAGCATAATTGAGATGGGACAGAAAAAGACATTTAGCGAGCGCTACTTTTTAATATGTAAAACAAATACTTATAATTATTGGTAATTGATACATAAGCGTTTTATATCATTAAAGAACCAAGCAAGTCAATGAGCCACGGAGAAAAAAAAAACAAAAATATCGACTGTGGCACAGATACAACATTGTATTTTTTAATCCGACCTCTGTTTTTTTGGCAACAGCACGCTCATTCCGCCTGATTTGAGTTGTGACGAGGTCTGACGTAATGCAAGGAGCTAGTGGGGCGGACCACACGGGTTATGGTGGAAAATTAACCGAAATCCAATTTAATGGTGGTTTATTATAAACTAGCGATGTGTGAATATTTGTGTGGCCCATAATCTTCGAGTGTCGATTCACCGGACACGCTTACGTGATTTTCAAAACCTTTATCCAAAGCCAGCTTCTTATGCTCATATTTCCGAAAGCTGTTTTTGGCTAAACAGTATAGACAGTAGACAGTAGTTGGCTTTAGTTTCTACCAGGCTGATTGATAACTGACCGAAACGACGAACTTAAGAAAAAGATAGTCAAACAAAATTTATTACATTATATTCTATCATCTTTTCGAAAATAGAACGCCAAATTTGTGTTTATTCGAACTGATGGAATTTGTGTGCTGAGAAAATTTACAGCACAGAAACTTTTAGGTCCCTTAGAAGTTTCTGTGCTGTAAATTCTCTCAACAATGGAAAGAAACGAAATTCGTGTGGTGGTAAAGTTTTACGTTTTAAAATGGAAAACAGCAACCCAGATTAAAGTCGAGCTAGACAGTGTTTCAGGGAATACTGCTCCTGCATTGAGTATAATTTGAATCTGGGTAACTGATATTAAACGTGGGAGACAGAGCTGCGAAGACGCCATCAGGTCTGGCCGTCCAAAGGAAGTTACGACTCCGGACATGATCAAAGAGTTCAAAAATCGTTTCTAATGATCCACTCTTAAAGTTGCGGCAGATAGCAGAGATGGTAGGCAGTTCCTCTGAACACGTTTTTAACATTTTACACCAACATTTGCGAATGAAAAAGCTTTTTTAAATTTTATATTCCAGAAATAAAAGAACAATATAAGCAGTGGATGAGAGCGAAAAACCTGCGCCGAAGAAAGCAAAAACAGTTTTCTAAGCCATCAAAGTGATGGCGACTATTTTTTGGGATGCTCGAGGGATTATTCTAGAGGATTATTTATAAAGAGGAAAAACAATGAATGGAAAGTATTGTGCAAGCTTGCTGTAAAAATTTAGTGAAGAAATCAGAAAGAAACGGCCTTATTTAGCCAAAAAGAAAGTTTTATTCCACCACGACAAAGCACCTGTACATTCGTCAAGATTTTCAACAAATGATGAAGTCATTGTCGCCGTAGACGAGTATTTTGAGGTGTTAGTGAAAACATTTCATCAAACTGGTGTAACGGCATTGGCGAAGCGCTGGACTAAACACACCGAGGTAGAAGGGAAACAACGTTGAAAAATAAAATTGTTTTAAATAGATTATTAAAATTTTTCTTTGTCGTTTCGGATACTTATCAGTCACCCCTCGTAGATATCCATTCTACATTTTTAATAGCACCAATAGCTTGGTTTTGTAATAAAATTATGTGAGAAGGTAAATTGAACAATTTCAGAAAAAATATTCACAAAACATGTGAAGCTGGTGTTTGTTATATTTGAAAAAAAGCTCGTTTGGGCATTACAAATACTTACTATGTGTGATAGATTTTCTCAAAATAATAGAACAATTCTCAAACAAGGTTTAAGGGGAATATTTTATTTGCGGGCGAAGCCGGGGCGTATCAATAACTAAATTATTATAACAATGACCATTTTGCCGTCTTGTATAGAGGTCAACTGAAGCTCACCGCAGGCTAGAATCTTATTTTTTTAAGGTTGTAGATTGTGATATTATTTGCCTGCGAAATAAAATATGTTTCGCTAAGACTTAAGTGTCCTAAACTTAACCATTTGAAATCTATTTCGTTTTTTCTGTTTCATCAGACTACTAAATCAACTGTAAAAATGTTTTAAGCACATATAAGTTCATGTATATTACTGATAACTTGAAAATAAAATACTTTAAAAAATATCTATCGATCTTTAAACGTAAAATTTCTCAGGACAACTGTTTTGACAATATCTCAAAGTATACTTTTTGGATATAAAATATATGTATATATAAAATGCACTGATAGGCACCAAAAATCAGTGAATAATTCTTCACCTTTATACACATTAATTCATACAAGCTGTAAAACCGATTTCAGCAAAAAAATCCTGCTACCTGCAAACACTTTTGGTACTACACGGCGATAGTCTTCCCAGTTCCGATGGTACAGTAAATTATCATGTAGGTGTAATTTATTTATATGTTACAGATAGAGGTGTTACTAATAATCTACCTACACGGTGGATATATCATGGTTTTACTAAAAACATCTCCGTGACCCATTATCACGTGCTCACACCAGCATCTCGTATGTGTGTATCACTAATTACCCAGCTATGTAAAAGCGCATCGCAGCCCCCTGCCCCCATGGCGCTGTAACAATGGCGGCCCATATTGCCCGTGCCGCGAGGATGTTCATTTATTCGCCGGTAATCCGATATTTTATTACTGCTCATTGTTTAAACAATTGCGTAAGTGATTGTACACGGCCGGGTTCTGCACCTTGCTTGGACGACGGTATGTGAATTGAAACAGATGTTCCATATTTACCGATTTCTGAAGGTGTTATATGCTGGGAAGTTAATGCACCGTGTATACGATTAAATACGTTGATCAAAGTTGAATTAGAATATACCTAGGTGAAAGAAAATGTTTGGATTGTATCTTTCAACGCTAACAGTTTATTGAAATATATATTTATAAAAAAATAAAAAGTGGACAACTCTTAACTTTATGCTCAACTGATTGTGTAAAATAATTGTGCAAATTACAATCAAAGTAATTAAATCACAGTCAAATTTTGCATACTGACACCTTCCTATATAATAAAGTACCTTATCTACAACGGCTCGTGACAAATCTCTGCTGGGGCGCGATTGTCACACGGTCGTACGTCGGTAGTCACAAATGTTATATATGGACCCGAGTCATGGATTCCATAGCTCCTAGCTAAAGCTAAAGCCGACGTCGTGAGGCACCTAAAGTGTAGTTGTACATGAGAACATTACGAATATCTTAGACGAATTAATCAATAAATGGAATAGGACATTGATTGGTATAGCTAACTATACAATACCAGTATACTGGTCCAGTTCGATTGTCTTTCTGGTTAAAATGGCATTACTCCTATATATTTATTACGCTTCCGTTTCTGAGTGACTGGTTAACGTTCAGACAACACACTGCTGAAACTACTGAACTCAAGAAACTGAAATATGTAGATAGGTTTCTATTCCTAAGGGGATAAATACGGGGGTTTATAACATGGACCTTACCATGTTACACGAGTAAAATCCCGGAGCGCTGCAAGTGCAAATACAATATAAGCCTGGTTACTAGTAACATAAAGCGGTCCAATGTCGTATAAAGCGGCATACGTTCCACGCTACCCGGGGGGAGAGACGATCATGTTACCGACTGGCGGCTCCGGTTTACATAATTTTACATTCATAGGGGGATGGGATAGCATCAATTTAGAAATATAATGGTTTTTACACTTCCGTATTTTACGAGGATCTCCATTATCTTATAAATGTATTGTATAAGTAGTTGCCGAATGAGTATTAACATAACATCAAGACATTTTGCTGTCATTGGGTCTAAGCAGTATTCCTATACCACAATCATTAGTCGCATATTAATTTTCGGGTGAATTAGTAAACGTGTGTAATGCCCTTTATGACCACCACGAACTTTGTACTGGCTGTGCTTTTATGAAATGTAGAGTCTGTAAGGAATATTTTCTTACCCGATATTTGTACTTCGCTTAATGAATTCCATGCTCCAATAAAAAGTAAAAGTACGTAACAGAAACGAAAAGTATTTGAACATTCCAATAAGTCGGTTACAATCACTATTAAATGGTCCAGGGAAGCACAAGCGACGAGTCTTTCGATGACGCAAAATTTGGCGCCAAATAACAATGCGGTCATCTTAAGTTTCGTGCAATTACCGATTGCAACGGGCAACTGAACATAAATAGCCAGATACTTCCGAATACAATTTTTACATTTCATTATAAATTTAAATCTCTCGGCATAAGTTTAAAGTTGCTTTTTAATAACATTTTATCTGTAAATTTATTAGGAGTTTAAAATATTTGTGGTTTCAAAAGTAGAACGACATCTTCAAATGTAGTGTTTTCATTCTTCTAAAGTAGTGGGAGTAAAGGCGAAATTGCTCCGTTTACACAGTTTTTTATATATAAAACAAGTCAAGAGGATACGGAAGAGTGAGCACAGTAATTCACATTGTGTTACCTTTATGTGAAACTACTTGATGATATGGGATCGAATGACACGCAAAAAATATTGTGTTACGAGCATCGTTTAGTTTCTACTATTGACAAGCTGTTAACTACGTATAGATGTATTTAGGGGGTATCAGCAAGAGGTACTGCTATGGTGCATTGCAGATGAATTGGACTAGCCCTATCGGGAATTGGATCACTTCTTGCTAACATAGCACCACCGTGAAGTGACAGTTACGTTGGCACGTGTCGTGCAATTTGTGAGTTTATGGTGGCCGAATGGAGAAGGAAAAGAGGTCGGCACACCTGCATAACAATTATGCGGATGTTTATTGGCATAGGTGGTCAGCAAAAGGCTCCGATTACTCTTTTATCCCAGTATAAATATGAGTGAATAAGAATAGAATCGATAGTCAACTCACAAACCTGAATCAAGTACCACTTGTAGCGCGACGTAGCTAGAATTAGTATTAATATAATTAATTACTCCTTGTAGCTGCTACGAATTGGCGTAGTTACATTATCCTGTGCTACGTAGCATGTTGATGACGCGATCTCATATTATCTTAATGTTAGCCATACGCCCCGGCTTCGCCGTGAATAAGTTATACACTAAAACCGTCCTCGAGAATCGCTCTATCCATGGGTAAACTGCACTAAAATTCGTTCAGGAGACTTGGAGAAAATCGATTACATACGGATGCCATCTATCGAATCTCTTGGAAGCTTTGACCGTCACCAAAAAAATAAAATTTTATCTGAAACTTATCAACCAGTTGTTGTAACAAAAATTGCGATTATGGTTACAAATAAATATATGATTATAAATAAATGCAAATATTTGATAAATGCTTTTTATTTTATAGATATATTATATTTTTTTACTCGTGACATCACTAGTCTAGTTGGAAATTTTAAAAAATAGAAGTAGTTTATGACATTAACTTTTATCTCAAATAATTGCGGTCTTAAAATTAAATTCGAAGATTACGTTGACCGTTTTTTATTATTATTAGCCAATCACCCGAAAGCTGTAACTATTTGTGATATGGCCTTAATTTACAAAAGAAAGCAGCCAGATGAAATCCGAACTCTGGGCACAACCAAGATGATATCAGCTGAATGCATAGTCATATAGCTCCTGTTTTCAATTCGTTGTTGGCGGTTTTTAATTCTATTAGGTAGATTTAATGTATTACTTCACTAGTACTCTTGACGCCAGACGAGCTCATGGCAATCCGATGAAGCTGTATTGCTGCTCTGCGCTTCCACATCATATGTTCAGGTCCGAAATAAAATCACTAGGTCTCTCTCTACCCAGGACAGATCCTGCCAACATAGAGAACTAGCATTGGGATGTATCCATTATCATCCGAATATTATGAAAACATTCTAGAAATTATTATCTTAAAACAATTCTTATTCTCACTATTCAAATAATATTTTTTCCTATTTCTTTACTGAATTTATTATACATAATTTACAAATATAAATTCTCATTGCTGACTATAAAAGTTTTTATGTTGTTCAACTCAGACAGGGAACTCTGAAAAACAAAAACACTTTTAAGCTTTTTATTTACGCCACAGAGGGGAGGAGCTTCCTAAAAGGTTTCCGTGTCGGTATACATTTTCCATTGTTTTCCTTCAGAAGGGTTGGGAAGCCGCACAAATTAGTGAAGGGTCTTTTGTTTTTTATTTTTTCTTATATTAAGCGTTTAAATTCTTAACCTTCCATGTTTTCCTAGTGCTCTGAAGGTGTATCTTATCAGATATGATATAAAGATTTAAGGATGCAAATGAAACGGCGGTAAAGCGTGTCGGCGTCGTCACGCGTCGTCACGCGGGTGTCATGTTCCACGTAATGCGAGATATAATGTCTCGTTGACAATATTTCATTGGCAAAACAGAAACTGAATTCCGAATATTCTGATGTCTTTAAATCGATACGACGACACTAAAACATCACAAAGTCGCCACACAGTAAAAGTAATGTTGTACTGATTATGGACTTCAGAAGATCACACCTACCACTTAATTTTGTGTACTATTGTATTCAATGACGGTGATAGTTGCAACTTATCATTAGAGACAACATTGCCTAATTTCATCAAAATCTGTTTAGTAGTGGTGGCGTGATTGGCATACATATATATCTCCAAACTTTCGCATTTATAGTAGTAATATTAGTATAGATTAAATAATGATGAAAAAAGGAAGAAAGTAGCTACCTACGTAAGTACCTACTAAGTGGGTACTTACCTAAACTTGGCCAGTACTACTAGTATTATTCATGCTCCAAACATTTTATGTATATTGTATGTTCGTTATTATTTCACGCAAAGTACTGAGCGGATTTGTATGAAATTCACCAAATATATAGACTATAATTTGGAGCAACCTAAAAATATCTTGTAATGCGAAAAAATAGGGCATATAATATATTAAAGGGTGGACTACAACTTGTCTTGTAGAGTCTTTTGTTGATCATATGTGATTGTAAATTGCAAATCAAATTCATTTTTAACATACAGTTACAAGCCACTAAGCAATGCAGCATGCATAGGCATTCGTAACACTGTTTAGCCGCTATGTATAAGTGAGAATGACCCGAGGTCACGAGTATAATAAACAGAAATAAATAACGCTATGTGCTGATACTGGAATATGAGTCGGAAAGCTCGTTGATTAACGTCATAGCTCTTTCTTCATGTTGATTTAAAATCGGTGGGATGAGAGACTTGTACACCCGCTATAGAGCAATTCCGAATTACAGCTAAAGCCTAGCGGACATAAGCTTTATAGTGGCAGTAGTGGTCCTGGTGGTACGGCGAGGTATCGTCTTGTGTTTATGTCGACCGAAAGTAATATGTTTGTGCGTGTGTTTGTGGCCGCGGGTTCGAGTCTCCGTCAATATTTTCACGGTTCGAGTGCTCGCTGTTTGATTTTTAGTGTTCCGGTTCTTTTTGATCGAGTTTGGGCCGTTAAAACGTCGCTACAGAGCCGACAAATGGCTGCGCTCAAAGAACTGTATATCGTTAGGGCAATATCTTATATCGATTGCTTTTAGAGCATTTATGTTGATATTATTACAAAGTAAGATGATAAAAAATATCTGAGTAGCAGGTAAGGGTGTGCTTCACTAAGGGATCCGAGTACCTACTGTAAAATGCAGATATTTTCAGGTACCTATAGGCTCATGGCATACAATTATATGAATGTCTAAATGCCAATAATCATCAAATGCCTTGGGCAGCCACATTTGTTCCTATAATCTATGATAGTGAACAATTTTTTGATTTGTTGCTGATCTCTACTATTTCAAATTTGACTGTCAAAATTGTTGAATACATTGTGAACAATAATTAGTAACTGTTATATTATTAAGTTGTGTTGTTGTGCTATTCTATATAATTTTCATATCCCATAAATATTCAGGGGGTGCAAGCAACATTAAGGTAACAAAGGGACCACTAAATATTATTCAGTGGACCATTAAACAGTGATGTCGATGATGAGAAATAGATAAAACATTTTTGCTACATATTAGCGATCCGTCCCGGCTTTGCTCGTTAACAACAGAGGGCAGATTGTTACCTTAACAAATCATACACTAAAACCTTTCTCAAGAATCGCACTACATATGGATAAAAACGCATAAAAAAGAAGTTCAACTGGTTATGAGAAAATCCGTCACATACAGACAGACAGCTCTTGGAGACAGTGTTGTATATTATGTGTCTATAGATAAATAGTCAATGGATCCTGTAGGTGCAGCATCTTAGTGTCCCGATCAAACATTAGGTATTTTTAAGTGCGTGTACATTTTGTTTTGTTTGTCGACTGCGTCGGAAATGTGTTTGTATTGTATTGGACGTAATGTATTATTTCAAGTGGTTGTGGGCTTAACTGTACCCAGCCTCATTAATACACTTACTACGCACCAATAAGCCTTTTAAAATGGCTGGCGCAAAAGTATATTTAAAGTGCAAATATTCTATTAATTTACGATTAAGTAGATTTAAACATGGACTTGGTTAAGATGGCGGGGAGCCGCTGGATACAAGCGGTCGTGACTATGACCTATTTCGCTCCATGGGAGAGGCCTATGTTCTGCAGTGGACGTCGACCAGCCGATGATGGTGATGATGGAGTAACATAGGCTTCTTATTTCATAGTTTAAAAGTTTGTTAAATTTTATTTCTTAGACATGTGTCATGGTCAGGCATCTGCTGCAGACCCAATAGAGATATATTCTGGTGTGGGGACAACGTGTGCTGGACACAGGAAACTGGAGGCCTATGCCGTATATGTCGGACGGACATCTTCGATCCCTTTGAACATGAAAGTAATAGTTAAATTATCTGTTACAAACACTGGCCTCATATCTGGATGCATCTTTCCCATCTGTGGGACAGAGGCGGACCGGTCCCTATTTTGACCATAACTCTCGTCTCGTCGGCCCATGAGCACAAATAACAATCCGATGAAACTGTAGAGCAAAAGTGCAGATTCGAAAGAAAAAACAAATTGCGTAGTGACTGACGCGACGGCCAGCAGCTGGGCATCACTGACTGTAAGACTTAGTATTGCCATAATTTTTTTAAATTATATTTGTAATTTAAATTTATTACTTTTAAAGTGTGTTTGTCTAATACAAAGTGGTCTCCGTTGGCTGCGATACATTCCTTTAAACCTCGAGGCCAGTTATTAATAGATGCGCGCACCCTTTCCAGAGGGAAGTTCTTCAGTGTCAATCGTATCAATTGTTCTGGAGGCGTGTGGAGCCCCTACCCCAAATTATCATGTATGGTCAGTTTTAGAGTGTACTGCATTCTTAGAACAAGCAGTACACTCTAAAACTGACCATACATCATAGTCCAGCGGATTAAGGTCAGGACTAAATGAAGGGAAGTCTTCAGCTCTGATCAAGTCCGGAGCGTTCGTTTTCACCGAGGTTTGGTGGATTGAGCTTTTCGATCTGATCCCAAGTCTCTATGGAAGGACCATACATTGGTTATCGATCATGGTGTTATCAAGGAGCCTAGCTACCTTCTCAAGAATGGTAACTTGGAACCTTGTACTTGTACCGATGTTTTGATAACTCCTTCACAAAAATATGGCTCAGTGAGTCTTCATAGCTAACACCCGACCAAACCAAGACCAAGCGAAATTTGAATAAAAGAAAAGTCTATAGTAGGTATAATTTATTCATGTTATTGGGATAATTGGAATTATTTATTCGCTATAGATTCGACCCGCCTGTTGGTGGAACCCAGTCCCTCACAAGGGAATGGCAGTCGCCGAGGTGCTAGATCCAGGGCACCTCAATGTAGGCAGCCGATGATAACCTCGGGTCCCAGCCATCGAATGCGATCCTAAGTTCATTTATAATGAGCGACACGTAACTGATTATTAATAATTATAATTGTACTCGTAAGTAATTGTAGTGTAGGTTAATAAGGTAATTGTTTTGTCAACAGAGGGAAGACGGCACACATCATGGAAACCGTTTACTGGGAACGGTAAATAAATAATATATTAGAATAAAAAACACATGGGTCTTGTAAATAATTAGTGGAGAAACAGCCATTAAGAATATACAATCTCGGATTTATTGAGCGTACCATCTACTAGCCATGTCCCGCGGTTTTATCAGTTAAGGTATAGATTTTGGGATAAACAAAGGTAACTTAATTTTTTCTTTACCTGTTCTAGATTTTTATCTAAATCAGTTGTTTTGCGCGAAAGAGTAACTTTCACATTTATAATGAATAAATTAAAGTAATGTATTTTCCATCTTTTATTCATGTACATGTCGTAGTCGTATTGTACAAATCGAA
This sequence comes from Eumaeus atala, assembly GCA_017140195.1. Taxonomy (NCBI): domain Eukaryota; kingdom Metazoa; phylum Arthropoda; class Insecta; order Lepidoptera; family Lycaenidae; genus Eumaeus; species Eumaeus atala. Next base: position 222,441 of record JAFELO010000964.1, read on the forward strand.
CAAACAAAAACGGAGCCGTTTTGTCTTGTGGCGGGCTAACGATTAGCCTGATTGTCATTACGAGACGTTCTTCAATATGGCGGCTAACGTTTATCCTCATTGAAACTCTTGGCTTTGAGCAGTGATAGTGATCAATACAAGTATGAAATTAGGCCAAACATTTTGAGTGCAAATAAAAAATAATCTAAGGGCTGAGGCGAACCAATCTGCGCATAGCTTTTTCATTTCTCTGCATTCGGCAATCGACGCCTTTATTATTGTCATGTCAAGCAACGCTGCGAGCGAAATTAGGAACTAGAACCACAGAAAGGCTGAGTTTGTTAACTTCATTTTAGTAAGGCTAGCTTTATTGATCAACGAATAACGCCGAATCGTTCTGACGCAATTTCACTCAGCCGTATTCATTCCTGCTAGTCGTTGGCCCGCTACAAAATGAGATGGCTAGCCGTAATGAAATACGGCGATTTAGACAATCCGACTGCGACATATACATACATTACGGATGTCGTCTTTTTAAGTTATCAATATCTACGACAGGAAGCACCGCTCTCACCACCATGGTTCAAGCCTTGTCGTGGCGTTGGGGCTTAGTAGCCTAGGGTGAACCTTTGCACCCCTCATGTAAGAAGACCGGGCTTAAAATTCAGGAGGAGGAATCATTTTCGGTACCCCTCTTTTAAGAAGAGGGGCCATAACAGCAAAAGGAGCTGTCGCTTTTGCGCACGGTTCTTAGGGGCCTGACTAGCTATCGAGGTGCCCTGATGATTTACAGTTCTGGGTCGCCACAGCAATGGCGGCACTGATGGCACTCGCGATGGCTGTAGTGGGTATTCGCCACTATGGTGGCTGGCCAGTGCCGTTTATACCCATCCGACCAAACAATACCAATTTGCACCTCATCTTGTGTTACCAACTTAGTCAATGAGAAGGTTTCTTGATTCTACCTGTGGTAAAAACAGCACAATTATATTTACCTATACATATTATAAAATAAAGTCCCAAAATATGTCAATTGATGTTCTCAAAATCTACTGAAAGGATTTTACGTGGTACCGGCACCACATGTCAACCCTGGCAGGGTTGCCATGTGGTGCCGGACAACGGGCATGGTAGTGCCACAATTTCGGACAGTGCAATAGGGTGAGGCTCCCATTCTCTCCTCTTGCCGCGTGCGCAAAGGCGCCTCCTCCTCTTGCTCTTCGGCCACCTACAGGCTACTGATCCACTCTGCCACGGCAAGACCTGGGACGGTACTCATTACTTACTCTATTAAACTTTTTAATTTTACTTTTCTATTTATTAAATTATATGCCAAACACGAATCACGTGTAATGTCTTATTTCATCGCAAAGCTGGGTATGGTTTACTAATATTTTCCCATTAATTATACTCTTTTCATCAAGTCACGTGCCTCTTAACAAATTACCATTGTTCGCTTACAAAGCGGCCACCAGTTTATACAAATACAATGGAGCTAGCTCATTTTCAACTCTATTACACCAGCTTAAGGTTCACCTCAAGGTATATTTATCGTGATGTAAAGATTTACAGCTCTGGTCTCGTGTATTGTGCGCGCCAACTCACCTGACGTATGTAACGAGGTCACGTGACGCTATTAGAAGTTGGGATGAAATTGGAAAAAATAATGGAACAAACTGGTGCGGGATAAGTTTTTAAAAGCAAAAAAAGAAGATGAATGAGACATGGTATTTTTTTAATGTTATTATAAGAAGACGAATGAGCATTCGCAGCCCCTTGAGACCTACCACGCCCATTAAGATCCGCATAATAAATATGCCTACACGTTGTCCTCCTTTCATACAATGGGCCACTGGCTACTCACAAACCACACGAACGATACCGAAGATGTCACTATGGCGGTATTATAGAAGCGAGAGGTACCTCCCCTGTCATACCGCCACAAGTCCGCTGGAGTGCGGCATGTCACTACCTCTTACAAAAAATATCAGGGTGTATAGGACATTGGAAATTAAAAGAAAATATAACTGATGAGCATTGCCTGCTCAGAGCTCGCTGAGTTCAGCTCAGGACACTTCCATGCTCCGTTGTCATTGATTTACAAAAATACAAGATACACGATTTCATACTGAACTTCTAAAACCCCCTTGATTGTGCATAAACGTATTATTTCTTCAAATCAACATGCTTTTCAGTTGTTTTTACAACGCAGAAACCATTTAAAAGAAGTGCATACTTTCTACTTTTTTGCAAAGTCAAACTTACGCGCATTATTTTAAATCATCTTCTATACGGGCGCTTTTGAGACTGACTGTGCATCTTGGTGAAAATCAATGTCTGATGACGATAATGTTAATAAATTTACAAACATTACAGCTGTCACTTTATACGGTGTCACGTGACCGAGAGGTACCTCCCCGGGCCCCGTGCCGGGCCAATTCGGCTGCAATGCACAATGGCGCTACCTTTTACTGATGAGCGGCAGTAGACATTAAAATGTTCTGTCTGGTCGTTTGTTCCCTTATACTATTAAAATGGTATAACACCTGACGGGGCGGTGAGGAAGTCAATTCGTCCTAATTTGACAAAGGACGGTAATTTACCTGTGTTACTTCTGTAAAGCATCATATTCACATCCCAACAGATGAGCTGCAGCTCGTTCGGGTTGATATCATTTCCTCACACAACCACAAAATCATACAAGAGTCGGTACCAAGCTCACATATTTTAAAGGGAATAAATAAAACAAAGTTATTCTGAAACTTTTCAACTACACTGATTTCCACAAAAACCAGATGTACGGGTAATTCGATACACACGTTGGTATTTTTTATGTATTTTCGTACGCTTCCCTTCCGCTCCTGGCAATCGGTAATAGGTTTTTTTACGTATTATACTTAGTTAAACCAACAAAATGTTCTTTTTTACAGTAAAAAACTCAAACTCAGAATTATTGCTGTTAATTTTAACCAAAAGAGTACAACCGGTAAAGTGCGTCTTGCTTACATAATGGAGGCGTGATTTTTTTATTTTCTGACGTGAAATTTTGCTGTGGAAGCGAAGAGAAGAAAGAAAGAAGGCGTGAAGTAGTAGCTATATAATAGACCAACGCGGGCCGGTACTTACGGGAAAGTACCTCTCGTTCACAAGGTGGCTTATATTATTTTGTGTTGACTTGCTGATGGCTGTCTTTTAACTTATCATTATTGGATAGGATGTCAATTGGTATCTTAGACATGAAAACGATTGCTCGCGTATTCCTCTATGCTGTAGGAAAAAGTTAAAAAAAATCTTGATTTTAACCTAATCCCGTTTCTATATTAGATATCGGAGGAATTAACCAGGGCGCCAGTTCTTTCATACAGTGACTGCCATTTGACCTCTTCAACCCAGAAGGGAAGCCAGGCCCAATCATAGGTATTCTCTCCACGTTTCCTTTAATGATATATATTTAAGTAAGCAAATCTCATTGGTACATGTCAGGGTTCAAACCAAGACCACCCGAGCGCTTACTACTAGACCACTGAGACTCTTCTTAAAAAAAAATATAAAATCACGAAAACAAAATTATACCTACACGGAGCTCATAAGTGTGTAGGTACGTGGTAAGTTGTACCAGGCGGTCGGTGGGTGTCACTTACTATAAAACCACATGGTCACCTCCCGTGACCACGGACGCGCTGCGTGTCCTACTCGAGCTATTGTTAGAGGAAACCAGACGCGGTAGCGTCCGCGTCGTGACCACTTCAGCATAAAAGATATAATACTTATTTATAACAAGAAGATTAGTTTACCTTTTTATTGAAGACAACGCATAGCACAAATTAACAAAAAAGTTAATTTAAAAATTATTTTATTCTTTATTTTACTGTTCAAAAATGAAGGTTCCAAAACTTCGTAAATCAAGAATCTTCTCGATAAAGTTGGCTTAGTAATAATTTTTCTACGCTCAAGCACAGCATGAGAAACAAAAAACTATAGTAGCTAAATAAATTTAAAAACCTTAAGTATAATGAGGCTGCTACTGTCATCTCGTCTCCCAAATCACAAATATAAAATAACAATCTTCCTTTTATGCCTTTAGGATCTCAAAATGTGAAACCGTCGTTCAGAAAGTGTAAATCAGATATTCATGCTATTTTATCCATGTAGTACTTAGAAAAGGACGAGATATGAAATTTAGTTCATGCACATGTGAAAAGCTTTCTTTAGCCTATGAAGCTTATTTCAGAAGCGTTGTCTGGAATCCAGGCAAACCCTGGGCTCAATAAGTTAACTTACGTCACTTGTAACATAAGTTACCTTAAGTCACTTGATACCGGCGTAAAGTAACAGTGTCGATGTCGCGTTTCGTGCGGCTTGTGAGGAGCCGGTGGCCCATTGGAGGGATGATAGGAGCTAATCGCATCTGTGTAACATGCGAATGTCCATGGTCGTCCTTATACTACAAAAAACAAATTCTTAAAAATATCCTAATAAGTTCCGAATAGTAGTTAAGAGATTTTAAAATTACAAGTGTAAATGTTTCTGAAGTAAACAGCAAACTAAATGCAGATTTGCGGGTCGTCTTTTTCAGTGTTTTTGAATAAATAATATATGTATTATAGACAAGGTATTTGTGTCCACAGTGTGGGTGCCTTGTAGAAGCAAAGCCATGATTACATCTAGAGAAAACTCCTGGTAATACATATTAATGATAACATGAAGCGAGGTGACAGTACTAAATGAATATTTAAGTATTATTTTCTACTTTCATATTTACGTTTGTAATAAAATTATAAGATAAAAAAAGTACCTTCACGTCTGTTATCCCCGAAGAGGTAGGCAGAGGTGTGCTAGTACATCCACAACTTGTAAGTCCAGTAGATATACTAGCACACCCACTACTAGCCAAGGTACTGTAATGTGTGCTCAGAATAATCTGAGAAACATTTAATAACAGTTGTTAATCATGTAAGTAATGGTTGTATTACTTAGGGTTCTGTTTCCAAAAATGTGTCACAGGAGGCTTTAGCCGTATTACAGTTTTCATATTTGGATTCCTAAGCCGTAATAGGTGAAAAGGCTTTTCTTATAATCTTCTAAAAACCCCTTTTGTTACTGTAACTGCACGTCATAACGCGATACGTTAGAAATTTCTTTTCTGTGATTTTTTAAACCAATGTGTTACAACCCACACGCAAGTTAAACTTATATTTAACTTAAATGTACATGACAAATTATACAGACTATAATATGACCTGCTAAGTGAATATCATCTGCTACACTTAACTCAGTTTTGACTTAACAACAAACTAGCGATGCTACGTTAGCGTAGCAGATGAACATCTGGTACAGGCGTAACTTTCTTTTGACTGCTTTATGCCGATGGAAGTGTTCCAGTGCAGCAACATCGGTTACTATAAGACACGACGGGCGACAGTCCAGGCTGTATAGACTAAAAATACAGCTATCGGTAAAAATGCTTCACTTTTATAAATATTCCATATTGATACGGAACCCTTCGTCTCCGAGTCCCACACACATATGTGCGGCTTTTATTGCTCTGTGTCCACGCACCTCCGCGACCGTGTGACTGCGGCCTGCGGTTTGTCGTTAGCGGTCGCGGTTCGCCCGAGCTTACGCTTACTCATTTGTCGCTCGGTATTTTTTTAGATGTAAAAGAGCGGTTGTCTCCGCTGGTGTGTGTGACTACTTACACTTAAACACAACAGCTCATCAGAAAATACCTACGCAGAAATTGAAAGAGGCAGTGCAACAGCTGCGTAGCAATCCAAGCGTGAAACGCATCTCCTAACTGTGTGCAGTGATGAAATCTCGATAGTACCAATCCCCAAGCTGTAAAATAACTGGAAAAGTAAAATACTAATTCTTCAAGTGAATTGAACTCTGATGTAAATTCTTTTAAAATATTAATAAAGTAAATCACTAACGTAATGACAGGCGAAAACTTGGCCATTATTTACGCCACCCGCTCGCGTCACGTGCCGCCTGCCGAGTGCCGTCTGGCGTCTGACGAGTTTAGTTAGGTATTCAAGGTTATTATAGATACGCCCTCTCGCCCACATTTGCCTTAATTATTGCATAATTTGATATTCTTGCCACCTCTTTTTTCTGGTAACGTTTATGTGTTTTCTTATATATCGATAACACTGCTGGATGCAGGAACATTTAAGACGTCATAATAACGTGACGGGTGGAGCCCACGAGCGAGAGAGTGTAACAAGTGGTCTCTTCCACACTATAGGGCGATGCGTTTTCAGATCAATTAGAGAACCGTTAGCACGTAAACGTATACCGTTCGTAAAACGACTTACAGACGACCAGTTTTTTTAGCAAAATCATTTCGGAATCTATCTGATTTATAATTGAAAAAAGGAAAACACTCTAATGATTTTGCCTGCTGATTTTGCCTTTCTTAATTAAATCTTGTGAGTGAGCTTCTTGATTTGATTTTAGCTTCAAGCGCTGCCTAAAGCACTATCAATTATTATTATTAACAATAAATGTTCGCTGTAATAGTAAAGAATTATTATTAAATTTGGTTTCAGTTATCGTTAATAATATTACTACAATAATGCATTTACGTACCGCCAAGCTTTATGTGGTTATAATGTAGCCTGGTGGCTACAGGATTATTACTTTAACTGAGTATAACATAATGCATATGTTCTCATAGAGCGCTATCATTATCTATTAATAGAAGTCCACGGATCACGCTGATACATCTATATGAAACTTTAACGCAGAGTATCATCCACCACACCCTGAGATAGACGTGACGAGCCACATTATTTTGCGTGGTCTCGTGAATTCGTTCCCAAAATGCTCTTCGAGTACACAACAAACAATAGGGTCTTTCGATCTGTTTGTTTCCATTGCCCCTTTTAATAGAACAAACACAAAAGTGGGCCGCGGGGGCAGCGGAGGCCGCCACTCGTCGCCATTTAGGACCACAATTAAACTAAATATTAATTAAACGTCCATTAACGACACTTAATTGATATAGCAACTATAATATGTCTCGTAATGTTGTATAATTCGTCTGCATTGCATAGTACACACACATATATATATATATATATATATATATATATATTAATTTATATAAATACAAATAATATTAAATACGTATACACATTCCTAATAGAAAAGTAAATGCATATTTGATTATATACTTATTTATAATGCATAATAATTTAATGTATAACACATTGAGTTAATATTATAAAATGTAAGTTACATTATACGTAAGAGCTACGAGTAAAGGCTTCATGTGTATATAACATGAAATTATTATCTCTTAAAATAAAAATCTATTTCTGCGTGGCAGTCTAATTTCCAAAGTAAAAATATTCTGAACCTGCTTTAACGACCAGGAATACATGACTAAGTCTTCTGGAAAACTGGAGGCTCTTTAACATAACTTTATCATGTACATCATCGACACGTAATATAAAACTGAAGACTTTGTTCGTTTGTAACCGTTATTCTCAGGAATTACTAGCCCGAATCGAAAACATAGTTTTGCATTGAGCAGTTCTTACATCGAGGAAGGATATCGTTTACTAATGGTAGCGGATGATGCTACTTATTTATAAATGCTGCGTCATACTTAGAATATGTCAGTCTGATTACAGGGAAATATTTTTTTTCCTGCACGCATTAATTGTGCTTTATAATGATGTGTAAAAATGAACATCTTTTAAGCCTTAAGCGCTTAGAGATTTCTATCTCTTATGGACAAGAGCAATGAGCGAGTCTATCGTCCCAGCGCCTACTTTTGTGTCATTGACTTTCCGACTTGCTCGCAATGTTTGCCTTTTCGCCGAAAAATACAAGGGTGACATAACCCGAGGGCTGTTGAGGATGGTGTGCAAACAAAGGGCGCCGAGATGGCGTGCTCGCCTAGCGCCCAGCGCCCACCTGCCCAAGATGTGTCTGTCGCCAGAAACGGGTGGGGGCAGGCCTTATTAACATTATTCACTTATAAAATGTATATATTTAAAATTAACGATGTATTAACTTTACAAATAGCAGGAATTATAGACTAGACTAACTAGTGTCCGAAATATGCAATTTTCGGGATATAATACAATAGTATTTAGTAAAAGTATTTAGTAACTAAGCAACTAGGAAATAGGTAATTCTCTAGATTCATTCTTCTTCATTGACATTCGTATAATGTCTAAATTATACACTAGTTGCGGAGTGTCATCAATTATGTCGCAACTGTGCTACATGTGTTTTTTATAGTATATGGGAAGCAAACGAGCAATCGGAGGCTTGTGACGATTACCCACGCCCATAGACCTTACCTAATACTCCCCAATGGGCCACCAGATACTCATAAAACGCACGAAACGCAACAGCATAGCTCCCACCTTGCGACGGTTGCATATGAGCGTGAGTTAGTTCTCGTTAGGTCGTAGGTTGTGTCGACTCAACTCAGTCGCAATCCAAAATGGCACCGCCTCTTACGACTATAACATGACTTGAATGATGGTCCGATGGCCCGAAGGCGAAGACCCTCACTCGTACAGATGTACCTGTATAAGCGAGGGCACACACTAGAACACGCACATGTGTCCCCCCAGTGTGTTGTATGTGTTCGATGGCAGGGGGCGAAACGGCTGTTTATTCTCTATCGAGTCTCCCTTCAACTCAAGTAGGTTATTTAGTACAGCTACTCGAGGATACAATGGACTCCGGATTGCTTTCTCTATTAAATTTGCCGCAATGAAACTTATTTGAAAATAATTTAATAATAATTAAACAAAGACAAAAAAGTTTCATTACAATAGTAAGTTGCTTTAAACATCCATGGTGGCATGGAAATGCTTTCCCTAGAACCTGTGCTATTGTAAGCGTCTTAGGGTATCGTTACACTACCACTGCATTCATTCACAGCTGTCACTTGGATGATAATCTAAAATGTTATTAATTATCGATCTACATGTTTTATGTTTTTCAATTCTTTTGTCTAATCCAGTTGTAGTCCTGCACAAACATGCACACGACCTTGAATTTAAAACCTTGCTGTTAACGTGACGTCCTTTTTTTTTCTAGTAATTATAGGTTAACAGATTGAGATTATTGAGTAACATAGAGTCACCCCTATTAGCATTCCATGGACACGTACAATCTATAATAAGATATGGTTTAATCTTATGGGGTTACTCTACCCACTCCCAAAAAGTATTCACATTACAAAAAAAAAATGTGTAAGAGCAGTTTTTGGAACCCATTGAATGGACAGTTGTAAACCGTTATTCAGAGGACACAACGTTCTACCTCTCCCTTGTCGGTACATTTTTAAAGGACACAACGTTCTACCTCTCCCTTGTCGGTACATTTTTAAAGGACACAACGTTCTACCTCTCCTTTGTCGGTACATTTTCAAAGGACACAACGTTCTACCTCTCCCTTGTCGCTACATTTTTAAAGGACACAACGTTCTACCTCTCCCTTGTAGGTACATTTCTGAAATATTTGTTTTCGTAAAAAATAATATAAACCCTTTCGTAAAGAAATCTGAACACAGCTAGATCTAACACACGTAACAACAACCTATACAAAAGTCCCTGTGCAAAAGAAAGGTTTTTAGTAAAAACTCATATTGTACGGCAATAAAAAACTTATAATCATTTACCAAATAGATTTAAAGGGTATACCAATAAATTAATTTTAAAATATTTAAATTAATTAACCGTCCACACATAATTATTTAATGAAATATATTAATAGTGATTTTTTTCTTGTCTAAATTTTATTTAAATATTAATGATAAGAAACTATTGTACACCATTGATACGAGTATTAGGTGTGTGATAATATAAATTGTAATAAGGTCTCTATGTACTACATCTGTCAATAAAAAGCAAACACAATAACAGATAAGCCTAGATTTGAATTACCAACAATAAGGTCTTTAAAATGTTGCAAAAGAATGGCAAAAATACACAAGTAGTAGTAAGTCTGTAGTTAGTCTTTATTTGTAAATAATAAAAAAATTATATAAGGATATGTTTATGTCGCACGCAGGGTGAACGAAACCGGGGGCTTAAGTTAGGTTATACCTAACCGTACGAGACTTCGATTACACACTATATTATTAAATATCCCATAAATTGTCAGGTGTTTCCAAGGAATCGAAGCAATATTTATAAAGCTCGGGAAAAGGTTAAGGGACAAGATTCTTTATTGTTATCGTTTCATTAACACAATTCATGGTTTTTTTGTCGATCTTGTAAAAATGTTTCAAATTCACATTTTATTTATATTTTTTATATGTTTAAGTGACCCTTGGGAAAGTTCACGACCTTTTTGTTAAAGTGTCGACCTTTATGTAAGAAAAGGGTTAAGTGCTATTGATATTTCTTTTGCAAGAAACAGGTAAAATTGCCGAAGCTTTTTAACAACGTCTATAATGTATTGTAAGTTTATGAATAGGCGAATTTATTGGGTCTTATTACTCGCCCTAAAATATTGTATAAAAATAATTTAAAGTTTCGATTACTAATCATCATCATCAGCCTCAGTGAAGTTTGTTTAACGCTCTATGACCATCTCCACAAAGCAAGATTTGACAATGAACTTACTTGCTCCTCGTAAATTGAGACTGCACTATAATTATAGTATTTGTAATAGGTAGTGCCGGGCTATATCCTTCTCGGTCATATGAATTCGCTGTCCATCTGTCTGTCTGTAACCAGGCTGTGTGTCGTGATAGCCAGTGATAGTAACAATAAATACAAAAAATTGGTAAACCATGATGTGGTCACTGAGAAGCATCCTTCTAAACGTATACGTGTATTTCGTTCGAAACAAAATGTGTGCAAGCAAATTTGTCGACTTATGTGTTTAAACGGCTCGTGACGTCGTCCTTGGTAATACCCGATATGTGCGATGTGGCTAGTCCTCTGCTTTTTTTAATACACTACAACGTAACCATTTCGACTATTTAGCGATCACATTTTTTTTTCCTTCCAAGTTCTGAATAAAAATATCTAAAGCTGGTTATGCACCGATGGTGCAAAGGTTGAGCAGATGTTTGCGAATATGTGAAAGTTTTTATTGACAGCAACGCAGGTTTGTGAAGCTTTGCTCTTAAACCTATATTTATGTACAAAATGAAAGTAATGCTTGGCACCATAAAATTCTTCGAATTTAGTAAAAAAAGTGACAGGAGTATATAAAGTGATAAAAGCGTAATAAATAACGATATTAAAGACAGATTTTAATTATTAATTAATAATGCTAACTAAGGAATAAGAAGCTTTTGTTGCATTGCAGATGTATGTAGTCGATATGGGTGGCAAAAGTACCTCGATAATATTATGTTGGGAATATAATACCGCGAAGCGTAGATTCCTAACTGTTGCCTCATAGACCTCTGATCTTCTTCCTTATTGATTTAGTAATTAAGAAAAAAAGCGTATTTATCTAACCCTTAAAATGTTATAGATTCCAAATGCATATATGCTTTTTATGGTTTTGTGCAAAAACTTCTCAATGGATTTGACACAGATTTGGATTACTAATTTATTGACATTTTATTCTTTTAAAAAATGTATTGTGTCAGATTTTACGTAGATGAACCAGCGCGGCGCGGCTAAGTATTTAATAACATTATATAGACCAGACGTCGTGTTCTCCAAGATTAGCCAAGCGGCTCCGCAGGCCGCTAGCCGCTAGAAAGCGCGATATTCGTGGGACAGCTCGGGTGTGGTGAACCGCGAGGTATCCAGTGCACCCGCACCCACTCTCAGTTGCAACGGCTACGAGATAAGGTAACAGATTGAAAACTCACGCATGCCCGCTTGTTGTTCCTGGATTGTGCCTTTATGTTGTTACTCTTGTTCTTCAAAACATCAGTTATATATTCTCAGCCACAGACGTGAGGCCCGGGGTTGGACAATACGTACCGCCAACTTCCTAGCTCCGAATGGCTTATAATGTAGTTGATGTGCCTCCGAGGGCATGTTAAGCCATCGGTCCTGCGCTTGATATGTCTCCGGTCGTGTCAGATTGCCGTCAAATCAAAATAGTAGAATAGGAGAATGAGGCAAAAGACGTTGTACCTGTGCACTAACATGTCCTGCGCAGATGGCTCGTTTCAACAGAGATGAACGCCCGAAATTCGGCTAGCATGATGTTATTCTAATATCTTGGTCCACCCGAATCGACACACGTTATATCACGTGTCTCCAATGTTATATTTTAAAATTCTTTTAGCGGACTTCAGTTTGACAATATGACACGATATAACTTTATGAATTCAGAAACGTGCCTCAATTTAAAACCCCATTTTGTTTGTAGAATTCACCTCACAGTTCGGCGTTCTTGATTTCAGATGCTGGTACATTTGTAGCCACAGTACTAGGAGTGCATGGCGCAACGGAAAGTCGTTGACAGCTGATTGACATCTCACTCGTCCGACAGCAGGCATGTTTATCTCATTCCATGTCACACAAATGCATTTAGGATCAATACAAATAAATACAACTTTAAGGTTACAATTATAAGGCTCAGTTTAGATTATCGTCTGTACTGGAGATACATAATTAAGTTGGCACAACATTACTAATGTATGAGTGACTAACAAGACAGAACTAAAGTAAATAGTCTAGAAACACGCCAGCTGTGTCCGGTGGAATACTTTTGTTTTAATTCTAAATGGGATTTAATTGAAAATGTTGAAACACTGTAACGTTCAACGTCTTAATGTTATGCAGCGCTAGCCGTCACATGTTGAATTGGTACATTTGTAATGCACAAGCAATGCCACCTAATGGCCACCAACACCCACAGATATCCGCACAATTATTATGCGTTGTCTATTCTCGTCTGGAAATTCACAAACCGACTTTCTAAGGGGCTTGGCCCACCACTGGTTCTCCTGTGTCGCCAGGATTGACATCGCCAATCCTCTATGAACCAATTGATATGATCACTTAGGAGGCCAGGGAAAAAGCTAAGACTATTTGCGGGTCCTGCAACGAATTTTTAGCATGTAAGTAGTGCCATGCTGCATAGGAGGGTGTATGGTGGTGCATGACATTACATCGTCCTATGCAACGGAATGGGGCCGGCACGACCGGGGAAGTACCTCTCGCTCACTTGGTGCCGCCGTAAAGTGACAGCGTTGCAGTCACGTTTCGTGCGGATTGTGCGTAGCCTGTGGCCAATTGGAGGGGGATGATAGGAGGGCAACACATCTCCAGAACAGTCATGCGAATGTCCATGCACGTCAGTAGTCGTCAAAGATAAAATAAAATAAATACTATATAAGAAAAAAGAATTTAATCAGAAGAAAATACGAGAGATTGATAAGTATCCAAAACGACAACGAGAAACCTTAATGATCTATTTAAAACATGCACTTAGTCCAACGCTTCCCCAGTGCCGTTACACCAGGTTGATAAAATGTTTTCTCTATCCCCTCAAAATACTCGTCTACGGCGACAAAGACTACATCATTTGGTGAAAACCTTCGGCGATCTAACCATTTCTGGAGATTCGGGAATAAGTGGAAGCCAGATCTGGGGAGTAGGGGCGATACGGTAACAATTCGAACCGCAATTCACGGAGTTTTGCTCTTTGAGCTTTTGGTTAACATTGAGCAAACGCGTCACTCATCGCCCGAAAAGCATTTCCTTTTGCAAATGTTGGTGTAAACTGTTAAAAACGCATTCAGAGGTAATGCTTACCATCTCTGCTATCTGCTAACGCAGGAGCAGTATTACCTAAAACACTGTCTAGCTTGACCTTAATCTAGGTTGCTGTTTTTTCCTTTTAAAACCTTTAGGCCGGCGCTAGAGAGGTACCTCCTCACTCACGCCGGTCTACAGCAATGGTTATAGTTTAAACAAATAACTTAGCTTTCCTGCAATCGTTTGTAATAATAGTTGACAGTATAGTTATTAGGTAGAGTAACGCTAAAATGCAACCAAGTTCGGCCGGCACGACCGGGATATTATCTCGCTCACATCACACTGCCGAAAAGTGACGGCTATGCTGTTGCGTTTCATGTGGTTTGTGAGTAGCCGGGGGCCTATATGTAGGGAGGAGGAAAGGAAGCGACGTATGATAAAAATGTGGATGCCTGTGGACATTGGCAGTAATCAAAACTCCTATTGAAAAATGTAGATATCTGTGTACCGATGCTGATTGTACAGGTATCTAATAAAGTACGCGTGCAATCAGTTGTTCCGCCAGTCTCCTGTCCTTTGTCTCCTGTTGTATTAAACATTTCTATGAAACTTATTTCTATATAAAAAAATATGCTCATAAATAACACGAGCACTATTTTAGGTTATATCTAAGTCCGTGTTTGACAGAGAAGTTTCCTTTGCTCCGATAAATGTTACGCGTAGTATGAAAAGCTACTATAACTTTGATTTATTAAAACGACATTTAAAAAAAATCTGTTATTAATTCAAACATTAATTTTCTTAGTAGCTCAAAATCTTTAACGTAACATTAAATATTTTTTCAATCTTTTAAGAATATAATAACAATTACAGTTTGCTGAGACGTACAGTAAAACTCATAGGTCTAAAAAAATGCTAATGCTTAAAAAATCATGTAATTTTTATAGTGAATATCGGATTTGAGTCAATTATTTGTTTCGTTACAAAGGGCGATAATTTTTGTCGTTGGGGTTAAAAAGGTAACAAAAGTTGACCCTTTCTACAAACCATTGTCCAATTTATGAGAAACGGCTCGTTAATAAAATGTGTTTTTTTATTTATCATATTTTATTTCTAAAGTAATCTAAAACCGCAGCGCACATGCATCAATGGGTTTCAAAGAGAATACATTTTTTACATTATTCCCTAAATTTCGTGCTAAAATATCGAATTTCGTTCATCTATATCGTTTCTGAACGTTTACCAGTTTATTTTTCGGCCTCTTGAGTTGAGCATCTGTTATAAATTCTGTCACTGGTTTATGATAATTAGTTTCACAATATCACATTTGACGGTAATGGAGATATTAGAATACCTATACTTCTCAACTAGTTAAGGTACGTTCTCTTATTTAGTTTGATTAAGGATATATCTTATACTTCATAAAAATGCTTTGCTTCAGCTAAAATTTATATCAACATTGATCGAACCCTGAAAAAGAAAACATATTTAAAAGGGAACCAATTATTTTGCTACAGGATTTCTAAACACATCTAAAACTCCCTAGCCACATTTCAAATGTCAATTTAAAAAATAAACGTTCTAATTTTAAAAACCGCTCATTAAAACGGATACGCAGAAGTGTCCCAACTTCTAATACAGTTGTTAATGTTTTTGAAACTACGAAACGTGAAACGACAAGAGGTGTCGAATGGCAAAAATATTTATCGTGTCAAAGGGTTCATCTGGCTTTCTTCGTTTGTCTTGGGGAGTGTTTGTGTGTTATAGGAATGTAATTACTACTACACAAGTGGATGTGCACGCTGAGCCAAATTTGGTGATTACTAAAGAAAAATAGATGGTAAATAAATTAATAAATTGATGGTTTGGGCACTTTTTTTAATGAGGGGGGAGGGTGGTTGGAGTATATACACAATATGTATCTGAGATATGAGTAAAAATCATTTTTTCTAACAATATTCTTCCTGAATACCTTTAAAATATAGGTTATACTTTACTTAAAAAAAATAAAAACAAGAATAATATATTAAAAATAAGTTATACCAAAAACAAGAATTATAGTTGTTGTTTTTTTTTTAATTTGAAACTAAATGTGATCATAAACATTACACATTATATCAAATACATTATCTTTGCATTGTTAAGCTGACAAAGCCACACGCTCTGCCAACTTGAATGATATTAGTCCACTACATAAACTACAACCAAAACAATTCGTTCATCAACCGTCAGATCACACACGCTACAAAAAGGTCTAAAGAAAGAACACAAAACGGCCCCGAGATAAAAGTCCTTTGCTTTTATCTACAATAAAAAAAGGAAAAATTTAAAAAGAAAACTTTAAGGCCGCGCCACACTGTCTGCTATCCGGTTTCCCAGATATTGGGTTACACTGGGTTCACTCAACTGATGGCTTTACTCTTATTCGGGAACCTAAAAAAATTATAATTTTTCTTTATTAAGATAAATCGAAGAAATGTATATCGTCCAGATTAAAATCCTGCCTCGTATTTATGTTTCACTCAAAAAACGACGTTGTGAGAATCAGGACTTCACTGAATGTTGGCTTCACTGAAATGTGATTATAACTATTCAATTTTATCAACTTCGGATTTCTTCTACTAGCACAGGTATGATTGGAAACCTATCATCATCATTATCAGCCCTTATCGGTCCACTGCCGGACATAGCCCTCTTTCAATAAATGATAAGACGACCGAAACCTATACTGAACAATTTGTGTCCACCTCTATCATTTTGATATAGGGGTTGCTTCTGTAAGTTTTATTTTGCCTATATTTACCTTTTTGCCTATAAACTAGAATAACTTTGCTGAAAACTTAATGAGAATTGTGAAATTTTTGGGACGAAGTTATTAAAACTAAAGTAGAACCTACACTTCAGTATCACTTTATCACCAATGACTATTAATATTTAATTATTGCAGTAACGCGATAACCATCATCATCCTTTATCGGTCCACAGAATGGTCTATCTCCTGCTTCTTGCATGCATTATTGCCGTCTCCAACTACTACAAAAATCGCCTTCGAAACATGTCCTTAATTTAATATATATTTCATTATATCATATCTTAAGTTTACGATTATGTACCTACGATATTAAAGGAAAATTGTAACCTTGACAATGGTAAAGCAAAGTCTTAGGGAATATACAGCAAAGCAGACGCGACATGTCGTGAAAGTCTAATGCTATTCAGTGCCTACCACCATAACAGAAGCGGCCTACTTAATATAATAATAAATAAGGAATTTAACTATTTCAGTATTTTCCGATGAGTTACACTTTAAAATATTTGGGTTTATTTTTTCACTAGTTATTTGAAGGATTATAATGTAGAAATAATTCCGTTTCAATTCATATCATTCGTTATTTACCTAAATATGTTAAAATAGAAACTCCTCTCGTTATAATATTTTTACGATTTTTCGGGAAAGTCGGAAATATCGGAAGTCGGAAATATCCGAAGTCAGAAGGACTAGAATTATGAGAGTTGATTATATCAGTGCCACATCCTTAGGTTAACTTAACAACAACATAAATCTATTTCTATTGTATTGTGGGAGACAGTGCGCTATATTTTTTCCGTTCCAATTAATATTATTCGATTATTCGATAATTACATATATCTATAGGAACAAAGACCACCCTGGTACTGACGTCTTAAATTTACGCGAATGTTACTCATTGCAATAAAAGTATTTTTACGGATTTTACTTAATTATTTAACTAGCCCAACGTCTCAGTAGCTTTACAGCGATCATGGCCACGGATGGACTCTTCTTCTTCTGAAACGTCGGGTAGTTAAATAATTTAATAAACCGCGAAAAAATCTGTGAAAGTAGTGTCATCTCCGGGTATGTTTGTCACCTCTGTAGCTTTCCATCTTTGTGGTACATTCGCGTATGCATGCGCAAGCAACGCGAAACAGCGCAGTCAGCACGCGCCGCGCTGGCGTGGGAATGTTTTTGTTATCACCGTGTTTTATAAAGCTACTACCGATGCACGTTACTGTACGCCGTGCTCAATTTACGTATATAATATCACAATCCGACCTTTTACCTACGCCCCAAGTAAGGCACGAGTCTGGCAAAAAGGCTAGTTGCGACGAAGGATGCGTGTCGAAATCTGGCAAGGGGGCTAATTATGATGTAGGACACGAGTCCAAATCTGACAAGAAGGTATTAGCAACAGATAACCATTGTTTACTCTTGTCAGACATGCAGGTATCAACTCACTATGGTTTCCTTCAAAACAATGTAATTTCAGGCAGGTACATGAAAATTTGGAAAGTATCTTTTCAAATGTGCATAGAATAGGTATTGAACTCAGTCCCCTTGGCCCGTAGTTCACATAATCTGATATTCTAAGACATAAGCTTTATAAAGCGTAGGAGTTAAACGATAATGAGAGAGAAATATCTCGTGAAGAGAATCTCAGTGGCGCCTTATATTGACTACACTGTAGCAAGGACATTTTTTTATAGCATAAACAGTCCTTTCTATAATCGACACTAGTTTGAAGATTGATGTGTGGGATCTCGGGGTACGGCAGCGCAAAAGCTCATGTATGTAAAAAGAGCACCTACTTGTCCATTCAGAGTAGAGATACCCACAGCTGTCCACTGGTGGCCGACGGTACCTCAAGGTGTTTATCTGCAGAAACAGCAGTATAGGGGGACAAACGAGAGATCGGAGTCTTTCAACGACTACCCACGTCCATGAACATGAACATAATTATGCTGATGCGCTGCCCTCCTTTTCACCTCCCCCTCAATGGCCCACCGGCGGTCACAAACCGCACGAAACACGGTAAACTCTACGGGGTATCAAGTGAGCGAGAGGTACCTCCACGGTCGTGCCAGCCCAAAAATTTTGAATTACTAAATCATTATCGTCATTCCCTCTTAGTCCGCTGCTGGATATCGGTCTACGTCAGTGAATGCCAAGACGACCGAACTCAGGCCCCTCACATCCGTCCCAGATCGGCTACCAGACTGCACAGAGATCGGCTTCTCATCTGGTGAATGGACACCTCGGCCTCCGAAACGCGACCTCAAGCCATTCGCTGGCCCACTTGCCATCTGTTCTCGTGACTGGGGCCAGCGGATTGTCAATTTATCGAGCAAATATACACATAACAACAACACATCTTCATGCAACATTCACGTGGCATCATATACCTACTTGAGTTATCTTCCGTATGACTTCTTTATGAATCATATATCGAAGAGACACAGATTAAATTAATTATTTCAAATTATGGCATGGCATTAGGCACATATTCGGCGTCCTAGAATTCGATATAAAAACACACGCCATAAAAGAACCATATTATTACGTCCTGTCACCACAGGATCGGAAGCCGTCGGTTTGTTTGTTCAGTCGGATCTCCGCAACGGGCCCTTGTAAGGGTTCCGTCACTTCCACATCGCTGGGTGACGTAGTGAAAATGTTATCGAGATGACATGTGGTGAATTTCTATTGTAATGTATAAGAAAGCTGGCCAAGAGCGAGTTGGACTCGCCTATGAAGGGTACCGTAACAGCATCCGAAGAAAATACAATACTCTTACTTATCGAATTATGTACTATAATTTTTTTAATATTTTTTCCCTGGTTAGTTTAAAATTTAGAGAGGGCATGTTTTATCACTCTAGAAGCAAATATCCCACGAAGTATAAGCATAAATAATCAAAAGACGTTTGTTAGAAACCCCCATACCGTTTGGAAACACCTATTCAATGATAGTATTCAAAATAATCCTTCTTTACATACTAATAGTGACTATAACATACGGACGCATATGACGAAATGAAAAATTTCGACCCTTCCGATTGATTTGGTATGGAGGAGGGAACAAGTTATGTAAGTAATGTATCGGCAGAATAATTATGTGGCGGAATATCTATGAGCGGCGGCAGTCATTAAAAAGCTCTTACTGTTCGTATGCCCTTTTATCTTCCATAAATTTCTTGGGGAAGTGCATTTGCGTATTGCCGTCGGACATCGATGGGATCCGATGGATGTGTGGGCCTCGCAGTTGAACACACAAGAACCTCTTGGGTGTCACACCTACACTGACGCACCCCGGATCTGTCAGTAACAGGGCTCCTCGGCAACTGGCCAGTCTCTCCGATGGTACGGGGCTACGGATAGGGGGCCTAATCGCCAGATCGGTGAGTATTGGGGGCTGGACAGTGATCTTGGATGCCAATCCACGATCACTGATCAGCCTCTTCCGATGTCGAGATGCCCCCTTAATCTCTTCTGATATTAATGATTATATAAAGGTAAAGTTATGACTTTGTGTGTGTGCATGTTTCTTTATATGGGGTAATGC
>JAFELO010000964.1:242542-300243 GCA_017140195.1 Eumaeus atala
GTTGCCGGCCTTTGAGAGAATTTTATATATTTAAGATTTTTATCATATCGATCGTTACACGCCCCTTAAAAAATTCGACAAAAAGTATTAAGTGGTCACCTGCACGGAAATAACTTGGTCGCCCGATGATGGTTCACTGACAATACTATAATACTAGTGAATGCCTGCGCTTCGGTCGTGAATAACTGGGGTCGTGTTATTCACTAAAACCTTTTCAGGAACCGCTCTATCAATGTGTGAAAACTGCAAGAAAATTTGTTTAGTATATTTTGAGAAAATCGATCACACACAGACAGCTAGCCTTTGGGGACTTTCTTTTATAATAAGTTAATTTATCAGTTACACATCGATCCGCTGAGAGCCATGTCGAAGAAAGAGAGTGTACTTACATTAAAAAATAAATAAATAAGTCTACTATAATACCTAACTATCATTTATAATTACAATTTACTATTCTTAGCTAACATTTTGGTAATCAATTGCAACTTATATAAAACATATATATGATATTCGTTATTAAAACATATATATGATATTCGTTATTAAAACAGGTTACATTTGCTCTATCGCCAACGAAGACAGGTCACTGTGACTTAATTGGATTAATAGAAGCCAATGTATTGAGCAGACGAACGCGGAAAATTCAGTTGCAGCTATGTACCGATTGTTAAAAATAAACCTGATTTTGAATGGATTCATTTTTAAGAGGTTTCGCAAAACACATTGCAGCCGAATTCGGCTCGATCGATAAGGTATAATACCTCACGCTCTCACTATAGGTACTGGTGTGTGGTATTTGTTTTAGTTTTTTTTTATGGTAATGAGCAATCGAAGCCTTTTGATGACTGCAGACGCCGGTAGACATCCGCACTATTGTCATCATTCGACTGCGGTGTCAGCTCCCTGTCGCATATCTGTCAAGATATTTACATAGTCTGTATTGTGATGACAGCTATAACAGCTGAATGACAGTGTGTACCTCTGAGATGTGTTATCGTTTGCCATCATACACGCAATACTCCTGACCTGGAGTCTAACCAGGATGATCACACAGCCCTCCATGTGTGACGTAACGCCACGTTAGCCTGGTCCTGTGGTCAGTACCATAAGTACTTATGCTACAGGTACCAGACAACGGACAATATATTTAATATTGCTGTAAATTTAAGAAATTTTATATATTTAAGATTTTTATTATAGAAATACAAGTAATACGTAGATAAACATCAATGACCTGGGCGGGATGCGAACCCGTGTCCTCTAACGTAGCACGCGGACTAACCGCCACGTTACCAACTGAGCCAGCCTCCGAAACTGAGTTTATGTATATATAACTTCTCTATATAACCCCCTGTACTATAGGAAAAGGATTTCCGAGTGTAGTTGAGGAACTCGCTATGGTGATATATACTGTTCATTCAACCCAAGGACGGGGAGACAATTGCATTCTCGCCCTGGCTGTCTTTTACTCCATACTGATTGTGATATCTCTATTATCAACGCTGCTTACGTTTTACTCACATGTATGGCATTACAAATCTAATATATCAGATATTTGATTAGATAATCCATAAAATTAGTTTGTAATAAATCTAATATCCTTTGCTTTAGTAACCCTCGGAGAGTTCTCCACTACATAGCACCAAAATTTATCACATGCTTGACGATGGTTTCTTAATGCATCGAGTACAAGCACGTATATACAGACTTTCTAAGGAAGAGGTACCGCCATGTGCCACGCCACAATGCATGGCGGTACCTCCTCCTATGCAATGGAATTGGGCCGTCACGATCGGGGAGGTACCTCTCGCTCACATAATACCGCCGTAAAGTGACATCTTTTAGTGTCGCGTTCATCTTCAGAGGCCCATTGGGGGGAACTAGGGCATCGCATCAACATAGTGATTATGTGGACGTTCATGGGCCACGATAGTCGTGAAAAAAGCTCCGATTGCTCCGATACCCCCCTGTTCTATAGAAAAAGATTTAAAATATACGTAAGACAATATGTGCGAAAACTCTTCATACTCGTTTATTTCACTATGCTGTTAGGTAGTCGGAAAATTCGATTGAATTGTACAGTCTAACGACATAACATAAGTTACAGACAGTAAAAAATATAAATTACCTAGCCATACAATATTTTAGTCATCGATCAGTAGGGACACCAAGTGTTTGCCTCACCCAGCACAGAACCCAACTTAGCGCAATGATAAAAGATAATGAAGACTTTAATAAAGTGGTGATAAACGACGAAGATGAAATTAAATTAAAGAGCCATATTCAAATAATTAAAGTTACATATTTAAGTATAATTCAAAATCTTTAACAACACAATTATTTCACTTTAAATTTAATTGGGACAGTACGAATAGACTTTAATTGTCATTAAAAATGCTAACTAAATTGTAGTGCATATGAAAATTACTAAATTGTTATAAAGTCTCACTTGATCACCATGGGGCCCACTGGATGGGGGAGGAAAGAAGTCATTGTGCCTCTGCATTACAACAGTAATGCGGATTTGTATAGGCGTTGGTAGTCTTCGAAAGGCTCCGATTTCTCATTTGCAGTCTATGCTGTAAAAAAGATACTAATTTCAAATGATTTCATTCAAATAATGTGACAACTGGTATGACATCTAATCAAAAAGCACGTGGAAAAGATGTATTTTTATGTTAAGCTATTGCTAGCGGCTCTGTCCGCATGGACTACAGACAAAACGACGTACATAGTTAGTATCTTATAGTAGTAAAAATAAAATCACCTTATTTATAATAGTAGGATATGTTACTTAAAAAATAAATAATTAGGTACTGCGAAGTATCTTTATAAAGACAAATGTAGTCACCCTACAGGTAACAGATACACTGGATAATGGCTCAACCACCAACGTCGGGGAGATAAAACTTGAGGCGGTTTTAATTTATTCCCACAAGGCCTGGTGTGAAGTTACTGTATGGGGATAAAATTGAAATTGTCCGGAACTTGTAGCACTGGTACCCACGGGACGACAGCTCGGCAACCTGTCACGTTTGTTTATGTATACGTTACCATATTTCAATAGCAGATGTTTGGATGGAGCATATCGAAAATTATTTTTTAATGTTAATATATATATATTAGATATATATATATATATATATATCTTTCATACTATATTTTCTAATTCCGACCTTCAAAATAATGGTTGAATTTAACTTAATAAACAACATACCCTAAATGTTACGATTATAGAAAACCGTTCAGGTAATCTGAAGAAGTTTTTTTTTTTAGTATAGGGGCAAACGGGAAATTGGAGCCTGTTTACGACTACCCACGCCCATGAAAATCCACATAGCTACTATGTCGGTGGGTTCCTCTCCTCTCATCCACCTATCCAATGGGCACCGGCCACTCCGGCGACACCAAAGTTGTCACTTTACGGCGGTATCATATGAGCGGAAATTACCTCGTGCCTACCCAATTCCGCTGCATGGCAGCATGGCAGTACCTCTTACTAAAAGTATCTGGAGTGTATCAATATTTATCTTAACACATAAAATTAAAATTTAAAAATATTTTAATTTAAAAAATATTTAAATTTTCAAAAAAAAATTTTTTACAGCTTTAAGACAATATCTTTTTCTATTTTCGTAAATTAAAACACGGATACAGGGTTGTTAATGATATTACGAGTATTTTGAGTGACAAACAACTAATAAGTGTAGGGTGTCTGTACGTGTGATTGTTATCGGACAATCGCGTTACAAGTGTTCGCAATTGAGTGAGTGAATTGAGCCCCAAGGGGGGCGTTGAGAGCGATGTGATAATTTTTACGCGTTATGATAGATATAATCAGACACTATGGAGGGATACGCATCTCTAATATAATAGTCAGTAGGAGCTTACAACTTACACACACTCTCTTTTTTAGTCATATTATTTACTACCCATTAACAATTCGAATTGAATACTCATTTATTAACTGATCGAGAGATGTGACGGTCTCCATACACATTAGTGGCAGTCAGATAGGATTATTATCTGTACTTGTCATTAAAGGAATATTGCCAGCTTTGCTATAGCAATATTTAATGATTATATACATACTAAATGTTTTGCTATGCTGTAGTGTAATAATTAAGATTCACATTCTCTTAATGTTCCTTCAGTAGCTGTGGCTTCGGTCTGAAGAAGATTTTTCTATCATAACAACATAAAATCAAACAATGAGTCGAAAATAACGCGACGGCAATAATTTTGTAATTCTTACTCATTGAATCGTTGAAGTTTCACTAATAGGTGTATGATTTGCATATTACACACTATTTTACCGATTCTTTATCATTAGGGAAATATTGACAATTCTGTTTGTTATTTGTAATTTAAAGTCACTTTATTTCATTATGTTAAATAACCGCAATAATCTTAATTTTGATGGTGAAGTATGATAAGTAGGGTGTACACATGTTACAATTGTTATCGGACACCTTATCGTAAGTGTTACGCATTTGAATTAATTGAGTGGGCGTTGAGGGACTAATTAGCTTATTATTATAAAACGTGCACAGCGATATGCATAGATTGTATTAGTCAATTATACTCCTTTTGTTTATTTACATCTTTGTGAGGAGATCTTATATAGATATGCTATCGGTTATCACTTGCTATAGCAAGGAAGGTTTAGGCTTCTTAAGAGTCCCACAATAGCGCAATAATAGACTCTTAAGAATTCTAAAACCGTCATAATTTTCATTTGATAACCTGTTCCGAATTCTACAATGTCTCACACATAATAAGTGGCGACAGTCGCCAACATAGGTTTCGGCTAGCGTCACTCTTGAGCCCAGCACTATGCTTTTTTTAGCTGAGAAATGTATTTATTTGAGAAATGCTTTTTGAGAAATGAATTGAGAAATGAAAATTTTTGAGAAATGCTTTCTTTAGCTGAGAAATGCCTTCGAGCTGGAGAGAGGTGACGTTCCTACTCGTCCCATAGTGGTGGAGCCGCGGGACAAACGGATACATAGCTCCAACACTGGGTGACCCTGGGAGCTTATTTCGAGAGGCTTAACCCATGTTCAGGCGCGTAAATAAATGTTTTCGAGGTCTGCACCCAATCCATAGAAAATAAATATTAATTATTTCATTATTTATCATGTTCAGGATTATATATTACTATAATCTCATAAATATACACATTAATAGTTTAAAATCAAAGGTCGTTACAAGAGAAATATAATTAATTATCAATATTAATACGTAATATTATCAGTAGTTATATTAATTATGTTGATATATTTTTGAGATTAATATTTATGTAATATAAAAAATATGAATACATAATAAGCATATTGTTTAAAATGTTGTTATTAATATTTCATTAATAAGGACACTAGTGAATGTGACCGTGCTAGTTGGATTCATTATTAAATAAATTGCACTTTTTTTTGTTTCTTATTATTTACAATAGGTACATAATTTTAATAGAACCCGTTGATCTATGTTATAATCTCATTAAGTTATAAATAAGTAGATTCAGATAAATGGCCACATCTAAGGGGATATAAGTAAGTAGATAATAAAGGTCTGTTAAGAAATTTTGATCTACATCTAGAAGCTCGTTAAAAGATTGCCGTCATATTTGTAACTAAAAGAGAACTTCGATCTATACTCGTATCCTTTCCATCCCAATTACAACCCTCGACTATAGAAGCGACATTGAGATTTTCAGTTGAAACGATTCAGTAATTATTTTACAGTCGTAGTCGTATTGAATAAATCGCGTTGTTACATTACGGCTAGCCATTTTCAAAAACAGGGCCGTGTTGTTTTGTGATTGTCTAACGATTAGTCAGATTGTTATTGTATGACGTTCTCCAATATGGCGGGGGACCTTTAGCCTTGTTGAATACCTTGATAATAAATAGGCTGTGACAATGATCGAGTTTGAAATTAGGCTAAATGTTTTGAGCCGCCTTTTTTTTATATTAAAAAAATATGCCGCCGCTGCCGCCTCCGCTCGATCTTTGAAACCTACCAGGGCATAGGTTTTTTTTTTACCTCAGTATTCTACGCCATTGTTGTTGTCATTTCAAGCAACACCGCAAATGATAAAATTGTGAGCTACAACCCGTCGAAGAGGTGGACAATGGCCCACTTTATTTCAATACGGCTAGTTTTATAATGGCGCCTTAATGGCGGAATTTTACACAGCCGTATTTAATCTGGCTAATCGTTGGCCCGTCACAAAACAAAATCTATGAATAAACTTTACATTACTAAGCGCTAGTGCCATGCTACATTTCATACAGGTCCATCGGACCTCTTCAATCACACACCGACTAAGAAGGCAGTGAGAAAAGGGGGGCGAGGCATCCGTATGACACTAATGCGGATGTCTATGCGTCAATAGTCCTAAAAAGTTTGTAGAGAACAAACGAATATCGGAGCCTTTTGACGACTCCTGACGCTCATAGGTATCCCCATTATTGTATCCGCAATACTATAATTAAACATTTTAAATGAATAATTTTAAGTCAATAATCAGAAGATGGATTCAGTTAGAATACACGATAAATAAAAATACATTGTTTGAGACATTTTGTAGTTATCTATACTCAATACTAAGAATCGCGTTAAAACCCTTTAGATAACTACAAAATAGAAATTAAAAAAATATTTTGACAACAAATATTGTCTCGTAGTTTTTTTTTCATTCAATTATAAATATTATTTTTATGATTTACGCTCATTATCAGGTGAACCAGGTTTACCCCGTTACCTTCGAAGCTGCGTCTTTCAATACAAGCACGCCACACTAAAACACTCGAAACGTTCAGAGAGACAGATGATAGACACATAAATATTTGTTTTAACAACCGAATCAAGTGTTATGAAGCACAATCAGGCCGTTAGACACATCCCTACACGAGCGACCCCCGGGAGGTCCATTACAAATCGTAATTTCAACACATGCACGTAGGGGAGATAATTAGATTTATTAGTTGTGGCTTCTGAATTTATATAAACCATAAATCATATATGCAGTAACTTCTGCAATTGTTTCAGTGGGTTTCTATTTTTTAGTATAGGCCCGTTACGTCGTGGAATTCTACAATGTAGTAACTCACTGATAGATGATTTCTCTCCAGTTTTGTCTCAGGCTTGATCACATGTTTCATAAGCACCTGCAGAGAGAGTTCACTTATGATATACGAGGAGCACGTTCTTAAAACGTATATTTATGAAGCATATCTAATGTAGTAAGTGGACTGTCGCACGCACTCTGCGTCCCGGCCCGCATTAGCGTCGCGCTGCGGCGTCGTGCGGAGGAAACGAGCCAAAATGGACGAGACGTAAGCCGCTTCCGATACCGACGGTAAGCCATTTAATGTGCTCACATAAATCGACAGTAACATATATTACTTGCTTTCAATTCCTTTACCCGTCAATGCATTCACGGAGATGAATTATTGGTTTAGTTTCATGTCCACCTCTAGATGCCAATGTTGACCAATGCTGATAGAGCTTGTAGCCCACGCTCATAAGCATAATTTGCCAATCTCCTATAACAAACCACCCGTAAAAAGAAAAAAAAATGAGAGGTTATCTACCCTCGAGACCTTGTAACTCGATTTAACAGAAACGGACACAGATTAGAGGAATCTTTGTTTCAATTCAGTATTAGAATTGAATAACAAACTACACTTCTATAATTGTGCATTCAGCACCACTGACTATCGATATAGTTCCAAATTATTGGTAGTGTCTATTTGATTTGATACCTATTAGGTACGGACAGAGATATTCTTTTTCCACATTTGGCCAAATCTATCATCGCTTTTCCGCCATAGGAAAAGATAGGTAGTTTCAATTCCTGGAAAAGTACACCAGAAAAGACCATTGAGGAAGTACCTACACTTTTATGGACTTTCATGTAGTGTTCTATAACAGATAAAAAGTAACATCAATAATAGCAATATTGCAAGTATACATGAGCGGCAACTAGATAAAATAGACTGAAGTCTATTTTAGATTTCAATATCGGAAATGATCATTCCAATAGTCTCTTTGCGATGTTCCCTTCACGGCTCCATGCTCATGAGCGACGGTAACCGGACGCCGTGTTGCGTCGCCGTGACGCCGTTTTGACAGCTGTCAAATGGAACGGACATTCAAATTTAGAATGTAGAATCGTAGAATCACATTAACTTTTTAAAAATAGTGATTTGTAATAGTCTAGCATCAAGAGCATTTGGCAGTGACTGCCAGCTGTTTTATGTTGATAGTAGTCCACCTATATAAGTATTTGATTTTGACCAATATTTTTGATGTTATACTTCTTTTGGCGTGCTAAGGAAAAATTATGAGAGTAAATTTTTACTATGTGCGCACACCGTCATGAAAAGTCACGTAAAGTTAGCTATCGTTAATATTTTAGTTCTTCTTTTGTTACGACAAGTTACTGTAACTTCTGACGTGCGCACATAAGTACACACACACTCATCTTTTTCTATTTGGTGGCGTCGTTTTATCCACAATCGTGGAGTAGTCGAAAGATAAAATTCTTAAAAAGATTTTTATCTTGTTACGCCAAACAAGTATAACTGTAAGGCCTGTACGTAGTACAGACACACTTTTTTATTTAGTAGTAACTGATAAGCTCATCAGGACTAAGTTATGAAAACCGTAGGTATTTTTGTTCAGTTACTAGTTT
Source organism: Eumaeus atala (assembly GCA_017140195.1). Lineage (NCBI taxonomy): Eukaryota > Metazoa > Arthropoda > Insecta > Lepidoptera > Lycaenidae > Eumaeus > Eumaeus atala. Next base: position 251,244 of record JAFELO010000964.1, read on the forward strand.
TGAAATATTATATTTTTCATTATTTTACGAAATGAACATATTGCATGTGATAGTGCCGTTGCTGTGTTGCTGTCTAATGTGGCACAATGGGAACAGTACTACTTTTACACAATACTTAATATTGTGTAAGACACAATACTTAATCTTTACGGCGTAAAGTGAATGTTCCTGCGGCCGGAGAGCTGAGGTGACGAAAGGCAACACTAGTGTATACTTCTGCTGTAAAGGTATATATGGCTGTGTATGAGCATCGATAGTGTATAAAACCTTCGCCAGTCTATGGCAATTGAAAAGTAAATAGAAAACAACGTATTTAATCAATCGGAAACAATAACAAATAGGTTTACATTTATAGGAATACAAACGAATGAGAGTTCCGCGAATTAATCACCGAGAGAAAACGAAGCAAAGGGACAAGCGTTGTTTTGTTATCGTAAGCTAATCGTTGGCTTAGCGAGTAATTGCGCTACTATGTAAGATAGGGTTGCCAGTCACGGAAAATATAGCAGAAAATGCATGCAAATTGCAGAATATTAAACGATCGATGGACAAATTCTACCACCATCCCATGGCCCTATCAACCAATCACGATCAAAGCATAGTATAAGTCATGTAACCTGTTTGCTTATAGATTTGCAACTTTAGTTCCTGCGAACTACAAGTCCTTACGGCACTTATCACAGGGCTAGGCTAACGTGGTGTGATAAGTCCACAGATATTGTCCACTTATTTCTTTGGCAAGTGTATGTATGTTTTTGTCCTGTATATAAATATTTCTTAATAAAGGCCAAGTCTTCTATGTATATCTTTGTCCTGTACATTAACATTTCTCAATGGAAGCCAGGTCTGCACTCATGCTGCAGCTATCGTAGTCTTATAATCTGCTTTACTCAGAGAGCATAGTAGTACGTAAGGTGCACGAGGCAATTGGAGATTAGAAAGATACATCACTTTAACATTCCATGATAACACCGTGATCAAGCCCAATATATATAACTTTTTTATAGTTTAGGGTTTAGGACGAATGAGTAGTCGGAGCATTTGGATGACTACTGTCACCCACAAACATCCACAAAGTTGTTATGCATATGCTTTGACCTCCTTAGACACTTTACGGGGATGGTCTCCTAATCCGGCTGCAGTGTAGCACGGCCCTACCTGCAACTAAGTTGTATGTGATAGAATATTACTGCTAAGAAATATTACTGATAAGAAGAATCCTATAGAGACCCAGACTATACAGACTCGAACTCCCAGCGTACTAAATACGTATTAGTATTTTTTAAACTTAAACTGATAAGTACTTAGCGGTTCAGCAGTTGCCTAACCGCCCCGGGTACTGCAAGCAATGAAACTGTATTATGTCATTAGTAGAAAAAAAAAGTACTTATCTTAGTAAAAAAAATCAACTTTAATTTTGGTTTCGCAGGGAGAAATTTGCTCTAATATAAGTTTGCTTTGCAATGTTATAAATGAAACAAACTGGTTAATATAGCCCTTTAACGAGTAATTTCGTGTACGCGCCAATACACGATGTATTTCCGACTGTAGACACAACAAGTCGGAGTAATTACAATGTACTGTCGGATACACACATACAATATGCGGTAATTACAATGTACTGTCGAATACACACATACAATATGCGGTAATTACAGTGTCGAAATGTACTCATTTAAATATTGAACAGTGGACAATCATTTCACTCGCTTCTTCTTCATCCTAGGCTTTCCCATTTCTCTACGCCAGATGATATCGGGATCGCAGCGTGCTGCGTGGCATTACCTCTTTTTAGAACCTATAACTTATTTTTCTTTACCACATTCAATTCGGCTGAATTGGATTTATTGAATATGCTCACGTATGTCTTAACACTATCTCATGTCGTCAGTTATATGCCATCGCGGCTGCTCGTATTGGCGGATGAGAAGGAATACCGACAGGGCTTAGTGAATCTGTCTCGTAGCTCCTGATTCATATGCGCCCTCCAGCGTTACCCCAAACCGGGGGTGAAATTAGGCTTGTTCCCCAGGTTGGGGAACACATGACTTTCCTTATGGAGAAAAAAAAGGGCATGGGCTACGCCTAGGTACAGCTGTTTCCTCTCAACTCAATACATCACGTCCAATATTTTATAAATAAAATTTTATAGTCATATCATATCATGCATGTCACATATCCGTGGTTCCAACATTATGTACGACACACAATATCCATAACTTGTTCAATTTTAATTTAATGTCCATTACGTACCATCCATATAGTAGGTACTTAAGAATATATTATTATATTCATAAATCATAACCACATGTTTTTTCAACTCACATAACTACATAATTTATGATTTATACTTATTTTATATGTTAGAATGTGGGTGTTTGTTTTGGGTTTATCTGATTAGAAACGTATGTAATTAGTTACAATAAATTGTACCTACATTTATGCTACGTACTGTTTGCGTGCTAGAGTTGTCACTTGTTTCCTTTAATATTGCTAACACCTATTCTATACACTTATAACAGTTGTTAGTCATAATATAATCCCGTCCAGTCGAGGAAAGGAGGGCAACGCATCTGCGTAACAATAAAAGGCGTCTATGGACGTCGCTAGTTGTCAAATGACGCCAATTTGTCCTTTTGAAGAAGTGAAAAGTTCTTAAGTATGTTTGTTATTCCTACACGCAAAAGTTATATACTTCATAGTGTTTTTACTTTACGCGAATGTCGCATATTGTAATATATCAAATTTAACGGATTTTATCATGGCTTATCCACAAACCCGACGTTTTAGAAGCACTGGTGGACTGAGATAATGGATATCCTCGTGTCACTGATGTCATAATGTATTAAAAGTACCCGAATTTTATATTTAGTTGTTTCGATTAACGCAAAAAATATTATATTATTTTGCAGCTTTGTGGTGTCATATTTGACTACGCGCTTGCGGACGGTGTAGGGGTAATCCTCCCTTTTTCTCTTTTTTTTTGCACTCAGAAAGCAAAAGTATCGCGAATATTGTAATTTTAAAGATGGGAAATAACGAAGAGCGAAATGTCATTGGCATGTCAAAGCGAGACAATAATTCATCGTTTCACGCTGTTTAAGTGACGCGAGAACAAAACAAGCGGGCATTAGTTTGAATTAAAACACTAGGCCGGAGTCATTTGCATGCAGCGTGACCGGCGTGATCGTCTGTCCCATCGTCTAGCCGCCTCATCAGCGGCCGCTCGTTAACTCAGCGCCGCGGTGCACGCGACAAGCCGGGGCGGATCCTGTAACCTTCAAATTTTAAATTTCCATTGTTTATTCACGATTTACATTGCTTGCTTTTCATACTTCCTGGTGCCCGTGTAGCCGGCATCGGTTACCAGAGTACCACATAAGTGATGCAGGAAAATGTGTACAATTTTCCGTCGAGTACGCGGCATACAGAACCTACGAGAAAGCACTCACTAACAATCAAACACTTTACAAGGCCCATGTGACTTCCATTTGAGTCAACATCGACGCCTCGTGTTTGTGTCCCGCGTGGGACCCAGTTATGAAAACGTAATTAATTGATCCAAATCTAAGCATACGTACGTTCATTTAGAACACATATATAAATAATGATATCTGCAAATCTACATATATTAACATATTGCTCTGTCCATCTCCCCTTTTTTCGCAGGGCAACGTTTTACGCACTGCCACTGGTCATAGATGATATTCGGTGGCTGCGTGAGGCTCGCGGCTGTTCCGAATACCCACTAAAACGCCACGGGTTGACCGTCTCTACTGCGTTGCCCTGGGTCTGGTCTGTCCACAATGTTTTAGCAATTTTTGTGTGTTTAGTGTACATAATTATCTATATTATATATATTACTAGCAAAAAGAAGAGCAATCGCTTTTTCATATTGTTTTTATAACATATTCCTACATACAAACCACGCCCAAAGAACGCAAAATTAAAGTAAAAATTATATTTTTTTAATTACATTAAGAAAAAATATATTATTTACCGGCCTTTTTTTTGTCGACCCGGGAAAACGCATTTACGCGCCTGTGTGTGGGACTCGCGGCACATGATAGTTCGGCACTATATCTATATACCCACAAAATCTATCGCAAGTGCCATCAGTGCAGCCCTTGGTGAGGTGCCCCGGAACAACAATCATCAGGGCACCTCGTCGGATAGTCAGTCCACAGATGGGGTTGCCCAGCACTACAGGAGAACCCCACCGACTTTGGAACAGTGCAATGGGGTGAGGTTCCCATCATCGTCCCTTTACCCGAGCGCCACTTCCTGTTGCTCTTAGGTCCCCTTTACTTATAAGAGGGGTACCGAGAGTGATTCCTCCTCCTGATCTTTAAGCCCCCTCTTCTTATAAGAGGGGTGCAAAGATCCCCCTCGGTTCAATTGGCTTCGCCTGGGTTGACCCCAGGCTGCTAAGCCCCACCGCCACGACAAGGCTTGAACCATGGTGGGGACGGTATCTACCGGCCTGTAGTCATTCGTTTATAAGATTAATCCATCAGTACCATGCCCTGTATGAAATATTAGACTCTATGTACTATACAACGATGTATATAATACCGACGTCACGTCGCCTATAACATGGAACCTTATCTCGCCATTATCCATTCGGACCGGATGGTCTCGTCTCACGCCTACCTACGCTTCCTCTGCCGTCTGCATAGTCTACCAGTACCAAAACACAAGTGACTAGCAGACTAAACAAACTACCACGTAGGTGTGCCTACATTCTGCTTACCGTGTAGGTTTTAATCATTCGAATATACCAATACCCTCCTCAGAAGGCAACAAATCGATTATATATTTTGTAGGTCCTATCATCTTTTTGCTATATTTATCCATATTATTAGTGCTTAGTGTATTCTTAAAAAAGAAACAGTAAAGGTTGGGAAAAACTTAAACTATTCAAACAAATATTATGTAGTTTCTACTGACTATCATTTCAGATCGTTTGATTTGGTGATATTTTGATAGGTAACTAACAAATATATATTGCCTAAGATAGAACTTTGCCTATGAAATACACATTATTCTTGGCATTTGTACTTCTTACGATGATATCACCACTTTAACATCGATTAAAATAATTGACTGCACTTGTTAGGCCGTGCATACATTGATATAATTCTTGACTTGACTCCAACTAGTACACTACTCTAGTATATTTCTTTTAAGTAATAATATTATTGAAAAATAGTATTATTACTTCATATACTGTTCTTCGCGTGATGTCTGATACATTAGTTCTCTGCATTATGACTTCGTTACGATATCTACGTTCTACTGGACAAAGAACCACACAACATGGCACGTTCAATAGTCCGCTGAGCTACGGCAAACTTGCAGACCAGTCCTAAATTAAGAGGCTATGTTTCGGCCCCGTAGGTCATCACGGGGAGAACGCATTGTTCCAAGACTTCCATCTTGGCGTTCATTAAAAAGGCCTATGTATAGCAGTGGACCGATAAGGTCTGAAAGTGATTATGATATATTTTCAACGCCACGATTGCTATATGTAATTTCAATATACAGTTTATTTTCCTATGACCTAAAATCACCATACCTTTTATTTAGAATTATTCATATTTGTTATAAAAAAAATTAGATCTCTTTTTTAATGCACACAAAAAAAATCGTAGACGAGATTAAAACTACTGTATTAAAAGAAATATAAATCTTTAGCCATATCGCTTTAAGGCAATGTCTTCCAAGCAAATAGTTTAAATATTATTTTTCACGAATTTTTACCTTTTAATGACTTTTGTCACTCATTAATCTCCACATATGCCGAATTATTGCATTCCCTCCCTTCTCTCTCTGCAATAGAGCACAAGCTACTCAAACATTGCTCGAAACGCGACTGGATAGCCATCACTTTTAAGGTTTCTGAGGTAATTCTGAGGTACCTCCCCGGTAGCGCCAGTTCAATTTGGCTGCAATGGAGCATGCCAAAGCACGTTAAACTAATGAAGGCCAGTGCGGACAAAAGTGGCGTTTAGTTAAGAAGTAAGTTCATTACTTACGTTGGTGAGTACTAACGTCAACATTGTGGTTTGTATGTGTTATAATAAAATAGGTTATTTTTCATCGTAGTCGCTTTTATTTTTATTATTTGTATCATCACGATCCTAAATAAGATAACTGTTAACAGGATAGCAGAACTTTATTAATGATCAATACACCTGCGTTGCCACGCGACGCGGAGGGCGCCACCCGACACCGACGCGTAATTTGAAATTCGAACCGCGCCGATACTGTCTGTGTTGCCAGTGCCCGCTTCAAATTATCCGTAATTTTGAATGGGGATGCTTTGTTGTATAATTTGATTATCTGTTCCGGCAAGGGTGATTTGGCTGTTATTGCGGGGTACTTAATTAAATCTGTTATTTCTATTTTTGAGCCTATAATAATGTATAGCCTATAATGAATAGTTTATGGTGTACCATAACAGCCAGGTACTGCAGTACTGGCGGAGAGATACAGGTGTATCTCAAGAAAGACAATATCTTTTCCTTCGGAATAAAAAAATGTTTTATGTTGTTCGAGATTGACATTGCCAATTTTGAAAAGAAAACCGTGGAGTGCTTTTTGCATGAAAGAGTAACAAACATACCTACAAACATGTATAGTATTTGTAGGTTAATACAATATCATCACAGGTTACCTATAATATGCAGGCCATCCGGAATTCGTAGAAATTACGTAATAGCCGCCAAAAAGTGCTGTGAAATTGCCCTTGAGAGCATGTAGGCTGTGACTGCTGCTATTGCCTCCTGATTTCCGCCAGGTTTCTGGCGTAGGTTGCCGTGCTGCATTGCACCTGAATTGGGCCGCCACGACTGAGGAGGTAACAGCTATCCTATCGCAATTCGTGCGGTTTGTGTGTGGTGATCTATTGGGCGTTACGCGGAGAAGGTCGAAATGTAAGGCCTGGAAACATATTAATTTATCACTAGAGCAACATGAATTACAAAGTTATTCTAGAATTAATGTTATGACTAGAGGATTTTCAAAAGGTTAATAACATACAAGAATTGGTTGCCTTGGCCTGACCGCAAAATTCGATTTTATTACGTTTGTGTTCCTCTTCTCTTTTTCGTCTTTATTTAAGACTTTGTAGACTTCTGTTAAGGTTTTTACAAAATATAAGTTCTTGTTATAGTTACCCAACAACCAATTTTTTTTGCAACAACCCATAGTAGGATCATACAAAATAGGCATACATCAAATACGCAAATATATAAAAACAAAGTCCCCAAAAGCTGTTTATCTAACAGTGATCGATTTCCTCTAAACCTTCTGAAGGGATTTTCATGCGGTTTTTACCAATCTAAAGAACGATTCCCGATTCAGGTTCTAGTGCATAATTTTCCCTGTTATTCTCGGACGAAGCCAGGGCGAATCGCTACTTTATAATATAATTGAGATTTTTTAAAGATGTAAATATGTAACCTTGTATGACCTGGGCGAATTTCAAATCGCAGGTAGTGCAAGATACAAAACTGAGCCAAATAATCCAGGAATTAAATGTTAACAAGTAGATCGAGATAATTTATATGTATATTGCCTACACTTATTTTAATTTTATATGTTGGTAGTTGGCTTTTTCAATATGGCGGGTGTGACAGGATGGTGGCAAACTTGTAAAACAATACTCATTAATATGTATATTGATGCTTTACCTACATACAAACAAGTGCATCAATTGGACAATATTGTAACTTCCCAACACAGAGCGCTGTGATCACAGAGCGGACACCATGATAGTCGTTATTTTTTACATATAATCTCATTAATATTTTCTGTGAAAATGGTCGAAAATCGTGAAACGTAACGGAACTTATAGACCTAGAGATTTTTTCCTATGAAACCGTAAAGTATGCTATGTGTATATTATATACTGATATGTCTTATATCTTCTACATATAGAGCTATAGAATTATAGTTTTTAAATTAATGTTTTCTATCTTTGTATTCATTATCACGTAAAAACTATTAAACTATATTTTGTGGTTGTTATATTTCTGTGTGTTTTATCCTCTTACTTTAAATCTAGGATGCTTTCATCGTACACTAAGATGTACGCCCACGTTCCGCGAGTACGAACTCAGGGGCAAGTCTATTAAAAAATAAGTATATAGGCACGTAAAGAAAGCATAAAATAGTATATGGCAGGTGGGCCATTAAGGTTCAGGAGTGGAGGCCACGTCTAGGAAAACGAAGTGTTGGTCGACCTTTCACCAGGTGGGAAGACGATATCCGTAGCTGGTCCGGGATAGATGCGGGTAGCGGGACATCGGCCGTCTTAGCATTCATTTAAAGAGGTCTATGCCCAGCAGTGGACCGATAAGGGCTGATAATGCTGATGATGATGATATAGGCACGTGTGTATTACTCTGTGGCTGTCCGCATCATGTGAGCAGCTGTCGAGAGCGACGTATGCCACAGCGCCTGCGACCGCGCACTCAATTAACACATTACTGCGCACTGCGCTAATTACCACTTCGACGCTCGGTTGTATCACGTCTGTCTCGTGGCAAGCAGTCAGTCGCAAGTAATGAGCACCCGGGTTCGAATCCTGCGCTGAAGTAAAATAAATGTTGAGATTTCTTTATTTCTTAAGTAAGAGGTAGTGCAATGCATGGTGCATGCCACTACGTCCTCCTATGCAACGCAATTGGGCCGACATGACTGGGGAGGTACCTCTCGCTCACTCGATACCGCCGTAAAGTGACACCTACGGTGTCGCGTTTCGTGTTGTTTGTGAGTAGCCGGGAGGGAGGTGAAATGGGGGGCTACGCATCGGCATAATTACGCTGATGTACATAGCCGTTGGTAGTCGTTGAAACGTTCCGTTTGCTCGTTTGTCCCCCTATACTATGCAAAAAAATCGATTAACCGTCTGAAGTCGTGCAGTTCACGGTGTATCTCCGTGCGTAGCGAGCGCTTCAAACCGTCGGTCCCGCGCCTGATTTCTCTCCGGTCCACCGGAAACTCTTGGGTCTATGCACACACTTGCGCACCATAATACTATATCCCTCGTTATCAATGGTGACAATGGCGAATTTACAGGCATGGCCGGCGAAGCCGAAATTTTAACATATTTAAAATGCTATTTATTATAGTCGGTATACATCACTTTACATTTTCATTCATTACTATCCATACGACAAGTTTGTCGATACGTCACAGAAACAGCAACCGATATCACGGCAATGCCAAGTTTACTCACAAGCCGCACGAAGCGCTAGAGCATAGCAACTTCACACCGATATATTGTTAGCGAGAGGAACCTGCCTGGTTGTGCCGGCTCGATTCGGTTGTAACGCTGCAGAGGCTCTCCATGTTACAGGTATCTAAATAAGAATAGTGTCTTCTATCTAAGTAAACAATCTAAGTAAAATGTGACAATGAATTTAAGAAAAATAATTCTTTTCTGGTTTCCACAACTTTAAACTTGTGGAATCTCCATCTGTCTGTCGCCTTTTTACAGGAACGCGTAAAAAATCAACAAAAAGTTACGCCAAATGTCAAAATATCTGCAAACTCTTGAAGCTAAGAGCGCATCCTCTTTAATCAAAATAATCAAAACATGCAGCCGTTTATACACATAACAATTTCTATGCGATCGCACAGTAATTACGAGGGGCGATTGATGAGTATCCGAAAAGGCAAAGAAAAACTGTAATAACCTATTTATAACAATATTATTTTTCAACGTTGTTTCCCTTCTACCTCGGTGTGTTTAGTCCAGCGCTTCTCCAATGCCGTTACACCAGTTTGATAAAATATTTTCTCTAACGACTCAAAATACTCGTCGACGGCGACAATGACTTCATCATTTGATGAAAATCTTCGGCCACCTAACCATTTCTTGAGATTTGGGAGTGGAAGTCGCACGGGGCCAGATCTATTCACCAGATCTGGTGAATATATAGAGAAATGGTGGGGATGCGGTAACAATTCGAACCGCAACCCCTGACGAGTGTACAGGTGCGTTAAACAGGTTCGTGGTGGAATAAAACGTTATTTTTGGCTGTATGAGGACATCTCTTTAGGATTTCTTAACAAATTTTTTGCAGCAAGCATGCATAATACACTGCATTTATTGTTTTTCCTCTTTGTAAGTAATCCACTAAAATAATCCCTCGAGCATCACAAAGAACAGTCGCCGTCACTTTGCCGGCCAACAAAACCGTTTTTGCTTTCCACTGTTTAGATTGTTATTCTGTTTCAGGAGTATAATGATGTAAACTTTATCACCGCACGAATTTCGTTTCTTTCCATTGTTGACAGTTTATGGCAGAAAAAGTTATAGGGGACCTATCACACAAATTCTATCACTTCGAATAAATTCAAATCTGGAGTTCTATTTTCGTGAAGATGATAGAATATGATGTAATAAATTTTGTTTGCCTATCTTTTTTTAAGTTCGCCGTTTCGGCCAGTTATCAATCAGCCCTCGTAAAATCTATATTATAGCGCGGACGTGGAATTTGGAAATTTGCCGAGAAGTAAAAGTATACAGTACAAATAAATAAATGATTGCTAAAATTGATGAATTATAACTATATCATAGAAGAAAATCATTTCGAACTCATTTTGAAATTAATGACATACGAAATGAGTACTAAAGTGTCCCTTAATATGTCAACCTTTATACATACCCCTTTGTTACGGAACCCTTGATGTGCGAGTCCGGATCACACCTGACCTGTTCATATTACTCATAATCAAAGAATAGACATTCAGTAATGGAAGGAAACAAGATGAGCTAAGTAACGTATCGCAGAGCTACACCTGAATCATTGCTGGAGATATCACACCGCATGCACATGACTAAGCGTGTGGCAGAAACATTATCGTTACCATTTATCTCACCTTCATCGTCTTTACAGTGTGCGCAGTCGACTAATGCACATGACTAAGCGTGTGGCAGAAACATTAACGTTACCATTTATCTCACCTTCATCGTCTTTACAGTGTGCGCAGTCGACTAATTTGGTTTTGTCTTGCATTTACGCGTTGCCACCAAAAGTTGGTGGGATCCCATGTTCTATTATGTGGATATGTGTGGAATTCGTGAATGGAATAGATTCTCACTAAAACGGTTACATTCAGCCACCCGTACTGAGGTGTCCCCGATCTGTGCCAGAGCACCTCGGTGCCTGGCCAGTCCTTTATAAGGAATCGGACTCCTCCAAAAAGAAGCTGTTATGAGTCCCTTTTTTCAATCCCCATCGAATTCGAGGTCGTGGCTCGATGGGGCTAGGTCCCCAATCCGTCTCCTGACCTGTGTATTTTCGCCTGGCTGATCAGCTTCGGTCTAGTGGTATGCATGTTAAGCCAGATTTACGAGAAGATTACGAGGTCGGGCTGAAATCAGTCAGAAGTTTTCTTGACTACAGATAAGTAGATGCTGAATCAAGCAAATTATTCATACTTCAGTTAATAAAACTCTGTAACCGTTATTATTCAATTAATAGTTATTAACATTTAACGATAAGAAATTATTAAATAATGCGGAGCGATAACAACAGATTGTGTAAGTAGGACATGTGATACGTTAATCACATGACAGAAGTCGGCCGTAATATTACATAATTTATTTTCTACACAGGTAAATTATATTTGTAAGAAGATGTAGGAGGAAGTAAGAAGAGGTACACGCGTAATACACTTTTCCTATCGTGTCTATAACATAATCTCAATAACAGGATTATTAAAATTTATCTTTGTATATGAGAATAGTCTTCGTTTATAAAAATATATACCTAAATAGAATAAATAACTTCATTAGCGTCGCAAGAAGCATAAATTGTTAAAAGGGAAAAATAAATATGAAAATGTCAAAAAAATGTCAATATAGAAAATATGTACGAACCATTGATTTACAAATATACCAACGTGATTTACAACAACCATTGATTTACAACGATAATGTGAAACCTCAGCATAAGCTGAGGCTGAAAAATTTTGTAGTTTCATAAACATTTCAAGTTGTATGCGAATAGCGCAACATTGATGTTGATTCTTGTAGTTTAATAAAGTCTGCATAGTTTTAATTAGCTGCTACGGGATGCTTCCTGTGCTACTGCAACTCATTCTTGGCTGGTTTTTTCTAATTAGTCTAGTTTAATAAGAATGGATGCGATTAGCGGGGGATCGGCCGTCTTGGTGTTCATTAAAAGAGACCTATGTCCAGCAGTGAATGAATCTCTAGTATGTTCAATAATATGTCACATTGTTGTTCTGCCTTACCGCATAAATAACTGCAGTGGATGTTAAAAACTGTAATCTTACACAGCTTGATCTACAACAAAATCTTGAAATCTACTAAAGCGAAGTAGTTATATTTGATTTTTGATGTAAAACACGTAATGTGGCGGCTGATTTCATTTAACGGCATGGCGACGCGCCGCCACGAAATATCTCGACGCGCCGGTTCTGTATTATTATTAAGTCATTTAGTCATGAGGAGCATACTGCGAACAATACAGGTATATCAATTATTGTTATCAATACTTCCAATATCTCACTAATAAATTTGATATTTATTCGGCCTCTTATCAATAGACTCCGCTCTTATCAAACGTTCATTCATTCTTTATCATCGTAGTACTGAGCTGTCTCCAATGATAACTATATTATGTTGAATTTAGAATTAAATAAACGATTTAAACTGTGTTCTTAACATTGTGAATGATTATGAACTGTTTCGTCCATAGTGAATAGTTGATTTACATAGTTTACAAACTAAAGTGATACAACAGATGTGAAAATGTTTAACTACAAGTATATGACAAAAAATCATTTGAATGGATTCAGAAAGTATAAGGTAATTGGAGTTTGTGTGAATGAAACGATCGTAAGACAAAGTACCTAGATTTGTTGTTATAGGGAATTAAAAATTACTACAGGCATGTACAGTAATGCTACAAGGTAATTAAGATATCCCATGATTCAAATTTATGTGAAAATGCAAGAGTACTTCACCAACGAATGAACTAACATCCAGGTGCCAAGTTCTGTCTAGATTATATATTAAACTATTTAATATATCATATCGACGGCGAAATGCCAATACCTCCCAATTTACATTTTTAGAGAAATTCACTTTTATATGTACTGTTTTGACCCTATAGGTGTTATTCACGTGTTGTAGTAAAACCTCCGAAGCATACTTTTGTACATATGTATATATATATATATATATATATATATATATATATATAATCACATATAATATGCTATGTGCTCATGTAAAAACATTGCAGAAGTTAAGTTTGAACAATATAATAAATATTGCATTGGTTGCTGTATGTACATACTGTGAACGTTCTATAGTAGTAAATAATGTAGAATCATGGCTATATTTTGATCGTTTTCAGTACAGCGCTATAGATACGAGTCCACTCAGTAGATATGTGATGCACCCGGCATGGAATGCGAGCGTCCAGGTAAGCTCCTGGCTTAGGCCACCTACAGTCAGCGTAATATTTAGGTTTTACACATTACAATCATTGATTTACACATTTTACCCCCATTTAGTCTACTAGTCTTGCCATAAATATTGTAACAAAGAAAAAAAAAATTTTCATTGCAAATAAATGTTTTATTACTTTTACAGTTACTTTTAATATGCAAATATAAAACAAAAAATATCAAAAGGTTATGTGAAGTGGCAGCATACAATCCTCTATATGTTGAGGCCGGTTATCAACAGAAGCATGCACTCTTTCCATGGTAAAACCCTCCACAGCCATTTTGAAGTTATTTAACGGGTTTTAGCGCGATACTTAAAATACTTATTACAGGCTTAGTAAATACCTCGCTCGACACCAGGGTTCTCCACTGCCCTATGGATTGTTTTAGGAACTATAAAGCATCATGGTGTTTAGAGCTAGACGTACTCTCTAAAATTGAATCTAAAATATCTAAAATAATCTAAAATAAATCATAATCCAGCGGATTAAGGTCGGGACTAGATGAAGGCTATATATAATCAGCTCTGCTCTGCTCAGAAAAAAATCTCATCCGTAAACAAAACTTTTACGCTTCAATAGTTGTCTCGGTTTTACCACCATACTCATCATTAATTTACCTGTTAAGAAATGACCAGGGCGTCTCTTATAGGCTGCAAGTCCTAAGTCATCTCCTAAAATACGCGACATGGTTCTAGGTGATATCTTCGTTTCCCGTGATAAAACCTTTTGGTTCCGGACACGATGTCTTCGAATTCTTACCCTTAGTTTTATTTATAGCATAAGGGGGCAAACGAGTAATAGGAGCTTTTTGATTACTACCGACGCCCACGGACATTCGCACAATTGTCATGCAACCTGCCCAATATGTCACCGGCTACTAAAGTGTATGGAGAGCTTTAAAAATTGCATCTGGCTCCATACCTACTTTGTGTAATGCAACCACAGCTATTTTGTTCTCTTTATCACCATTATCCATTTTAACATCGTAAAATATTGTATAATGTATTGGCGCCAAAATGAGAAAATACAATGAACAATCGTATAACATGACAGATTCCAAATTCAAATGTAATGTTTTTTTTATTTGCGACAATATTTATTTGTATATATACCAAGTATATATAAAACAAAGTCCCCAAAATTTGTCTGTCTGTGATCGATTTTTCAAAAATCTACTAAACGGATTTTCATGATGGAGCAATTCCCGAGGAATGTTTTAGTGAATATGTGTAACACACAACATAAAAATGGTTTCTGTAATTCACATATTGCAATTGATACGTTCATTGATACTAATTTGGGACCGCACAAGCTTTGTAGTATTATAATATTTAGTACTTTGAAGTGTTATATAACATATATAACATGATTGAAGGCTGTGGTGTCTCGTTGCTCTTAATTTTCTTCGATTCTTGCGGCTCGTGAGACAGCGGTGTGTAGTCAATGTGAAAATTACGTAGTCCATTTTTGATGAGCTATTATTAGGTAAAGCCAAAAGCAATGGCTGATAAATTCGAATTCTTATTTCAAACTTTTATATTCTCTTTCATGTGTCAAAGCCATTTGTTTTTTTTTTCAGTTCATACCAAAATGGCTAGCACCTAATCTTATAACGTTTGCGGGATTCCTGTGCATGTTGATAAATGTAATTATACTCCTGATATACGACTACGACTGCACGGCGGCCGGGCGGTCCGGGACAGACGTCGTGGAAAAGGAATACGGGATACCCAAGCCCGTTTTAATCATTTGCGGCGTTATGCTCTTTCTCGCTTATAATTTAGGTATAACATTTTATGATTCGCACTTCATACACATTCTGATATGTGTTCGTATATAATTCAATTTCCTCTTCAGCATTAAGTTTAATATTGTATTTTTTCTAATTTTCAACGAATATACCATACAGATATCCATATAAGTCATTTTATATTATAAAGCTGAAAAGTTTGTTGGTTTCGTTGCACCCGCTAATGTCAGGAATTGATCGAAATGATTTGCAAAAGCATTTCGATGCTATAGAGCCCATTTACCAAAGAAGGTTAGGCACAAGTAGTAGGCTATATACGATGACGTTACGACTTACAGGACCGGAGTTACGCAGGTAAAATTGCAGGGTATTACTAGTAATTAAATAAACCGCGGTAAAATCCGTTAAAGAGTAGTTATCTTGCAATACCTACAATGTAGCTATGTTACTTATTCAACTGAATGACCTTTTTGGGAACAGATGGTCTGGACGGTAAACAAGCGCGGCGCCTGGGGGTGTCCGGGCCCCTGGGGGAGATGTTCGACCACGGCCTGGACTCCTACATCGTGTTCCTGATACCATTCTGTTTGTTCTCCGTGTTCGGGAGGGATAACTTCTCCGTGCCTGTGTTTAGGTGATATAAATGAACTGTTTAAAATTTTACATAGTGTATACACGGTTAAGGCGGAGAGATGCCCCTAGATAGCGGTGTTGGGAGGGACGGACCTCTCACTCTCGAGCATGATCTGTTTAATGCTCGACAGTGATAGGGCCTGGGAGGCGATAGCCTCCTTCTGCGAGACGGTCATGTCCCAGAAGGTTGCCGCTGGGCGGACCAGTGAGGTGGAGATGGAGGATGGCCTACGTGAGGCGGCCGACTGCACCCGCGGGGTTTTAGTGGATATTCGGTACATCCGCGATACCCACACACCTTGCGGATCTCACCCAAGACCGGTGGCAGTGCGTAAGGAAGGCTTCTGTATATAATTTGTGAAGGTACCTATATATACTTATAGCCATAGCCGAAGCTGGGGTGAATCACCACTAGCCATACTTTATTAAAAATTCAAATGGGACACGTGCCTATATGAAGAGATCTGTATTTAATGGTTGTTGTTTCATTAATTGCTTTGTCTCTTGTTATATTGATTGAAAGTCTTTTATTTGAAAAAACTCAACGAATGTACGGTTAACCCCATTCGTATTGTTTTTATTCGGATGGACCTACCTACTGTGGCGATGACATTGCATTTATCTTAGCAGCTCATCAGCCTAACGGAGACAATTTTTGTTCTTCTGCTATAAGCTGGCTTTGTTACGTATTCATATTTTCTGAAGTATGTAACTATCGCAGCAGTTGTTAATATTTACGTGATCTATGTTTGGGTATATAAAACTAGCACTAAACGATATGTTGAAGCCTTCATGCAACGCTGGAATATATGAAGTAAACAATAACTAGGACTGCTATGAATATGTAGTACTACCTCGCACTAATTTTTTCGTAACTATTTTTATAACTTCAACTCAACTGAAGACTTTAATGGCCGATTTCACTGGTTACGATTAAAACATCGAGTAAAATATCGAGCTGACTGACGAGCACTAAGAATGGGCATTTAAGGGCCAATGTCACAGGTTACCAGTAACAGTTTCCAGTATATTCGATACATAACTTCTTAGTACAAAATAAATTAGTCTTATTAATTGCTTCCAACTGAAACACGTTTCTTTCTTTCGGAGAAAACTACTACTAGTTGGCCGCGCTATTACTCCCGTCGCAACAGTTCAATGGACAAGCGAAGACTTTTGTGTCTCCTGGTTTATGGCCTGAAACATGTAAAACCGATATTTTAACAGAATCCTTTGAAACTAGTCCTAAACATGTTTTTGATTTCAGAGGCTACCTGATAGTGATGAGTATAGTGTTGAACTTCTACGTGAGCCACTGGGAGAAGTACAACACTGGCACTCTCTACTTGCCCTGGGGCTACGACTTGAGCATGTGGGTGAGTTCCTCTGGAATATGTGTAGCCTCTACTCGAGCCACTGGGAGAAGTACAACACTGGCACTCTCTACTTGCCCTGGGGCTACGACTTGAGCATATGGGTGAGTTCCTCTGGAATATGTATAGCCTCTACTCGAGCCACTGAGGGAATCACAACACTGGCACTCTCTACCTGCCCTGAGGCTACGACTTGAGTATGTGGGCCTGTGTGTTCCTCTTTTATTTTATTTTATTTGCAAAACAAACAGTGGTACAATACTTGACTTAAAGCTATTTACGGAACAAGACACCATTTACAGGTTTTCATTTACGATTGCTAGATTAATATCTACTAAAGCTTAAACAATGCTAGTAAATTACTAATTGCATGCATTAATAATAATATTCATTTAACAAAACATGTAATATATAATTATTATTATTAATTTAATTTAAGTTTAATTAAAACTAACTACAAGTTAGGGAATCGTGTCAAACCGGTGCCTCGCTAAAATTATTCTTAGTTAAATAAGTCAAAATCTGATTCTGAAAGGTCACTCAATTTGTTAATTTCAGAGTGTATGTATGTACAATTCTATGTTTGCGACAAGAACGGATTTTAACACGTCAGCTGTCGTTATATAGTCTGGAATTTACAAGTGCCACGAAGGATATTACGTGATTCAATATCTAATGCCCAATTTCTGAAAGATGTTGTGCTATAATTGCTCCATTGCGGTGCAATCAGTCCGTCGCGAGCGGGTAAGTAGTGCTCACTCACATCGCATTTCCCATTAGAAAGGAGGCGGGAAAGAAGGCAATACGCACAGCAATTGTGCCGATGTCTATGGGCGTCGATACACATAAAAGGCATTTACACCTACCTACCTACATTACCTGTGCTCCGTGCAGGCGTCTACACTGATGTTCCTGGTGGCCGGCGCGAAGGGCCCGCAGGTGTACAAGGTGCACGTGCTCGGAGGCGTCACGTTCGTGCAGGCGCTGGAGGTGGCCATTCACTGCACGGGGCTGTTCACCACGCTCCCGGTCGCTATATACAACGTGCACTTGTGAGTATGACAACAGCCGTGGATATACTTTTATATTAATTTGGTCCTACAACACCAGTTACACACTTAAACTACAGTTTGGCACAAGTGTGTGCGCAGACACAAGTGCACTCCCTATTCTCTCAAACTTGTATTCCGCTGAGAATCTGACTCTGGACACACTGGCGCAGGACAGACGGCGTAACGCTCCCAACTTACTGACATCAGACTTGAAATTCAGACTCGAACCCAGGACCTCGCAACTGTGGTTGAACATGCTTAACTAAGCCCTAGAAGCAGACTAAATATATATAGTATAGGAGGTTTAGTGAATACATTTTTATTGTAAATGGGGCAAACGAGAATTCGGGATCTTGGTGCGACTATAGACGCCTATGAACATCCGTACTGTGCAGCTTTATTTCCTCCTCGTGACCAATGGGCCACCGGCTCACAAACCACACGAAAGGCGACACCGAAGGTGTCACATTACGGTGGTATCATGTGAGTGGGAGGTACCTCACCCGTCGTGCCGGCCAGACTCCACTGCATGGCATGGCACCGACGGTGTCAAGAGTTTGCAACCGACGTGTTTCTATAATACGAAGAGAATCTCCTCTCCACGAACCGTACGCTCATGTCAGAGACGGGCCATTTCGACTACCGCACGCGAGTTAAAGGGAACCCTTGATCCCTCTAGTTAGTTATATCAACTATAATACAAACCCTCTCGTATTCATCATTTATAAGATCATTTATAAGAATATACCTTCAGTTTATTTCATACTCAACCAGCTGCTCCAGCCCCCACGCTAATGCAAGGCCAGCTTCAGCTGAGGCGCGTTAGCTGCTCGGTCAAGATATCAATAGTTACTTAAGCTAATCTTAAATAAATATCGGGATGCAACCTTCCCTTGATTTCATTCTGCTTGAAAGGGGGGGGGATATGTTCCCCTATCGACCACAATGTCACCTAGACCGTCGCCCAATGTGTCCTGTAGTAAACGATGAAGAAGGACACTTCTGTCGGCAAGGAACAGTAAAGAAGCACATTTCCTTCCTATTTTAGCCAGTTAACATTTCAATTATTATAATACTTAACACTAAAATACCACATAAATGGTTTATATGGACTGCCTACCGAAACAGAAATTTGTAGTTAATTTGCCAGTTAAGCAACATTAGGTTAATCGGACCTTCAACGAGGCCTTGTGAAACTGGCACTTACTTTTTCTAATCTAAAAGAATTCGCCATCGTCAGAGGCCCACTGTGAGCTCCACTCAGACAGAAGCTGCGACTTTATATCAGTCTTATGGTTAATAAGTTAGGAAATAAACATTTTTTAACTAATGAACAACATGTTTTAGTTAAACTAATGAAATTTTACTCTGGTCATGTGGTCTAAAGCGCACTAATTATTTCTGAGCAGGGCATACAAGGCAGGCAAGTGTAAGACGAGCTCTCTGGCGGAGATGCTGCGGCCGGTGTGGCCGATGCTGATACTGACTGTGGGCATGTCGGCGTGGGCGGTGCTGTCTCCTAATGACGTCATCGAGAGGGACCCGAGAGCCTTCCTGCTGCTGTTCGGGACTGTGTTCAGTAACATCGCTGTAAGTAAGCAATCAAGATGTGTGTGTGTGTCTGTGTGTGTGTGTGTGTGTCTGTGTGTGTGTGTGTGTGTGTGTGTGTGTGTACTTATGCACACGCTGTAGAAGTTATAATAATAATGACGTCCTAATCGAATTTCGGCTACGTCGGCCATCCTTATAGAGACTAGCCAACTGCACAGGACATGTTATAGTGCACAAGTGCGTGCGCAGGCACAAGTGCGGAGTGCAGTTGTGCCTGTTCCCTCGTTCTCCCCATTGATAAGGGACGGCAATCCGACACGATCGGAGAGAAATCAGGCGCAGGACCGACGGCTTTTCATACTTTCCGAGTCACGGGCGCGTAATACCGCTACCTTTCTGACTTCGGACTGTTACACGAAAGTGAAAAATCCCAATAACTCTTGTGCCAAGTCCCGGGACTCGAACTCGGGAGCTCACAACTGTGATTGAACATGCCTGCCTAGCCCAGGCAGGTTAGAAGTTACACTTCTTTGATGTAACAATATAAAAATCTTCTTTTAAATAATATATTTCTCCTTATTCTATATAACAATGACAATAATTTTATTGAAAAACCAAAATGTTAGACTATAGCTAACTACAGGGAGTCAGTCGGTTGATCGTGATGTGTGCGCACATCTTTCAAGCACAAGTGTGACTTCGTCCACATTACCGAAACCTTCTTCCAAAGAGGGTAACGTACCGACTTGTCGCCTGGCGGGTGCTCACGGCAGTTCCACGAAAACTGTATTGGGCTACTCACAACAGCTGAAGTTGTGGTCCAGAAAAAAAAAGGGAACACGATACAATATTTGATACGGTCTGAGCATGAAGATAAGACTGACTCCGGACCGCATTAGAGACCGAACACTCCCTTGACACCGACCCAACCGGGCCACATCCAGTTTAAATCTGGCGCTTAGAGAGTCAAGCTTAAAATATTTTTATGTAACAAAAACAAACATATCTATAGAGAATATTAAGCTAGTTGTATTAGTAATCCCAACCGTGGTTCAAGCCTTGTCGTGGCGGTGGGGCTTAGTAGCCTATGGTGGAACCCAGGCGAAGCCAATTGAACCGAGGGGGATCTTTGCATCCCTCTTATAAGAAGTGGGGGCTTCAAGATCAGGAGGAGGAATCGTTCTCGGTACCCCTCTTATAAGAAGAGGGAACCTAAGAGCAACAGGAGGTGGCGCTTTAGCGCTCGGGGCAAGGGGCGATGATGGGTACCTCACCCCATTGCACTGTCCCAAAGTCGATGGGGTTGTTCTGTAGTGCTGGGCTACCCCATCTGTGGAGGTGGAGGCGGAGTTGGTCCCTTAGGGGGCTGACTAGCCGTCGAGGTGCCCTGATGATTGTTGTTGCGGGGCACCTCACCAAGGGCGGCACTGACGGCACTCGCGGTGGTTCTTGTGGGTATTCGGCACTATCATGTGCCGCGAGTCCCACACACCACTGGACCCCACCCAGGGCCGGTGAAGGCGCGTAAATGCGTTTCCCCGCGTCACCAAAAAAAAAAAAGTTGCATTAGTAATGAATACACAAGATTTTAATGGCGAGAATACACAGTACTTGAATATTAATATCCACGTGGAGGACACATTTATCAGGTGGTTTGATCTCCCTTTATACCCGGCCTCTTTCTGTTTGTTTAAATAATCAAAATACTTACACTGTGTTAGCTTCACTCTAGGTTTTTCGAATCGGATGTTTATAGATATTTATACGTTTCGTGTGGTTTGTGAGTAGCCGGTGGCCCTTTGGATGTGGAGGAGAAAATAAACGCATATTTGGATGTATAAATCCTACAATTATACTAATATTTGACAACCGGCTGGTTCAGTTCGTAACGTGTTACGCCAGAGGTGTCCGGTTTTAATCCCTAGGTCATGGATCCTTATATATGTGTTATATTTATTTGTACAGTAAAAGATATCTTAAATATATACAATTCCTTAAATTTATAAGAATATGAAATATATAGTCCTTGTATAGTACCTGTAACACAAGTCCTTGCGGTACTTAGCACAGGGTTACGCAAATGTGGTGTGATAAGGCTACAAAATAAGAGCAATACAACGCGTGATACTGAGAAAGCCGTGATTCGATCTCGTCTTGTGAAGGTCAAAACACACTGATGGCTAGTTCTGTTATATAGACATTGTAACAGGGCTCCAAACAACCACTACTACTTCGAGCTTAGATTGATCATTGTTCCCAAGAGTCTTTTATAAGTGAGAGAGCTGCTTCAAAATTACAGCTAAAGAGAGGACCAGTCGAGGGGCAAGTATCAGGAGTAAATGAGATGTCAGCAAGTATTAAGCATGTTACGGAGAATAAAATTACTTCGAGGTAACGTGTGGCGGGCCAAGTCTACAGATATTATTATAATATTATAAACGCGAAAGCTAGTACGTATGTTTGTGATACTTTCACGCAAAAGCTACGGAAACGATGTGGTAGAAATTTTGCATAGATGCAGATATCTTGGAAACTTTTCACTTTAGTGTGAAATAGTGCAGCATCATTGCGCTAGGATTGGGTTATTACAACGGGTGAGGTTTTTGAGGTGACCTCTCGCTCACATGACACAGCCGTAAAGTGACAGATTTGCCGTCGCGTTTCGTGTGGTTTGTGAGTAGCCGGTGGCCCATTGGATGTGGACGAGAAAATAAACGCATCTGCATGACACAAACGTTTGCCCGCATATACTATAAAAAAGCAACATACATTCTGAAATTTAAATTTACGCGGGACCATTTTACGCGGCTAAAACTACAAGGCACGGCTAGTTATAGATATTTCTTGAAGCTGTCATTTATGTATTTTATTGTGTTGCAGAGTCGTCTGATAGTAGCGGAGATGAGCGAGCAGCGCTGTGACGCCATCTCTTGGATCAACATACCGCTGGTAGTATCCGCAGCTCTGGCTATCAACTACCCCGAGAAAGAGATGGCTATCCTATATACGTCCCTCTTACTCGCGATCCTAGTTCACGTGCATTACGGAGTGTGTGTGGTAAGTGAGGGTAATATAGTTTTACAGGTCACAATTAAAGTGTCAAGTATTTCTATACCTAACACTTAAATACCACATAAATGGTTCATATGAACTGCTAAATTTGTAGTTAATTTGCCAGTTAAATGTTAGGCTGATCGGACCTGTAATAGGGCCTTGTGAAACTGGCACTTAATTTTTCTAACATGAAAGAATACGCCATGGTCATCATCGACACCGTCAGGTGCCTCTGACTGAGAGGCCTACTCAGTCAGAAGCTAAAACTTTCTATCAGCCTTGTGGTCAAGAAGTTAGGACAGAAAAATTTCGATTTTAGTTCAGTTTTATATGAATTTCAATTCTTTTTTAGGATCAAATTATCAGCAATTTAATCCCTTATAAAAAGACTTATTTATGTACATGTTAGATTTCGGATTGTGATTACAGTCTGTGATATAATTGAAACTTTTTTCGAAAGGATTGATTTGTTGACAATTTAATCGTAAAAAATAATGTTCAAATACAGTTCAAACTAAGATTTCAACCTAGTTTTAAAGTAGGGTAAATAAAGTGTTATTGGATTTTGGACTTGCTCCGACTAAAGAACTCAATAATACCTGAGTAAATGTATAAGTTTTTAGAATAGAATAGAATAGGAAAACTCTATTCAGGCTATTAACTTATACTGGCATACATATTTTATATATAAACTTAACCTAGATCATACTAATAATACATACACATACTGGCAACCACATAAAGTTAAAAGAAATTAAAGAATAATTTGATTAGCTATTAAGGAGTTATAGTAAAAATTACGGTGCGACGAAAACATGAATTCACAGACGCAAAATGCACAACAGTGTAACACTAGTCCTGAAAAGGAAGCCACACAGTTGGATGGCTCAGTTCTCTTACCAAAGGTAACAAAAGTTCTTCCTGACGCTAATTCATTTTTTTTTTAAAGTCCTACTACTACCTACTTAAGCTTATCTTCAATAAATATTGTTTTTTTCAGGTCCGTCAAATGTGTGGTCACTTCCGCGTCAAATGTTTCATCGTGCCAAAAGAAAAGAGGAAATAATTGAATAATAAATTTAAACTTTCACTTACTGATCATTTATTATTTAATTGTGCCAATGGAGGGCAGAACAGGTGATACAGTGATATGGATGTCTATGGGCGTTGATAGTCGTCAAAAGGCTTAGATTTCTCGTTTGCTAGATACAAAAAATGTATTTTATTTGTGATAAACTTGGAGATGCAAAGCTTAGTATTTGTGAAGTAAAGCTTAATTACGCAAACTCATACAAGGATTTATTAGTTCCACTATCATCATCACTATCCACATACATAGAACATAAGTCCTTTTATTGCATAGAGGACAAACGATCAGTCGGGCAGCCCTGGCTACTGGTCACCAGTGGCTTTTTAAAGATGAATGCTGCTCTTTTCTTGAAGATCCCTATGAGGGCCCTTTTTGGACAACGTATTTAGGCGCCCATGTCGGATAGGGAGGCGAAAGAGTAAGTAGAGATTTTGGTGGCGTGATAGACGCCCTTCTCGGTATAACCATAGACTCCAGAGATAAACCAATCTGTATAATACCGATGTGTTACCCTCCTTTGCCCTACCAACCCTAATAGGAGCTCTGAATCCTCACAACCCGTAACAAGCAAGGGCCATCACTTCACTTCACATCAATGAAATGCCACCCTCTACTTGCACAATTTGGCTGATATAAGGTATATTTTAAATATTAGTAGACAGTAGTATTACTGCTGTCTACACTAATTGTAGTCAGTAATAAAATACTCTTGAACCCATGATTCCCACATCCTTAATCTATAGCAAATAAACAAATTAAAAAAAGCTTCATTTTACTTATTAAAAAAGTAGGTAGTATGAAAAAATAAAAATATTTTTTTAAACAGGTGTATTTTTTATCCTAGAATGAATTCGCCTCCCAGAACCTCTCGGTGTAATGCAGGTATGTTGCATGTAGCACAGAGCTGGAGGACAATACGACACCGCGGCACAATCTAATTCACGAAATAATATGTAATATAATACAGGATAGCAAAAAATGAGCAGCCAGACATTGCAACGTGAAAAGAAGGGCCGCCTCTCTTACAGTGGAGAGAGCGAGATGACTACAGTTACATCGTTAAACTCTCGACACCGTCTTTAAATTATACGTTCTCATAGCCTTGTAGCGAGATAGGAGCTTTTGTGAATGTCTGATGTTCCCAAATTTACCCATCTATTTTGAACCATATAACAAGAATGTTAAGGTAGATTTTAATTGGAGTATTTGAGATACGTGTGATGTTTTCGATCCGCTTGGAAATTTAGTAATGGGGGGTGCTGGACATGGACACCGAAGTCGGGGTTTAGAATTTCAGTACAGCTTCGGATAGCTACGAAGCACTGCTTTGTTGGCACACCAATTGTTTACCGAGACTTTTTTTAATTTCTACACGCGGCTATTATCGGGAGGAAAATTAAAAACCGGATCCCATAACAAAACGCTTTCGTACACACTTAGCCCTTTTGATAGAATATTAAGCGCAACAGTATTATATTTCAGTGGACAGTGACTTCAGTGAGTGTGTGTTCTTTAATTAATTATTTTTAGCGTGTATTATGTTCGCTGATTATTTTTTTTTTATTATAGGTAAGTGTGGTGTATGCAATAACAGTTTTGGACTGTGGTGGTGTGGCAATTAAAAAAACATTGGCATGTTCCATTAAAGTAGTTTTAAAAACGCATGCATCGAACAGCACGTTCGAATTACGAATAAATTAAAATTTTACCGAATGTAGCGGGAATGCAGAATATAAAGCTGGAGGTAAAATTATATTTTACAAAAGGAATTTAATTCATAACATTTCACCAATTTGTTTAATAACCTTATATAATTTATATTTATATACATATAGGTACAGAATATTAAAAAATATATTATCTTATTATTGACATGAAAAATAAAAAACTACATTTTTAATAAATAACCACTGTAGCAAGGATATATTATTACATCTTATTCTAGTTCGCAGTAGAACAACAACATTATACAAGTTCAAGTTCATTATTTGTTTGTTTATTTAGAAAGTAAAGTTGTTAAACATCGCGGGTAATTGACAATTCTCAATTTTATTGCCTCTTGCACAGCGAAATAAACTAAGGAGCCGCGCTACGATGCTACGTGAGCACATCGGATTAAGTCTAAAATTTTGATTAGAATATGTTGGACTGTCCGCCCGTGACCATGGTTGCTGTAAAGCTCCTGAAACGTCGGACTAGTTAAATAATCAAAGGAACTGCGATAAAATCCGTAAAAGTAGTTTTATTGTAACTATTATTATTATTTTTATTATAATTGTCATATTCAAAAAAGATCAGATTCTTATTAGAAATTGAAATTTTTTTAAAAGTGCCATGCATTGCAGCCGAATTGAGTCTGCATGACCATAGAGGTACTTCTTGACTCTTCCTGATAGCTATGCTGTCACGCTTTGGTGCGACGCGGATGTTCCAACGATGGGTCGTTGGACATTATGCTGATATCTATGAGTGTTCGCAGTCATCAAAAGGCTGCGACTGCTCGTTTGCCCCTTATACTGTTACAATTACTGCAAGTCGAGCCAATTTTTACGCCGCCAGTTGATCTAGCGGTCGAGCCTATTGTTTATACCATCATCATAAGTCTGTATACGTTCAATGTTGCACATGGCCTGTACCAGTAAACACGGCCAACATGCCATCCGTTGTGCAAGTGTGCATGACAGTTCCGTCTCCACAAACGAATTATATGAAAAAAAATTAATGAAATTGAACTCTTTGTGGTCGTGTTAGTTGTACGGAATGTATGTACGGAACCAAATCAGTTCTAACACTTATTCTGTGTAATTATTTTTTGCACTTCCGTCGGACGAGAATGCTACTTGACATTTTTGAAATACCATTGGCCCGTTGTGGGGGATTATAGGAGGGCAACGCATCGGCGTGACACTCATGTGAGTGTCCATGGGCGTCGGTAGTCATCAAAAGGCTCCGATTTCTCGTCTACCCCCTTCTATTCTAAGTTTCCTTCAACTCACCTAAAAATCTTATATGTCAGCTGTCTACATGCATACTTCGGGCACCGTATGGTGTCAGGATATCACTTATTAATTTGGTGCAATAGAGACAATTTTGAAAAGTTTACGGATTTATTTAAAAAAATAGTCGACATCGTTTAGTATTAAGACCAGAGCCCTTTATATTAGTAACTTTTATTTTAAACTGCGTGGACGAGCGACACAGCTCTGTAATGAGATGTAGAAACATTTTTTACAAATTCCAAACTTTTACAACATTTGTCTGTTAGTTTATATCGTGATTCATTTCATTTCATTTCGTTTCATTTTACTACATTAATTTAGCTTATGTCATTTACACACTAAAACCTTTATCAGGAAACGTCTTATCTATGGGTGAAAACCGTATGAACATCCGTTCAGTAGATTTGGAGAAAATCGATTACATACAGACCGACAGCTTTAGAGGAATTTGTTCTATACTATTTATGGATAAGCAAAGGTGGTAGATGCCCGCTGTCTCCAAAAGGCGCAGGTGCTCTGACGGCATGTAAAAACTAAGTAGATTATAAACCTCTAAGTCGTATCTTATATGCTACCCATTGTTATGTTTAGGAAGAGGTAGTGCATGCTGCATAGAAGGAAAAGCAATGCGTGGAACATGACACTACATCCTCCTATGCAACGGAACTGGGCCGGCACGACCCGGGAGGCACCTCTGGCTCACATAATACCGCCGTAGTGTAAACCGCAAAAAAACCGGTTTGTAAGTAGCCGGTAGCCCATTCGGGGAGGGGGTGGGGGGACAAAACATCGGCATAGCAATTATGCGGACGTTCATGTTCGTCGGTAGCCGTAAAAAAGTTCCGATTTCTTGTTTGCCCCCTTTTCTATAAAAAATATATTTAATCCCGTTTTAAGTTTACTCGAATGTTAGTCATTACCACGTTTACGGATTTTATCGCGGCTCATTTAATTATTTATCCAGCCCGACGTTTCAGAAGCTTAACAGCAGCTATGGTTACCCGTGATGGACCCGTGACGCGGAAAATTGCAGCTGCAACAGATATTATATGAAACTGGTAATTTGACGATCGAGTTAGGCCATGTGTCGCCATAGCGTAGAGTTTTGTGGTAAACAAACAGCCAACACGAGTACACTACGAGATAGCATACAGATGTGCATATATTTTAATTTTTTTTTTATTATCAACAAGGATGGACATAAAAGTTAAATCTCTACATGCTAATACATGTACAAATTTTAATAAATATATAATAGTTAATGTATAGTATGTTTCTATATAGCGAGGAGCCGCTGGATGCAGATAGCCCGTGGCCGTGACCTGTGGCGCTCCATGGGGAGGCCTGCGTCCAGCAGTGGACGTCGTTAGGATGGTGATGACGGTTCCTGTTTTTGAAATGTATTAAATAAAAAGAAAAAAAAAGATAATACTCATATTATTAAATGCGTTTTGCGTTAATTTTTTTTTTATAAAAATACAAAATAAATTTACAGAACTAACGGGCCAATTAGGAACGTTACTTAGGCAGCTGGGAGACTAAAACCCATCTAAAAGCGGGAAATAAAATAAATGCAGTTAGCGACACGAAACTAATGGAATATTTATAATACACGCGTAGATGTTAATGATAACCGTCTGTAACATCTCAGACTGAGCATCGTGTGGTCATTAAAAATACCGAAATGCCGGGAAAAGGCGCCACTGCCCTCTGATAACATCTAGAATAAATTCCGATTGTCATATAACGTACTCCAACTTTACAACGTTCTATAAACATTATATTTATTTGTCCTAACTTATCTTACTTTATTATTAAGTTTAATGACTCCACAACATACCAACATAGGCTTGTGGCAACGGATATGTTTATGTTATAGAAATCTTCATATTGATATTACCAAAATGGGATGTGTCCGAACGGGATCAATAATAATTGAATAATAAATATCTGGACTTAACATAACGTTAGCTAAACACTGTGAAAAAATAACGTAAGGAAATGTATTTTATGTTTAGGAGGAAGAATAGGTAATATGAGACAACAAACCGCAAGCTGGAGACAGTTTCCCGCTTGTAGAAACAATAAGTTAACTGAAGAGAAACCGTTTTGGTGGGTAAATCCAGTTCGATCGCTAACCCTTGGGCTTATATTTGTTGTTATACATTCAAAATTTATCAAAAAGTATTTTTATTGTATAGAGGGACAGACGAAAAATTTGAGCCTTTTGAGGACTACTTATACGTCCATAAATATCCACATAATTATCATGTGGATGATTTGCCGTCATTTTCTGCTCTCCTCCAATGGACCACCGGCAACTCACAAAACTCAAAAAGTTTCAAGGGCACTTTAATTTATTTATATTTTATATAGTTAAGAAATTTTAAATGTTCAAGATTTTTAATAGAAACACTTAAATAAGTGTCCCTTATATGAGCGGGTTTCGTAACTCCGACCTATGAAGAAGAGTGAGGTCATACGCCCTCACGTTACCACCGCGCCAATCCGTCTTAAAGTGTAACATGAATATTTCCTTTGGAGAAGGTTTCTATATATAATTCTAAGGTATTGATCAGTGTCATACTATCCTCGCAACAATACAGAGGAGTTCCGAAAATACCCAAAAATAAATAAGCGAGCAGATCTTATGTGATGCTGACAGTAATACGTTCATTGTCACTACTACCAGCCACACGTCGCACACAACGCAACAACATAGTTCTTCACGCCAGCCCACCTCATTTCGGCTACAATAAAGCTAATTTTTACAAAATACATCTAGAATCGAAAATTATATAACCTAACATTCAATTAAAAGACAGAATCCCCAAGTGCTCGAAATATGTTCGCATATTATGAATCTAACCACCTCGTACTGGTAGGCTGAAACAGGGAACAGAGATGTACAAACATACATACGCTCCAAAAACATAATTCTCCTTCGGACGCAATCGGATAAAATATGTTTGTCTGCATATACGGAAATATTAAAATTTTACATAATATATTTATTTCATTGCTCGAGGGTCTAAAATATTAAGTACAATAAGTGTTTGGTTTTTGTTTCAATAGACCCAAAGAAAATATAATAATATTTGTTTCATAAAGAATTTCATCTATTTAAAAAAAAAGGAATTACGTCCGAATGACTCTTTAAAAAGTATTTTAAATAGATGTTTAACAATTTCATCGTATTTGGAAAACTCTTGCCGTATAACCGTAAAAACTAAAACAATTCGTGTGAACATTAGTAAACATAGTTATCGTTTTATCCAATTATTACGTTGTAGTTCCAGCAATCACAAAAAATTGATTTTCCATTTTATTTTATATAGCACTGTTTTACTCTACTTAGATACTTTTCACTTTAAAAACTCTCACATTTACAAATGGTTGCTGATTTTGAAAATAGATGTTTAAAAATTTGTAAAATCTAAAACAAGAATTATAAATTTGAAAAAAAGACATGATCAATAATTTTACATTCACGCATGACAAAAAATCTAAATGAGACAAGTCTTACAAAACAATTATCAACTCATTTTCAATTGGCACGTTTCTGGTGAGAATGTATGGGATGCATAAATAGCTACAGCGCGAAAACATAACTTTCCTTTTGACTCCTGTTGAAGAGTCAACACTGGGCCCGAAGATATGCAAAGCTAACACAAGCTACCGTCAACGCACCACGAATCAAACTACGCGTGAAACTGCACTCTCCTGTAGTTGCATCTATAACATTGAGGTAGTAAGATTCATTTTACGAATAACAACAGCAAAGTGCCTAGCTCCATGTGCAAATATCTGAGCCTAATTAAACAAAGATAGGCAAAATAAGCGAAAAAAATTGAACAAAGGCGCACTAAGTCTTTGCCTACCGAAGCGTGGCGTGGTGGCGGTTTCTGCGAAATTCTTATAGTTTTAAAACCCGGCGCGTCGGGATTATTTAGCTTATTCATGCGTAGCACTCCGGGTGAAAGAGATGGTCGGAACATTATCGATAAATATTAATGTTATGTAGCGAAAAATAAATCTTAATCCCACTTTTAATAAATAAACGGAGTAAAAAAATTAAATCAACGTATATGTACAGTAAAGTTTATGTTTTTTACAAATATTTCAACACTTTGAAATACTAACAAATGTTTTATTGGTAATAAAAAATTAAGAAGAACTTAATGACCTAAAGCATTTGTAAAAAAAATAATGGAATCATTAATATAAAAATAAAAGACAAAATAAGGTGGAATTGTAGTAATGCTATATAATATTTAACTACTTATAAAATACACATATTTATCTGGATATGCTAAAATATATTTCATTTTAATATTCCTGCCGAAATGGTTCATTGTTTATCTTAAAATTATTAAGAACGAGATATAAAAGTAATAAAATAAACATTACATACTTTATTGGCAGAAATATCAGTTTTTATCATCAGCCAAGTTTAACATACTTACATTTATAAAGGACGTCCTTACGTTTTACTTACACACAAATGAAAAATGTATCGATACATATATTTATCGACATGGCTCACTAGGCACAGCTCGTGCCTATAAAAAGCAGTAAAGACAGTGCACACTTCATTAATAAAAGGTTAAATAATGTCGAAGACGTCATTTTGACTTTGTCCGGCTGCGAGATAGAGTTTCATATTCAATAGGCGAGCGTGTAGAGGATTTATTTATTTTGTCAATTAATTGATTCATTAACCGTGCGTAGACGCAATCTGAATATTTACTTAAATATGATTCAGTACTTACCATGCGTAGGACTTTGCTTATATATAGGATAAATGTGTTTATCTCCTTTTCATAGGAAGGTAATCTGACATATAAAATTCTCGTGTCACAATGTTAGTTACCTTACACCTCCGAAACGACTTTACCAATTTTTACCAAATGTTATTTGCACATTCAGTAGGTCTAAGAATCGGCTACTATTTATCTTTCACCATATCCATATATATAATTTATGTGGCAAATAAAAATTAACTAATACTAATAGCTTTATGACTGACCTATGATACTGTATCATTTAAAACTAATCAAGATTATCCAAGTGTACTAATATAGCTTAAGGTGAGGCTATATATTGCGATCCCCGCCATGGTGCAAGCCTTGTCGTTGTGGTGAGGCTTAGTAACCTGAGGTGAACCCAGGGGAAGCCAATTGAACCGAGGGGGATCTTTGCACATCTCTTATAAGAAGAGGGGGCTTAAATATCAGGAGGAAGAATCGACCTCGGTACCCCTCCTGTAAGAAGAGTGGACCTAAGAGCAACAGGAGGAGGCGGTTTTGCGCACGGGGTAAGGGGCGAGGATGGAAACCTCACCCCACTGCACTGACCCAAAGGCGATGGGGTTGTCATGTAGTGCTGGGCAACCCTATCTGTGGAGGTGGAGTTGGTCCCCTAGGGGGCTGACTAGTCGTCGAGGTGCCCTGATGATTGCTGTTCCGGGGCACCTCATCAAGGGCACTGATGGCACTCACGGTGGTTTTTGTGGGTATTCCGCACTATCATGCGCCGCGAGTCCCACACATCACCGGACCCCACCCAGAGCTGGTGAAGGCGCGGAAATGCGCTTCTCCGCGTCAAAGAAAAGGCTATATATTACGATAGAGTAAGAAGAAAACCTGATGTATTTCAGGTTCCTTGGAGGTACCATACTGGGCTTAGAATCTACTTCACAATGAAGGGTATGTCAGATTGCTACTAAACAACACGATGCACTATATATATATATATATATATATAGAGAGAGAGAGAGAGAGAGAGAGAGAGAGACCTCATAGAGCATATAAGGTCTGAGGTAAACGTAACACGACCGGGGAAGTACGACATCGGCGTCAATCGATAGCCATCCTGTCACGTTTTGTGTGGTTTGTGAGAGTTCGGGGATATGCTAAAAAGGATAGCAACGCATTTGACGTATAAGTTTTGGTTGTGGATATGTTTATATAGGACTCGGCGTAACATCCTGAAGGCTCTTCACCATTTTCAGTCCTTATCGGTCCACTGCTGGACACAGGCCTCTTTCAATGAACGCCAAGACGACCGATCTCCTGCTACCCTCATCCATCACGGACCGGCCACTGCACCGAGGTCGTCTTCCCACCTGTTGAACGGTCGATCAACACTTCGTCCAGAACCTTATTGGCCCATCTGCCATCTGTTCCTCTGAGCGTGTGACCAGCTCATTGCCAGTTCAAGGCCTTTACTGTTCGTTTTTCTCAGTACGCTGGAGAACATAATGAGAATACTCGACAAATTGAGCAAGAGTTCTTTCTTCTTTTATATATTATAGGGGGTCAAACGATAAATCAGAGGCTTTTGATAACTCCCGACGCTCATAAACATCCGCATAATAGCTATGCAAATGCGTGTTCTTCCTTTCCTTCTCCACTCCAATGGGTCTCCGGCTGCCCACAAACCGGACGAAACACGGCTGCGAAGCTGTCACTTTACCCCGGTATCCCGAGAGCGAGATGTACCTCCATGATGGCCCAAACGAAGACTTGAATAGTTTCCACTAGTAATATCACATAGCGCGCATTCTTTGGTTAAATCAACCAAAACGAAAAATGCAAATAGTACCCAGGAAACGTATCAATTAAAATATCACCCAAAAAGTTCAGTGACCATAACGTAAAAAGCTAACGACAAAATCGAGACACAGCGAATGACCATAAGGTCCAGAACAATCGCCACATGTGGCCAAAGATTAACGAAAAGAAAAACAAAAATCGTATAACACCCTTCCCACTCTTGTGCGATGACCTCTCGTATATCCCTCTCGCTTCCCC
The DNA here is from genome assembly GCA_017140195.1 of Eumaeus atala. NCBI lineage: Eukaryota > Metazoa > Arthropoda > Insecta > Lepidoptera > Lycaenidae > Eumaeus > Eumaeus atala. Next base: position 285,063 of record JAFELO010000964.1, read on the forward strand.
GACGAAATCATTCTAAGAAGTGCTTGAGCGGCGCACGCGCACAATGCGAGTGTTGTGGGCACGAATTCCGATTCGAACAAAAAAATATATCAAGTGTGGAGCAAGGCTTGTGCTAAATAGCTGCTCATTTGATTGCTATGATAAAGGGCCTATGAAACGCGTTGACGGGAAATTTCCGGCTTCCAATGGTTCATGATCATATCTCACTTAGGCATCAGCATCACTTGAACACAACATTGGTCCCTATATTATATACCTATCATAATGTTCGATGGTCATTAATATTCGATGACGTATCATTAGGTCAACCAGATCGTTAGTAAGAGGTAGTAACAGTCGACTTGGAACCCCACATGATAGCTCTGAGGCTACCAGAGAAGTGGAGGGAAGGAAGCAATTAAGTCTTCACAACCATCATGCGTTTTTTTTTTTGCATTTATTACATTATTTTTCATCTATTGTTTTAAATGTATGCGTATCTAGTATGTATTTAGTTTAGCGATAGTGCCATGCTACATTGCAGCTACATTGTGCCGGCACGACAGCCTAGATACCTCTCGCTCACATGATGCCGCCGTGAAGTGACAGCTATGCTGTCTATTTTTCGGAAAGGAAATTCAATGCATCTGCATCACAATAGTGCGGGCTGCTGGTCCATAAAAGTAACGTGTCATAGTAGATCTACTAAATTAACGTGAAATGAATTATCTTCCATATTTATACGGATATATATGGGCCGGCCAAAAAAGTGCTCCGAGTATGTTATACTTACACCTCATTTTTACGTACTTGCACCCATCCGTGGATCGTTATTGAATCCGTTGATATCGCTAGGTCGTTCTTCTTTTGAAATTGGCCACCTCTTCGAATATCGTGATCCGGTTAGAATCATAGGATAAGAAGAAGTTCTTTAACATATTGACGAACATTGAAATTAATTAAAGGAAGCCTATTTTTAAACAGGAAAGAAAGACGAAACCTATAGGCTATAATAATATTATTTGTTATTTTGACTATACACATTATGGGTTCAAAGTACAATCAGTGTATAATCAGCATCTCACTCTATTAAACTATATTTCCTTTGGATTGGCCATATATTTAACCTGTTAATTCTTCTTGAACTTCTTGACGGACCTTGAAATTAATTAAAGGAAGCCTATCTTTAAATGTCAAAGAAAAATGGAACCTATAGGTTATAATAACATTACTTCTTCTTTGACTATACCACTTATTGGTTCAAAGAATAATCAGCGTATAATCAGCACCTCACACTATTAAACTAATAACAAAAATTATGACAAAGTTAAGTCTGTAAATCGCCGACAAAATTTATTTGTTAGTCAAATATAACGGATGCATTGTTTGAGCTGGCCAGTTATTTTTGTTCATTTATTTAATGAGTAACCACTGCTATAATGCAAGTGTTCCGCTCCGATGATTCTTTAATGGTTGCGATCACTTAGGTGATTCCTTGTACCAGATGCCAAATCGGTCCTGATGCTAAAATCTTAAATGTTATGAATGCGAAAGTTTGAATGGACGTTTGCTACGCAAACGTGACAAACTTACTGCACATTTCTACAATGTATAACTTATATACCAGAATAAAACATAAACTATAGAAAAACTAGGTTATGCTCGTGGCTTTGCCTGTAGGATACGCGAACGGCCTCGATGGCTACAGCTGGTATTGCATAAATACAAAATAACAGTCCCTACACAAATTAATTACTGCGTGATCGGCTAACGAGCGGTAGGCTCGGGCTATCGCCTGCTGGTGATCTCTTCTACTTTCATTTTTCTTCCCCTTTTGGCCTTCTTGTATCCTCCTATATGTATTGTGAAAGTGTCCTTAAATAGCGTCTTAGACCTCTGCCTGGATTGGTGCATATTAGCAAACTAATACTTAATTTTATACTTAATGTATAATTATTTATGCTTCAAAATAATGAATCTAAATGCTTATTGATTTTTTTTTACCTAATAAATTTTAAAAACTTTCATCCGGTTCTTCGTTTCATTTTGGACACGTGACCATGTTTAAGTTTTTTTAAAATAAAAATGTGATTATACATTCAAACATTGTACCAGGAATTCAGGAATGTGTAAGAATTCGAAGATAGTCATCACGGCCGCCCTTTCAACGTCTCGTTTATCTTTGCATCTGTATTTGGACGACGAATTTCGTTCTCCCCGTCTCATATCTTGATCTATTCACAAAAACTGTCTAGATTTATTATGGATTAAAATGGAATTAGGCAGATGAATGTTAAAGTTTTATTGTATATTCATATCCCAACGGAACTATAGATGTTATTATCGATAATATTGTAAAACTATATGAAGCCGTTATCAACTTATATTATCACTGAATTTAAATAATAGTAATAATAAACCTACATGGAGAGTATTTTTTTGTTGTGAACACGTGTTTGTGTTTTCTGTCGGATTTAGGATACTGGGGTCGCACGGGCGTAGTGGGATAGAAGGACCATGATAGAAAGAAATAATAAAGAGCATGAGGGTAGTAATATAACGTGAAAATAGATAAGAAGTAATTCATGTGTGTACACATACAAGAATTATTTACTATCTATTTAGTTCAATGCAGTTTTACCGATCGCTATTACTTTTATAGTGTATATTAGTAGTAGTGACTGATGTGTGTGTATTATTTTAATATTGACGCACATCTACATACGAACATATGGCTGTTACAAATGCAAGATAAACGGAATACGATCGCTGGTTGTCGGCACTTTGTTCGACTAAACCGTCCTGCTATTTACATAACTAAGCATTCCTGTTATTACTAAATGGGTCAGCATCTATGAGCAGTTCTTTCTTTTCCACGGAGCTGCTCATCACACGCGTCCATGAAGGTAAGATTTAATTTGAAACAATTTAGCAATTAATAAATTATTCAAACAAAAACGATACAACACCTAAAAAAACTTTTTTTTTTCTGTATACCGGTTAGCGTTGGCACGCGTCAGGTTAAATCCGAAAGTAGGCTGTTCAGCCAGATTCGTCGACGTCCGGCTGGTCAGAATTTCTTTAAACTTTTAACTTTTTATCAAAACTAGAAGATCCTCATCAAGCCGAAGCGCCCAACACCTCGCTTAAAAGTTAACATTTAATTTTATTAAAATTAGCGTCGCATCCTTCTGACGCAGTCAGTTAAAAATTGCTGACTGACTGATCCTAAATTGATCCATCAAGCTGAAAATTTAAAGTTACATGACAAAGGCATGCTAAGAAATTATTTTATGCCTAAGGGGATGATTGGGGTTCAAATTTTGACCGCTGGGTACAGACAAAATCCAGCTGGTCAGTTTATGTAACGAACACACGCACATAACAACTATATACAGATAACCATTATGTATCGTGGTCTTTCACATTCGTATCCACACTGCCTATTATGAGTGTAATATTTAGTCTGACGACTGCATTTGTTTTGTTTATACTTCGCAAACAAAAACATAGATCATGTGATATTTTATACGCCTGTTTATTCGTGTCGATCTTATTTGTGTCGATTTGGGCTTGCGCCACGCCTAGGTCGTATAGAACCTGCGCCGGGACCACCTACTGTGTTGCTGATGTACACATCTCGTATCATTCTATCAGTTTAGAGTTTGTTTTATAAACATGCACAATCATGTTATGTGTTCCTAATACGTACTTCGATGAAAATAACTGTTACTATAAATACCAGGCTTACAAATTTATATTCTTTTAGTAGGAGCAGAAGAGCTTCGCTGTCACATTTCGTGCCGTTTTGAGTAGGGTGACCCGTTCGAGAGGAGGAGGATAATACATATAAACATCCGCATAACTGTTATGCGGACGTTTATGGTCGTCGTTAATTATCAAAAGGCTCCGACACTTCGTCCCTGTATAATATAAAAAAAAATCATCGAATTTGTTAAGTGACATGACGTACATCGGTTAGCTGTAAAACGACTTCCTGAGAATTATTAAATCCTAAGGAGAAAAAGAGGTGTTGGGAATTTTAATTATCAATTTACTACTAGCTGTGCCCACGGTTTTACCCGCTTAAATCTGTCCTAAGGGAATTCGTTGCAAAAATACCAAACTTTTACTAGATGGATTGAAAAGTTCTCTGCCTAACACAGATCCATTCAATTCTAAAAATAAAATCTACTCACATTATTTAAGTTTAGACTAGTTCATTGTGTGAAGTTCGAAACGTGTACGACAATTAGTTGTGATTTCATAATGTATTTTAACAAAGCAATCGGATATAGTATCTACAAATAAAGCAAATCAAGCGGCGTGCCGTCATTAAGTACCTCCATAAGAAGAGGCTATCACCGAAAATCATCCATAATGATATGGTCAGTAGGTACTTTAGGAGATTCTGCTCTGTCTTATTCATCCGTTAAAAAGTGGATAACAGAATTCAAGCGTGGTAGAGAGAGTGTGAAAGATGAACCCCGCTCTGGAAGGCCTCCGACGTCCTACTACTGACGAAAATATGTAATAAATGTAATTGATTTAACTATGGAAGAAAAAATTAGAGAAATAGTAGAGGTTATAGGCATCTCTTAGGAACGAAGTCAAAGTATAATAGCCGACGAATTGGGTTTCCATAAGGTGTCTGCGAGGTGGGTTCCGCGACCGCTTTCAGTTGAACAAAACAGGACGCGATTGACTACTTCACGTGATTGTTTGGAGTTATTTAAAGCAGATGCAGATGGTTTTTTTGAATCGGTTTGTTACAATGGAAGAAACATGGCTTTTACATTATTATACTCCAGAAATAAAACAACAATCGAAACAGTGGCGAAGACCTGGTACACCACCCCCTTAAAAGGCTAAGCCAAGGATTTTGTCGGCAAATACGGTAATGGCTTCAGTATTCTGGGTCTCGAAGTGTATGATTATGGTCGATTATCTTGAACCCTGTTAAGCTAATCAACTATTAACTCTGATAACTCCTGTGTCTTACTACGTCATTTACGAGAGGAGGTAAGAGAAAATAAAAGTGTCAAGGGATGCACAGAAGAAAAGTCGTGTTTCATCAAGATAGCGCCCGTGTTCACACGTCTGTGCAATCACGCAGTAGACGCACATTTTGACTCTAAGGAAGAATCATTTTTTTTTCACTTTAAATGGGAGATGACAAAAGTGCATCCAACTTGACGATGAAGAATAAGAATCTGACTGATTTAGTATGTGTTTATTACCTTGGTTAGGCCGAATACTTTTCATTCCACAGATTGTAGGTTACACTTTGTTTTTATGTGACAAATTGTATCCAAGAACATCCCATTCCAACAACCGACCAAGTATAAATTTGCGCGAAGGACACACATACAAATTTTCACATAAATAACATTAGTAGGATTTTATGCAATTATAATTTTTTTAATCTTCGATCAGGGATAAAGATGGACAAATGAGCAGTCGAGACACTTGGTGACTAGCGATGGTGCAAATGCAGATACGTTGCCCCATTTCTGCATCTAAACTAATATATGACTACTATTTCTAATATGTGACTACTACTTCTAATATGTGACTATTACTTCTAATATGTGACTACTACTTTTAATATGTGACTACTATTTCTAATATGTGACTAATACTTCTAATATGTGACTACTATTTCTAATATGTGGCTACTACTTCTAACATGTAGCTACTACGTCTAATATGTGCCTACTACTTCTAATATGTGACTACCACTTCTATTTTAGTTCCTTGTTTTGGCGTGATATTGGTCTGTAACTTTTTCACGTAGCTTTTAATTTTTCTGTCAAGGGTTTGTTACAAAATTTGAAATATAAGTCGAATCGAATCATAAGCAATGATATCTTTAAATGATAAAAACAAACTGTGATACCGTAAATTCTTATCTATGTACCTAATTTGTTTGTTACTAGAACAAACGAAAAACGCGCATAAAATATTAAGAAATAACAAAAAAGTAATGAAAATATACAATAAGTCATAGATATAAATAAATGTTACAAAATAAACAAAAATTTTTATCTATAAACTTTATTATATAATACGAATCCATCAACCAATATACGACCATAAACAAGATAATCCTAGTGTGCTTATAAACAAATGTAAATGATAAAAATGAAACAAAAATACAACTTAATAATTCACTAAACTATGTTTTCAAATATCCTTAATTAACTTTGCCCCTAGATGTGTTATTAGTTGTAACGTAAACTTTGGATTACTTTTTTACTAACATACACTGGCCATTATTGACTATGACTATGTTAAAAAAAAATCAAGAATCCGATATTCGAATGTGTAGTATCGATTCGGCAGTAAGTATATTGTCTATGGATGAATAAACTTACATTTATTTGTCTCAAAATGTATGTTGCCAGTGTCTCCCGCGGTAAGCAGATTGGCGAAGGCATTCAGGAGATCTGGACAGTTGCAAGGTTATTATAAAAGAAAAACAATATGTACTATCATCACTACATTCATAATTATTTTAGTAAAGCCCGTATCAAAATTTTCATAATATTTTAATGAGTAAGGGTTTTAAAACCGGTAGCCTCTCACACGTCGCCAAACAAGGCGTATACCAGTTCCAAGAGCAGCAAATAAAATATGCAATATCGTGTCTTGTCGTGAGCCTAACAACGTTTTCATATTTGCCGTTCTCTATATGTGTGACGGTTCATGTGTTAAGCTTTAAATAGTGTACAAACAGATTACTCAAACTGGATACTTAATCTAGTTGTATGGGCTATTTTGTACAGATAAATTTAAAAATATTTTTTATAGGTGGTAATTTTAAAAATATTCTCTCGATGTAGAGCACAATTTTGTGCGAATTACACACATTCATCCACAACGCTCCCTGTGTTGGACCCTCTAGGTTGGCGACCACAGAGAATTTATATCAATAATATTTTGCGTTCAATTTTTTTATGTACCTATATAGTAACAACATTTGTATTTTTGTAGATATTAAGTACCTATCTTTAAAATTAAGTTAACTTACTATAAAACTAACTATATCACATTGATACAAATCAGACAAGGATGCTATAATTTTCTAGTGTTAACGTTTCATATGATAATAATTAGCATAAAAAATTGAACTCCCTATTTGAATGACAGGAATTCAACAAAAGAGCAACCCTAATACATTGTTGGTGCAGACAGGGTACGATAAACTGATACTTATCTCGACGAGATAGAGGCAATATTAGAATAGAGGCAATTTTAGAATAGTTCGATTGTTCGAAATTCAATTTAGTTTGGCGGGCGGAAGGGGCGTGGTGCCGGCTGGGCGGGGCGCGGGAAGGAGATAGGACATCGCGGATGTAATTCGGCAGCTGGCCTCAGACTAAAAATAATACAATGGCATTATGTAAAAACATCTTTCTTTATTCGAATGCTTTTTTATTCGTGAATAAATAAACCAATTTATAAAATGCTTTGATGATGGAAATATTATTAAAAATTACTGTATTTTTTATAGTAGGTACCCATAAAAGAGCAATCGGAGCATTTTGACGACTGCCGACGTCCTTCGACATCCGCACATCTGTCATGCATCACCTTCCTTTCCTCTTCTCCTCCAATCGGTAAAATTTGTATTAAAGTATTTGTTTTTCTTATTTTGCTTAATTTTCAGGTTGTTGTATAAGTATACTCAAATAAATAAGGCAGATATTTGATGTATGAATTAAGAATTGAAGAAAGTGGGGTATAAAATTAAAAATATGTAGACACACGCTCAATAAATTCATTCCCCCCAATGGGCCGCCGGATACTCACAAACCGCACGAAACGTGACATTAAAGAGGTCACTTTACGGCGGTATTATGTGAGCGAGAGGTACCTCCGCGGTCGTGCCTGCCCAATTCCGTTGCATAGGAGGATGTAGTGTCATGTACTACATTTTGCAACAATAAAGAAACACGAGTAGTTTAATAGCTTATGCCCAGCATGTCCTTCTTATATACATCAACGTCTCTTTGCTTGTCAAATGCAAATCTTCTTTCAAAAACTCTTTCAGTCGTGGCATGGACGGTCCTGTATTTACAGAAAACAGGTGCAGGTCCGTCATCAAATGTATCTGCTCTCGTGATATTATTATCATTAACTACAACAAAAGAACATTCTAGACAAGGCTATTCTACTGTTGCAACGGATGATTGGTTGTTATACGTGTATATGAGGGTTTGTACAATTTTATTCAAAATACGTTTAGGTATAGCAGTTTCTCTTAACCGGACCAGCTCCAGTACTGAATGAAAATAACCAATAGTGATTGGATTAGTCAAGATATGTGTAGTCAAAGTGTAATTAATTTTCATCGAGGTGGCCTTGACATGTTCGTGCTCGTAACGACGAATATGCATTACTTAAACGCGTATGCCAAAATAACTGCCCTCCAAGCCGTCAGTATTCTAGGTACTAAGTTCGCTGTACCAAGGTCATCGGAAACAAGCACATAGCTGCACACGCATACCGAACCAAATGGTTGATTTATGTGCGAACGTTCAAAAACTCATTCATCATCATCATCATCATTCATCTTTATCGACCCTTGTCGGTCCACTGCTGGACGCAGGCCTCTCTCAATGAACGCCAAGACGACCGATCTCCTGTTACCCACATCAATCCCGGGTCGGCTACTGCACGGATATCGCCTTCCCAACTTTTTTTTAGACGCGGGTAAACGCATTTACACGCCTTCACCGGCCCTGGGTGGGGTCCAGCGGTGTGTGGGACTTGCGGCACATGATAGTGCCGAATATCCATAAAAACCACAGCGAGTGTCATAAGTGCCACCCTTGGTGAGATGCCCGAAACAATAGTCATCAGGGCACCTCGACGGCTAGTCAGCCCCTAAGGGACCAACTCCACCTCCACAGATGGGGTCGCTCAGCACTACAGGACATCCCCACCGACTTTGGGAAAGTGCAATGGGGTGAGGTTCCCATCCTCGCCCCTTGCCCCGTGCGCAAAAGCGCCACTTCCTGTTGCCCTTAGGTCCCCTCTTCTTAAAAGAGGGGTACCGAGAGCGATTCCTCCTCCTAATCTTTAAACCTTCTTATAAAAGGGGTGCAAACGGGGTTTCGTTGGGCAGTTCAATTGGCTTCGCCTGGATTCACCCCAGGCTACTGAGCCCCACCGCCACGACAACACTTGAACCATGGTCTTCCCACCTGTTGAACGCTCGACCAACGCTTCGTTTTCTTAAGCGCGTCCCCCACTCCAGAACCTTACTGGCCCATCTGCCATCTGTTTTTCTAAGTGTGTGACCAGTCCATTTCCACTTCAGCTTATTCGTCGAGTGATATCGGATACATTAGTTCTCTGCCTTATGATTGCGTTACGAAATCTGTCGGACAATGAAACACAAAACATAGCACGTTCAATAGCCCTCTGACTACCGTAAACTTGCGGACCAGTCCTAAATTGAGAGGCCATGTTTCGGCTCCGTAGGTCATCACGGGGTGCACGTATTGGTTGAAGACTTTTTCTTCAAGCTCTACGGTATAGGCCACGTGAGAACTTGACGAAGCTTCCGGAATGCTGCCCAACCCAACTGAATTCTTCATTCGGCATCCTTTTCGAAGTTATATCTACCAACTTACAATAGTTGCCCGAGGAAGACGTAGACGATTCGTCACGACTCTTGAGAACAACTTGTAAATGTGGCCAATAAGTGAAATTGGTCTGTAATTTTGAAGGAGTGATTTGTCACCCTTCTTAAAAAACAGAACAACGTCACTCCCAAGCCTTGTGAGGTACGACGATTCACCTCCTGCTCTAAGAATCTCGACCCTAATTCCGTCCTTCTCCCTTTAAGCTGTGCAAGAGCTATATTAATCTTACTCAAGTTGTTATTCCGAAGATCGCCTGACAAATGTTGTGTCAGGCTTGCACGGGGGTCGTTGTTTGTGGTATGGTAATGAAGAGCATGCGACGTGTACAACTTGCTGTAGAAAGCTTCGATCTCAGTTGAGATCTCAGGCTTCGAGGAAACAGTAACCACAGAATCAGTCCTAAGCTTTGTCAAAGGACTTCTTCCAAGCTTCTCCACAAAGACCTTCGACCCTCTGTTCTGCCCAATCGCTTCGGTAACCCGTCACGTATTTGAGCAGCGATGGTCTCGGCGTATTAGTTTGAAAGAAGCTTGACGTCGGCAGACGTAACGTTTTCGTGTGCTCTGCGTTCCCTCACAAGTCCAAGCGTCTCATCAGAGAGTTTAGCTTTCCTGCTAGTATACTTACTCCTATAATGTCCTTCGGCCACGTCCCGCATGCAACCTATCACGCCACTCATGCCTTGTCAATGGCTATTGTAGTTTCCGATGAAGCTAGGGCATCGAACCGATTTTTTAATTCTAGATGGAATTTTCCGGTACTTACCATGGTTCGCCGGAAGTTAGGTCGGAGAGTTGACTACACTAATCGGAGTCGCTCGCGTCGAAGGTCTATATTCAGAGAGCCTCTAACCAATGGGTGATCACTTCCGGTTTTAAAGCTGTTGATCACGGAGACATCCCTAAACACATGCTTTTGGTCCGTCATAATAAAGTCAATCTCGTTCCTCGTTATAGTATCGGGGCTCTCCCCCGTCCACATCCTATTGGGCTTCTTAATAAAAGAAGAGAGTGGAAGTATCGCGAACTAGGGGCCGAATTCTGCTGTTGTCGTCCATTTAAGGTAAATGCTTGTATATAATTGCCACGTTGAGCAGGCGGATTGGCAGTCGCAGATTAGCTTTCGGACCGGCGCCACCGCTGCCTGTCGCCGAGCCGATTGTTGGTCTCGCCATCACTCGGCGCGAACACTGTCCGGTGATCCCGTCTATTTCACTGTCACTGTGAAACATACAGGACACCAACTAACCAGCTCGCTGAAGCCTCCTAGATCTTAAGAGGCCAGTGAACCTTGACTACTTTTCGTCACCCTGGGCTTGGATTGAGGATGGGCCGTCCCCTCACAGCCTCTAATTAAATAAATATTATTTTAATTCGTAATGTAAATTAAAATGAAACTTTAGGGACGCACCTACTTCCAAATTAAATTAAATAAATAAACTGCCAAATTAAGAAACATAAAATATAGGCCTCCCAAGCTGAGAAACATATCCCAAAGTTAACAAAATACCGATTAATGGTGGCGCTGTCCGATTAAAATCGATTAGCTTTAAACGTCACGTGGGCAGATTGTATCAGGTCACCAGTTTGTACTCGCCACCCGTTACCGGACATGACAGTGGGTTTTAAATGATTACTAATAATACTTTGTAATTAAATTTAATCATCAGGTAATAACAATTAATAATATAAATTGTTATTACCTGATGAGTGACTGAGCGACAAACTTTCGCTTTTATATACAAGTAAAATAGTGCGAAAGTTCCCAAAACACTCTTAAACGTAATATATGAATGTCTATGATGCTATTGATGTCTAAGTTTACGCGAATGCCATTACAATACAACTACTTTTACGGATTTTATCGCAGTTTATTTAAATATTGACGCCCCAGAAAATCTGCGGTCTATGAGCATGCCGAGGTTGGCCCCTGCCATTACGTTAGATTTGATAAAACGCAAATTCTCACTAGGGAACACAGATTCCTTACAAGGATGATCCGTGAGTTTATTGAAATTAGAAAAAAAAACACCCAAATTTCAATAGAGAAGATGACAGACTGATGAACTTTGTCTGTGAAGATCGCTGATGATGATTTTGTCAAATGTATATATTTTTAATAGATAATCATTATTCAAGTAAATTTAACATCTTACACACGTACTAGTTTGATTTACATAGAGTAGATCGATAAGAGAAACATTAAAGTATCAAAATAAATATCTGTTTACACAAGTCAACGTGTTAAGGATACGTTACTAATTTGATATTTGTCAAAGTACAATCACATTTATTGTGTTTAAATCAAAGCTCACAAGCGGCGACCATTTGCAACATTACAACAAGCAATCGATTGAAACTCGATCATAAATATTATCACATTATCGATTTTTACCGTTCAAGTGACGCGCGGCATTGGCAGTGTACAACATTTATTTCCTTTTTTTTTTTTTAATTAAACAACTTTTAAACCTGGAATTCAATTTCGACGAATTAGATCGAGAGAATCGAAAATAATAAACATAAAAACTCCTTTCCTAATTAGATCGTTAATGTTGTACCAAATTGTTTTTCAAGTTAACATGGACTGGGTATTATTCCACCCATTTGTCCACGACGTCTCCAAAGAAATGTGCTATGATAGATAATCAGCTAAGACGAAACTATCAATTTTAAAATAGTTCCAGACGTCAATGAGACCTCTTCTCACATAACTTCTGCTATTATCGCATTTTATCTCTACTGCTAAAGAGCAGTAAGTCTAATTAGAGACATAGCTATGCAGTTATTATCCTTATACTGAACGTGTTATTTTGTTGTACATGAAAATAGCTATGGCGATAAGCGAAGAGAAGCCCAATATAGCTTCATGGGGATGCTCGTCGGGCGACATGTGATGTGACTTTGTTTTGTTTTCTTAGGTTGAATCAGTAGTAGGTACTTATTAACAAAAAAAAATGGAGTGCCATTTTATTTACGTAATTCGTAAGTATTTCGGAAATATCACTACCCAGGTGACTGGGTAATTGTTACGTCTTAAAAGAAGCGTCTTAAAATTTTATCGTTTATGAAAATATGGAAAGACAAATTAAAATTAAGTTCTTAGTTATTTATTCCAACTTAACTAGGTATGTTCGCGTTACGTTCTTAGGTAGAATGTTGAAGTAGATTTTGAGTAGCACGGCGTACTATTATGGAACATATTATTACCTATAAGTAGGTTATATTATTAAGTCCGAAAAAAAAAATTATTTCCTTGTATTGGATCTATATGCACATGCCTCTGCACACAAATTAAAAAAAGACACATTTTGGTTTCTATTAGAATCTGTAAAACTTAGACATTTTCTAATTGTAGTTTAATAGCCATACTAAATAAATTTTATTGTACCTAAGTAAAGATAATAATTAATATTACTATTAAACTTACGTAGGCACAAAACACAAACCGAGCCATTAAGTAAGTTGCTATGAAGAAGACTGAATAATTATTTTTCATTATAGCATATTACTCGTAAATATAATAATTGCGTAGCCTTCAAATGATACAAATAGAACAAAATTATTTCAATATCTTCCATAAACTCAGACGATCCTTATCCAAATAAGGTACTTTACAGACATTCAAGAATGTGCGATTTCCTAACATTAGCCCATTTCCTGTCTGATTGATTGCCATATATGATTTACGGGACAGAGAACCTGTTAAAAATGACCCGACATATACATATAATATTAATATCATTAAAATATTAAAATTATTTTTGATAAGATAGTGCAGAAATGATTATATAATGATCATATGAAATAACAATTAAAATTTTATTTCATGCATAAATTAAGGGGCGTACCGCAATAAAAGAACATTGCAAATCATGTCTGTGGTAGGCGGACTTGTGATTCATGTTGAAATCATATTATAATAGTTATCTTCAACACACACCCATATATCTATCATAGCAAATGAAGATTGCTTAACTTTGTTTCTGCATGGGTAATTATTATTTTAAGTCTCTCATATTAAGGTTTCCGTACCTTAAAAGAAAAAAATCAGAACTCCTATTGGCTCACTTTGTTGTCTGCCTGTCCGTCCGTCTCTACGGCTGTCAAGAGTTTTTTCTCCGAAACGTGTGGAAGAATCAAGCTGAAATTTACGTCGAATGTTAAGGTCTGCAACACCTTGAAGCCCAATACTAGAGTATGAGCATCATACATGCACCATACAATGATAATAATAATATTTTTACGTATCTAATTCACATAAAATGAAAGGTTATAAAACCATAAAAAATTTGGAACATTTTATTTAAAATTATATGAACTATAATATTACCTATTAATTACTATAGAACGCTCTGTATACAGTTTTTTTTTTTTATATTACAGTATAAATGAAAACAATATAAAAATCGCGCATGGTCGCTCGCCTAGTGAGCACAGAGCCTAACGTGCTTGGAGTGCAGCGGTCTCGAATCCTATTAAGGCTCGTCTAGACATAGGTTTTAAAGAATATTAAGTGGAATCCTTGCGGTGTATGACATTATACTGTAATTACGATCACATAATCATACTTTATACATTTCCACATCCCATCGCACACTATCTACGTGTTTTGTATGGGTTTGAATTTAACGCCGTAACCACGGCGATAAAACTGTGATTTGGTTAGCAGACTAATCTGCAAAGAGTCCTTCGTAATATAACTTAAGGGGCTCCCAACACAATCAAAACATTTCCGAACGCCTCCTTCGGAAATGTTTTTTCATCGAACCAGAAATGTGACAGCAAATTCACATCTAGTTCAAGGTGGTGAAGTGAGTACATAAATGCAAAATATACTGGAGTCAGTAGTTGAGTCGTTGATGTGAGCTCATGAACACAAAAGCTTTACTACATTATCACTTTTTTTATTCCATGGATTTTTACAATCATGCTTTACGCATGAACTTATTTTCTCCCCTATATAATAAAATAATCCGATCATCAGCATCATTTTCAGCCCTTATCGGTCCACTGCCGGAAGTAAGCCTCTCTCCATGAACGCCAAGACGACCGATCTCCTGCTACTCGCATTCATCCCGGACCGGCTACCGCACGGAGTTGGTCTTCCCATCTGGTGAACGGTCGACCAATACTTCGTTTTCCTCCACTCCAGAACCTTACAGGTCCATCTGCCATCTGTTCTTCTGAGTGTGTGACCAGCCCACTGCCACTTCATGCGCCTTATTCGAACTTATTATTAAAATAATCCCACATGATCTTAATTCTACAATTGTACTGGCTAGACTTATCTATTTCTTATAGATGTCTTATATAAATAAAATTAATGTGGTATCTTTCTACAGCAGTGTGCTATTTTTACCTAAAAGATTTTAAAAATTATTTATGTTCTTTTAAAATTCTACATATACGGGGTTGTCTCTGCGACAGCTTGACCGATTTTGATGCACGTTTTACTGAAAGATTGAGGACTTTACATGGTAGGAAATGGCCAAACATTTCATTTCTAGAATTATCAGTCTGTTCACAAAAATTAAAAAAAAGTAA
>JAFELO010000964.1:300820-315107 GCA_017140195.1 Eumaeus atala
AACTCTTATAATTCCTCCGGTTACGTAGGGATGAGTCATTTACCAACTACGATAAATGGAGAACAATATGTTGTATATACAAACTAATACATAATATATTCCACATACCTTGTACCATTTCTACATCAGATATCTTTTTTAATAGAAAGGGGGCAAAGGAGCAATCGTAACTATCGACACGCATGAACATCCACATAATTACTATGCCGATGCGTTGCCCCCAAAGGACTACCGGCTACTTACAAACCGCACTATATAATCTGTAATATGTCACTTTACGGCGGTATTATGTGAGCGAGAGGTGCCTCCCCGGTCGTGGCGGCCCAATTCCCTTGCACAGGAGGATGTAGTGTCATGCACATGCATGCTGGTTCAATCCTGAACCACCGGAGTAGAAGTCCGAAGAGTATATCCACTAGACCACTGAGGCACTTAAAGCAAAACCAAATTATTATGTAAAATGATAAAAAACATAAAATAATCTGAAGATAAATTAAAAGTACAAAATGGTTCCAACAATTTACATAGGTTTTATTTCTATCGAGACAATATTCAGTGTAAAGTATGCGCGGGTGTATGGAAGTTACACGGCACGGCAGTGCAACCACTAAACAGACACTTTTTATGTGCACTCTCAACGATCGGTTTCTTGCTGGTTTGTCATCCACGTCTCTATGAGCCATTATACTTCTAATATACCATCTCCTGTTTTCTTATACCCTGGTTTAAATTTTATGATAATATTTGTGGAGAAAATATATTATATAATGAATATATATGGCAATGGCGATATGATAGACGTTGTTCCGGAAATGTTCTAATCGATGTTTATTCGTATGTGTTTGTAAAGATCACCCATTATCCTTTCACCATCAGATGGACTAATGTCGTTACAATTAAAAATATGCAAAAGGCTTATATTTATTGACCCGATTCTCGAAATGCCTCCAATTTACTCCGACATCGTATTTCACAGCAGTAATTCCCAAATTTAATTACTGTCGCCGATGTTTCGCAAATTTATTTCACTACTCGCTCTGATTGATTTAATTAGTCCTTTTTTACGTTTTATTCGTCATAACTGTTTATTACAAACTCCCTGTGATAATATTGAATAAATGACAGCAGTAAGAAAGAGAGGTGGGTGTTTAAAAAATTAACGCAGATTTACTTCAAAACCATAATGACCGTATTAAAATTTGTTATGATGTGTATGTTCTTGTCTATGATGTCATTGTTCGTAAAAATATTTCAGATCAATCATAGAACAGCGAAATGTAGTATCTTCCTCATTTTTTTTTTTTTAATATCTTTGAAAATGATGATGTTAACCTCGACAGACAACTATTTCTAATTAAAAAAATTGTCTGTTTTCTAATGATGTAAAAGTGACTCTCGTAAACGGATTTAAATGTATGGTGATATATCTAGTTACTAATATTGGATGTTGGGTGTTATGCAATAGTGAAGAAAGTGACTAACCACGTCCATTAAGACATAATTCTCAGTATATACCAATGTATACATATCATCCATACACATAAATCAAAGGCAGACGCAAGGACAGGCCAGTGAACAGGTTATCAAGCAACTAACACAGTATATTGGATTAATATTCAAATCACATCGTTTGCGAGTCCACCAGCTTCTACTTTTTCTAAATGCACATGAATCTTGTACTTTATTATTGACTGTCCGTAGGCTACAGTCCCGGTTACGACCAAAATTTTAAATTGGATTTTACAACTTCTGTCACTTGAATTCAGGGAGTTGACCTTGTTCATCACCGGCCTCGGAGAGAACATCAAGCGGTCGATCTAGTGCTTGATTCCTGTGAGGTTGTGTCGGACTGCTGTACCACCTGAACGGGGGGATGAGGGAGTAGAGAATGCACTTGAGTCTGCGCAAACACTTCTGCAATACGATATGCCCTACCCAGTTGGAATTTTTAGTATAGACTCTGTATATTTTCAAAATGATGAATAATATAAAGTGAGCGAAACTATTAATAATCATCAGATTGGATGGCATGTGTGTGTGTATGTGTAAAAAATTCGTGATTCAAATTCAAACATTACTTCCAATTCAACGAACTAAACCGCTGCCATCGCCAGATTATATTTACGGTCACTAAATTGAATTTATCTTTGTAGCCCGATAAAAAGAAAACCGACTTTGAAATATGTTTATATTCGCGCAATTTAAACATATTTCAAAATGCATTACACTAAGTGTATTTGTGGTCGATAGGATATGGGGGATTTTGGACAAGAATTTCACTATCCGCCGTGTGTCAGATTTTATTGCATTCAGCTATAGAACACTGAAAGGTATCGAATTAAATCCAGTAACCTCACTGCAATTAAACATTTTAAATTCACAATCCTAATACTTAGCACTTATAATAGTGCTAGTAACTTTGTACACCGTATCACACGCGTTCCCGCTGTGTAATAGAACAATTTAGATGTAACGTAAAAGAACATTCTCTTCTATATCTAAAATATTATAAGGAGGGACAAAAGAATAATAAAAAAATTGATGGACATGTAAACAAAAGGCCAAGGTATCACGCAGGGTCCGAGGCTACCGTAACCCCCCGCCAGTACGGAGACGGCGATCCTAACAATAATATTTCACGAGGTACATTTAATGTGGTAGCACGTAGAGATTTCCCATAACGCGATTTAAATTTATTTAATGTAATGTTTTCGTTTTTAATTAACTATTAAATCGTTGGCTATCCGAAATTGTCTATGCTCTAACAAAACCAGGAGCCAGGGTTTTAATTGATTGACGACGTTATTAGCTCTGCCTTTATGGTGGGATTATGAATCGTGACTTTTCCATTCGTTTGGAATTTTAACTTTAATAATGATTATAGTTATTTATTATGTACTCGTCTTGTCTCGTTTCGTTTCTCTTGTCAATAATATCTAGGTACTTATATAAAACGAATTCTTTGTAAATAAGAATAAATGTAATTAATACATACTTAGGTTTACTTTATGTCTTATTCATTATTATTCTACTATTATACTCTCCGAGTCCAATACAATAATGCTGTTAGGGTGTTGTAGGGTATGCCTGGGTATTGCAGCGCATCAGATATGTTAAATCATTGTTGTATTATCGCGAACGTCTTACGCCAATTGTAAAAAAATAACATTATATTAGTAATCATAGGTTAGTATTAAATGTATTCCACTAATAAGATGAGTGATGCTTGCCTGAATAAAGATTACTATTACTATTATTGTTATAGAATTTAAACTAAGACTAGAGTTTGGGCTAAAATGCTGTTATATAACACGTATTTCTTGACTTAATATTCATTTGGCTTGGATCGACGTCTTAAAGGTCTGTACCCACCAGCTAATCCATTGTCTCTTTGCTTGATCTACATGAAGAAGTTTCATAAACATTTTTAGCGCTTTAACCTCATTTAAAGTGCGTTATTAAAATGTATCATTATTTATATTTCATTTGTATATTAATTATTATTATTTTTAAAATGCCCCGCTGTTTCACTTGCGCAAAATCTATACCAAGGGAACATTTATTTTTATTAAGATTTTCTTAGTTATTTTTAATTTTTATCATAACCAAAATAATAGTCAAGTGTTTATATATATATATATATATATGTATCACATTTATAATGTGAGTAGCATTAGGATTATTATAGTAATGTTACGCTAGAGCGCACAGAAGCCGAATTATTTCATAAATATATCACCATAAACGTACGCTCTCGACTACGTCAAAGTCAATTTGACATCTTGATGAACACGTTCCATCGACATTCGAAATTCAAAATGTGTGGGTGGTCCGACGTGCTGTTTTTTCTTTTGTTTTTATTATTATTATTTTTGACGAGGGCCGATGACTAACCGCCTTTCAATAACTAGCCACCAACGTAGCATTATCGCTAACCATATTTTTGTAACGCTCGGTTGTTCATACACGAATCATACGCCTGGGATACGAAAAAAACATTAAATCTAAAACAACCTCTGTCCGTATTACATTTTAATTGCCAAAGTTTCGGTTATATTTCTTACTGTATCAAGCTAAAGCTCTACAGAGCTAAAAATTTTGCACAGAATATCATAAAAATACTCGATAATTTTTAACCCGAAAAATAATAATACTTTCTGTTCACATCAATTATGTTAAACCACGTAGCACAGCTAGTAAGTTGTGTTTCCTTAATTTTTAACTCGGTATCTGGATTCCGAAAGATTTTCTACGTCAAAACGTGGAGTTAAACATTTATAATCTAAGGTGAAATTATTATCCATTTATTTTTAGTATATCTATGTCACATTGTTAATTATAATGAAAGTAGCTAGGCACTGTGCTCCAGAAGATTTTGAAAATATTTATTTGAAAATATTATTGTGTCGAGCATGTGGTTTTCCTGTTCTATAATAGAACTTATTAGCGATGTGCGTGTTTCATTTTCAATATAAGGAGGCAAACAAGAAGTCAGATCTTTTTGACGACTACTGAATTATTATTTAATATAATGTAGACGCGTTGCCCTCTTCCATGTGCTATCGAAAATTAAAACAGCTCGAAACGCTTCAGCATAACTATCACTTGACAGCGGTATGCTGTAAGCGAGAGATACTTCCCCGGTCGTGCCGCTCTAATGCGAATGCAATGCAGCTACAAAGGGGAACTAAACTAAGTGAAAACGCGACAAATGTAATGTTGTGCAAAAACGCCATGTTAGTTTATATAAATAAAAATATATACTTCCAACCCTCGTCCGCCTCCCACTCCTCAAAACCTTTTTTTAATGAAACACATTTATCTGCGAGTTTCTCTCAGTCCTCTTTAGACAATACACTCAATGTTACTGATGTGATACCTCCGATTTGACAGGCCGGCGATAAAACACTGGGCGGGAAACATGATTGGTGAAATAATTATTTTATGTGGTCCCACATTGTTGACTTAATGAGTCATCGTAATCATCATTGTCAGCCCTTGTCGGTCCACTGCTGGACATAGGCCTCCCTCGATGAACGCCAAGACGACCGATCTCCTGCTACTCGCATCCATCCCGGATAGTTATGATCTGATTAAATTTACTAGAATTCCGCTCATAGTGTCCGAATATAGAATTAGCCAGTCCTATTTTATATATTACACAGTAAATCTTACAGGGGATCTCTTTACATCGGTACACCATCTGTACTGATAAAATAAAGCCGAGCTGTTGTTTTGTTTGAACGCGCTAATCTCCGAAGCTACAGATTGGGTCTGAAAATTATTTTTGTGTGTGCGAGATACAACATGCGATATATAGAATATCTCCGTGCAGTAGCCGGTTCACGGTGGATGTAAGTAGCAGGAGATCGGTCGTCGTGGCGTTCATCGAGAGAGGCCTGTGTCCAGCGGTGGACCGATAAAGACTGAAGAGAAAGAGAAGAAGAATTACGATGATGATCATAATGAGCTACAACATGAGGTTATATAATGTGACGCTACGGCCAAAAGGACCGGAGCTACACGGGCGGACCCTCGGGGAACTGCTAGTCCCGAATGTAACTAAACCAAATAGCCCCACCATGGCTCAAGCTTCGTCGTGGCGGTGGGGCTTAATAGCCTGGGGTGGACCCAGGCGAAGCCAATTGAACCGAGGGGGATCTTTGCACCCCTCTTACAAGAAGATCAGGAGGATGAATCGATCTCGGTATGCCTCGTATAAGGAGAGGGTACCTAAGAGCAATGGGAGGTGGCGCTTTTGCGCACGGGGCAAGGGGCGAGGATGGGAACCTCACCCCATTCCCTTAGGGGGCTGACTAGCCGTCGAGGTGCCCTGATGATTGTTGTTGCGGGGCACCTCATCAAAAGCGGCACTGATGGCACTCGCGGTGGTTTTTGTGGGTATTCGGCACTATCATGTGCCGCGAGTCCCACACACCACTGAACCCCACCCAGGGCCGGTGAAGGCGCGTAAATACATTTCGGCGCCTCAACAAAAAAAAGCAATATTTCCATGAATCATACTTTACTATGTTTTATGTCATCTGTATTTAAAGTCTCTAACCGTTCTAGAATTTAGCGTAGTTGTTCCATACTGCCGTGCGGCTATACTCAACATTTCCCGAAAACATATTTTATACCGTTCTTTATTTCTGTTTATACGACTTAGTTATTCGGAAGCTAGCAAATATTTAAATTTGAAAGACTTAGGTAGGTAAGTTTAAATGGCAATAGGTAACTGAATAAAATTAAACATATATTTGTGAAATAAGTAAATACATTAGAGTCTTTGCTGTATCTAAAAAAACCTGGAACAACGTCACACGTCAACGCGTTGAAACAAGTTATTTTAGTAGCTGCTTTATGCTACAAACTTACACAAAGGCAAAAAGAAAATTAAGAGGCCATAAAATAATTTTATTGATAAGTCCTATCAGCATTTTTTTTTTACGATAATTAATTTTATTACAGTACTCATCACCAGTTCTGGACGGTCCATAGATGAACATAGGCCTCTTTCCATACACTTGTAGGCAACGAAAGCAATTTTAATTAGAGGTAGTGTAAAGAATTGGACCAGAACGACCGGGGAGGTACCTCCCGCTCTCATGATACTGTTGTATAGTAACAGCTAGTCTGTCGCGTTTCGTACCACGGGTTTCCGTCGCCGGAGGTACTACAGCGAATGTGCATATATGCATGTTAATGGGCCTCGGTAGTAACTAAAATGCCCGACTCCTATGCTATAGAAATATGCTCGAAGATCGTCATTAACCTTAGCGTTTCAATTTAACTACTATTTTATTTTTTATTTCATTTTAGATCTAACAACGTTGACTATGAAAAATGGATAGATACTCTAAAATTCTATTTGCTAACATGACAATAAAAACTGTTCTCAATTCAAAAGACTGCTAAAACTGTGAAGTCTTGTGTGTGACCGTTATGCTTTCTTGGAACGCAACATGGTGACACTGATGCCGTGTGGATATCTGGGTGGATCCTCACCGCGGTGCAGCTTGGATCACGCCGAGCCCAAGGTTAGAAAACATCATGAAAATTCTTGCACCTTTTATTTATAAGCTGCACATTGTTTAATGAATGTACATGCATGACTATTTGCTTGCATGATTAGTCTTTGCACGATTAATTTACGCCGCACTTTCTTTTTTTTTTCTGCTAAGCATAAGGGCATATGTACCTGCACCCAATATTACCGTGTATACACACCAACACAAGTGCGGACGCACTGTTTATGTTTTCCAAGTCGAACGGCGTCAGATCTCGTGTTACCCATTCATACGTTAATCTTTAGAGGCCATTAAAAAGTCGTAATACCGATATTGTGGTGTCGTTGGTGTACCTACGGGACAGAGCGTCGTTAGCCACCCGATATCGGGTTATCATAACTACGAGGAGTTAATTTTCAGGTATGGAGCGGTGATCGACAATTTAATTTCGGAATGCATGACAGTTGATAGTGATATTATGTAACAGAAAAATTCAGCCTGGCATTATATTATTATGGCGATATATACAGACAATAGGCACATATATACATAACATATAACTATCAGTCTGAATAATCTCAAGAAAGTGGGTTTAACGTAGTTGAAATTTCGTCGTAGGGCACTTTAAAGGGAGGAACAATATATATTTACTCTGGCCATAAATACTGTTCCACATTTATAGTTTATATATAAGTGCTTGTACACTTAAAATATATCAATGATACATATGGTACTTATGGAACAAAAAATCGACACAAGGTAGGCGTAACCTAAAAGTATATTGCGCATAATGGTGTCTTAAAAACTATTATTATAATTTAGTCACATTGTGAATATCCAAATACCGACTAACACATAGTGTCTGCTACCAGGATAGCAGGACTAACATACAGCCTTTTTCTTACAACGAATCGTTTAATAATGCTAAAAACAAACATGTAATAAACAAAGAAAGAAAGGCATCGATATAAAGCCACCCAGAGATAACACCAATAAAAACAAATTTGTACAAGTTGATAGCCGAACAAGGGGCGATTTATCGAGCAAGATGTCTTTCTTGATAGTACTCTTTAAATTGTTCAGTTAATTCAAAGCAACATCGATTGGTCGTAACTCGTTTTTGCCTGCATGCAATATTTTACTTCAATATTCAGCAATAAATAACATTAAGGTACACTTTTGTGTAAATGTAAAATTATAAAAGATTTAAAATTAAATAAATAACTATATTCCTAATGTTGAATTTTTATATCTCCGGAAAGTACCTTAAATTAATAATAACAATAAAAGGATTAAATATTAAAGACAAAAATAAAGTCTTAAAAATATTTTTGTCATGTTGTGTCATTATGAATAATGAAATACATGCAAGTGATGCATTCAAGAAAGCCATAAAAAATGTCATACATTTTGAACATTAACATGAACAACGAACGAACGAAACAAATGACGTTCAACTTTAAACAATAAAAATATAGAAGGGAGCATCGTATAAATCACTATTAAAATTGACATTTCACACGATGCGATGACTCAAAATAAATAAAACATACGCATCGAATTAATATAACACCAATAGGTATCTCTCGAATTATCAACGATAACCTCACATAAATATGGCGGACGATAAATTTGAAAATTTATTTGTTAAGGAGTCGGGAGCGCACCGGGACGAGACGAGGAGTCCCAAACCGTAAATAAACTGAGATAAAACAATAAACGAATTACGTATAAATAAATAACAGTTTTGTTCGAGCCTTGCTTGACCCTTTACAGGCTGCTCATTTTTTGTCATTTATATAAATTCGATCGTTTTAATTATTGTATTATTATCGAGTCTCAGGTTCAGGAAAATGACAAATAATTTATTGTATGTGACAATTTTACTTCACACTTTTTTTAAAGTATATTTCAACATAATAGCGAGTATTTTTAACATTATATCTTACTACATCCAAATTATTGTATTTTCACAATATTAACTTTAAAATGGCGCCTTCTTTATATTTAAAATTTTAAATTATATATTCTATACACATTTTCATTCAGTTTTAAAAGAAATAATATTAATTTTTAAGGAATTTTCGCTGAATTTGTTACTACTTTTTGGAAAGAAAATTCTTACTATTTTTTCTCATACATAATATGTTCCATGAACAATAATAAATATAGATATATGTTATCCATACTTATTATTAATCATGGAACACTTCGGTATATTTTGTTAATGTTGTAACTAACAGATACTGCATTATTATCCATTTGCTGTAAAGGTACAGAACACGCTATATAACAAACGATCACGAAGCGCGCGGGCGCATGTCGCCGCGTAAAACGTATAAATTAGAACCTGCTATCGCGAGATCGGCCGGCCTCACACCTCGCGTTATGCACTTGGTGATTTATAATGTTCCTCACACGTATCCTTTGGCTTATGTTTTCCTAGTATGTTAAGTGCTAGTTAAACTAGCACGGTCTATAAACCCCTAGTACTATAAATTACAGTTAACGTGCTGTCAAAGTAACAAGCGTCGATCCAAAAATAAGATCAGTTTTAGAACCAAAATAATTCAATTTGGCTTCAATTAGTACAAGTCATGATTTTCTTAAGACAGTATTGTTGGTATTAAAAATGCATAGTATTTAAATATTATACAAGGCCAAGTTATAAATTTCTTACAGTAATGGCAAGGGAAATCTGAATTACCATTACTTAATCACAGTATGAATTTCTAAATGAAATAGAAAAAAAGGAAAAAATGAAAGTGTTTATATGATTTTTAATTTCGAAGTTTTCGGAAAAGAATTCACATTTCTCTTGCCACAGTGCACAGATGTATCCATCTACTGCACAACTACTTGATATGCAATAAATGCTTGCCTTACTGTCCCAAATGTACATATTATTTTGTTTATGTGTTATGTGGACAGGCTAAGGCAGGCGAAGGGCGCTTGGCATAACTCGTCGTATACGCATTCCCAGCACAAAATTTTGCATACAGTTATAACAATTCCACAATTACTCCAAAATTTATCTTTTATTTTAGTAAGAGGTAGTGCCATGCATATTGCATGACACTGCATCGTACTATGCAACGGAATTGCGTCGGCACGACCTCTCGCTCACATAACACCGTCGTAAAGTGACATATTCAGTGTAGTGTTTCGTGCGGTTTGTGAGTAGCCCGTGGTCCACGGGGGGGAACGAGAGGCACGCATCGGCATAGTGATTATGTGGATGTTCATGGGCGTCGGTAGTCGTAAAAGGCACCGATTTCTCGTTTGCCGCCATATTCTATAAACAAGAGTAAGAAATATAGAAAGGTGGGATGATTCTTATTTGTTATATTTTAAAAATTCTAATTAATTGCTAGCTACTAACATCTCTGTTGTTTCCTGTGTATATATTTCCTAGTGTAAAGTAGATGAAAAACAAATTGTAATGAGTGTTTGGTGATCATTCAGGGGACTTCGCCCTTGTACTTAGCATGTAGGCATTACCGGTGTGAGCGTAAAATTTTCTAAGCGGCTTCAGGGCCGCATGGCGGAAGAGACATAAGAAGGTGCGGTGATAATCTCTAGGTTGAACACTAGCCAGGTCTCATAACTATGAGAAATGAACTTTTAAATTAAAAAAGAAAGAGCATATAAAGTGATCGAATGTTATTTCCTTTATTAATGTTACAAGATTAAGATGATTGATGATAAAGACGATGAAAGGCAAGTTAAACAAGTAATAGATCTGTAAGTATTAGGTTTAGGTAACTATAGTGCTCTTAGATACAAATTATGTAACGTAACCGAAGAATACTCATTCAATATATAAGACAGTAAAATTGAATCACAGCTCAAAGGTAATATAATTTATAATTTTATTATCTTGCTTCCAGTTGATTAGTAGATACAATATAAATTCCTGATTAATGAATTGTCGTTGTGTCCATGTAAAACAACGTAACGGTTAACAAACCCGAGTTTTCTAACTTACAAGAGATTTCTGATAAACGGTGGACTATAAATAATAAAACTCTTAAATGTCGCCTACCTCAGATCAAGATTAGAGTGACAACATTAATAAAATCAAGCCGAATTTATTTAACAGTCTAGAGGGCGCCACTCTGTCTCATTGATATACGGTGGAAGGACGTAAATTCTCTAGACTGGATTCTAATATGTAACGCGTAAGATACATTTTTGCACGTAAGTTCCGTTGTATTCATTAGAATAATTTTGTAGATTATTACAAATATTATCACGTCCTCGTATGATATGTGTCCCTGGTACTTTTATATACATTGTATTATGAAAAAAAACAAACAAGTCCGACGTGGTTTGTCTATAAATGCGCGCACATAATATGTATGTAGCCAAGCCGTGCTTTGATTCGGACTGGTTGACAACAGATTAGAACAGCGTCAGCATCTGCATCTGACATTTTTTTTTGGTTTCGTAGGGAGATGCGCTTACGCAGTGCCACCGGTCCTGGGTAAGTTTATATATATATGGTTGTGTATATATATGGTTGTGTAGGTAGGGCTCGCGGATGAATAACCACTAGTGCCCGACGATGCCACCTGCCGCCTATACCGTTGTGCCCATTGGAGAGAAAGCGAGGCATCATCAGCATAGTAATATACAGTGTTATGTTGTTGTATACAACCAACCAATATACAACCAAACAATATAAACAAACATACAACCAGAATTGTACATTTGTAAATATTAAATATAACCTATGTATACTTTTAAGATGTCATTTGTATTCTGTAAACAATAAATTAATATAAAATTTGAAAAAGTTTATAAATTCTCTCTAAAATCAAAGTATACATCTATATGAAAAATATACATATAGATTTTTTATAGAATAGGGGGGGGGCAAACGAGAGTTCGCAGCCTTTTTTACGACTATCGACGCCCACGAACATCCACATAATTACTATGCCGATGCGTCGACCTCCTTCACCCCACACCCGCCGTCCAGATGGGCCACCGGCTACTCACAAACCGCCCAAAACGCGACACTGAAGATGACACCTTACGGCGGTATTAAGTGTGCCGTTCGTGCCAGTCCAATTACCTTGCACCATGCATAGCACTACCTCCTCATATGCAACATGACACTACCTCTTCCTAAATATTTCATAGCTCTTCAAAAAATATTTATTAGAACATCATCAGATTAATTAACTATTGCATCCGTATGACTGTCATAAGTAATGGCGCAAGAACACTTAAGATTCATAAAATTAAAAATAGCATCATGATAGTTTGTAATCATAACGTAAGTTAGTTTACGTTGTGACATATTTTGAAATACAATTCTTTGCATAATGTGTGCACCAGGTTTCCTAGAAGTAAACAAGAAGTTTGTTCTCTTTCAACCACTATTGTCACAGTATATTTAGTCTTGGCTAAAAGACACCCAGTTCAAAAGCTAAATCATCATTTTAAAACATTCTATTTATAAAATGTGTTGCGATTTACATACTTCAAAATTTATTTATAAAATAATAATTTGTCCAAGCACTGACTCCGACTAAAGCACTTTGAACAGTGCTTGTTGTTGTTGTTGGAACAGCAAATTAGAATTTGAGTTTAGACATTTAATAAGAAGATAGTGAGCATTCTCAGCAATATATAAATAATAATTATATATATCATTCTTCTGGGGAGAAGCGGTGACCTTTTTAAAGATTTTTAGTTTATTTTTAAGAAATTTAAGTTTTTTTTATTGTTTACAGGCGAAACGCCCGAGGTCCGACACGGGTACTGATGTTCGGTAAGTTATATACCATAATTTACTATAGTATAGTTTCATTTTTCCAACATACAGACTGGGGATTATAATACCACGAAAATTGAAAACACCAGTAGTATTGTATATACGGATATTTTGAAACTATCAAGTCAGTACTTACAACGAAACCTAAAGAGAAAAGTTATTTAATTTTACGGCATCTTGTGTAAGTATGAGGCCACCAATCCGTGATGCGTGTGGTGCACTACTGAATATATTTTTTTGTTTTTTTTTTTTTTTTGTGAAGGCTAGGCAAGTCATCACACGTGCGATGACCATTTTTTCGGCGCTTCATAATCCCCATCCTGTATATAAAAGCGAAATAACTCTTTTAACCACGAAATCGCAGTGACTATAACACCTACAAACAAGAAAATTAGGCAAGTGGTTGCCTTTTAGACACCGTAAATATCTACCTGAAATCAATTGTCTTTCCGCTAAAAATGAATTTTACGAAGTTTCGTAAAGTAAGGGTGCCTTTTTTAGGGGGTGGTGTACTCGGTCGAAATCGCAAGAGAGTGCTACTGACTTATATAATATATGAAGGTGAAAAATCACTCGTTCGTTACTCATCACGAAATCTTATATTTCAATACCTCTCATCAGAAACTACAAATTCTAGGCGTTTCAAGTTTTACAAGGGACCTTTCAGGACGTAGATGCTCACGAGTACGATATTTTGTGAAACTCAACCCCTAAGGGTGCGTTTTTAGAGGTGGAGTACGGGGACGAGTGCAGGTAGTTATTAAATAAATAAAAATTACCGATGGAGTCCGTAGTTGGAAGTTAGCAGGCCCAGTATTTGGGCCCAATTGCGAACCACACACATTAGCTTAGCATACACAACAGTCAAAACTCAACTAGTGGAAACTATACTTAACTATATTTTACGCTTTACTGCGTTGCGCTTCACTCAGGAAAAGAAACTTCAAAACATATTCTAAGCAAAATAATAATCTAAAATTATTACTATTTCGGGAATATTGTTGTTCATCACAATGTTGTGTAATGGTGATCAATGAAGTTTTTTTAGAAAAAATAATAATAATTAATAAGTCTTTTAATTTAATGAGAATGACACGACTCAAGGTAATTGGGAAAAGTTAGTTGGATATTATTAAGAAGCTCGAATATTCATTATGAATAATTCAATAAATCATTTATCGTCACGGTAACATGAGATGTGAATGTAATTACTGGCCAGACGCCGAGAAAAAAAAATTAAACAGTAATCATGTAAGTTCCAGCGCTTACCACAGTTGTACAATTATAGTTTTCAAAGGTAATAATCTACAGTCATTGGTGCAGTGGGAGATATTCATTTATTAATACTGATGTGGGTTGTGTTTGAAGTTATTTCAATTATTCGTGTCCTATTAATTTAGAAATAAATTTTCATCATTTTAACGCAGGAAACGATAGTAAATATAATTGGCATAATATAGCGGGGCCACATATACTTTAAAATCAGTAATCC
>JAFELO010000964.1:322799-339304 GCA_017140195.1 Eumaeus atala
CCCCCCCGCCAATGCAATACCAACTTTATCTGTCGCGCGTGATGCCCTCTTCAGAAGAGAGGGGTGTACGGATTCCTGTCCACTCC
The DNA here is from genome assembly GCA_017140195.1 of Eumaeus atala. Taxonomy (NCBI): domain Eukaryota; kingdom Metazoa; phylum Arthropoda; class Insecta; order Lepidoptera; family Lycaenidae; genus Eumaeus; species Eumaeus atala. The sequence goes on from JAFELO010000964.1 coordinate 322,886, forward strand.
ACCAAGAAAACAGCAGTTACTTTAGCAAATCCTAAATAATTATCGGGATGCATCCTGCAAATCTATAAAAATATGATTCTTAACTATCCGGCACTGACATATAATCACTGGAATAATTTGTAGCAAAGGTTTAACTCATCTGCCTCGATAGTTACCAGAGATAAAGATAGCTTTATATTCCAATTATAATATATATAAGTATTTTTTTAGTCTCTTTGTATACAAACCCTTCGAAAGATGTACGTGGTGTATATTTATACTGAACAAAAGATACCTTAAAAGATATTTTATGCGTAAATTTATATTACGATTTTCTCTTTTCAAATTCATATATGAAGCATTAAAAACAGTTTAGATAGATTTCTCGTGGTTTCTATGGTATATTCTTGACTTGCTCTATATACTATTTTACAGGCTTCTCGCAATAAAGCATTGACTGATGGAACACATATTAAAAGTGGACTAAAAAGTTAATCTTAATGACATTCAGATCGCTTCAAATAAAATTTATATCTCGAATATTTTATCTACATATGTAATGACTAATGAGTCAACATATGCGTACAAATAATTAATTCGTTATAAATGAGTGAAGAGGTCGCCAGTGACGTCACACTGTAACTGTCACATGTGACAGCGCGGGAATTGATTAAACGTCGCAAGCTCGACGGCAGGCGTTGATAACGGGTTAAATTAATCGGAGCACGTGTAAACATTTTGTGAGATAAATCTACTATATAGATAACGTGGGGGTCTGGCCAGGGCATCTGCTTTGCGTTTGTAATAAGCATTTCAAATAATAGCCGTGATTACTTGTTTGGAGAACTATTTAATTTTTATTCGTTGACATTACCTTTATTTATGAGGTTAATGATACCCACTTAGATCTTCGTATAGAGCTATATATTAATCTCACACACCTATCCTACGGAGCAACACTGGGAGAGTTGTCATATACTTCGCATGCAGATTGTTGATATTTGTATAAAATCAATAAGTCACTGTTTCCCTCACTATAAAAGAGGTAATTAACTATTTTCACTAAGCGGAAATAGTGTAAATCGTTTAAAAGCTTTTACAGGCGGATATCAGTTCTTACACTGCTTTTGATGCCGTATGTGATATCACTTGGATTAAAATAACATGTTCTGAGAGAATTTGGCATAAGGTAAGCCATTAAGTAGCATCGGTATCTATCGCGAGAACACGTAAAAACCCAATTAAAGAATCGTTTTGTTTACGCTAAGACCGGAATTAAGACATTCGGTGTAAGTGATTGTTTATGAAAAAACTCGATCAAATAAACAGAGGGCATTTTGATGGTTTTTTTAATGGTGTTTTAAAAGCTGTATAGGTGTTATCTTAAACTGTTCACAATTAGAGAAGCAAAGTTTAACGATAGATAAAGGTAATGCTACGCGGCACTGCAACCACATTAGGCGGGCACGAACTGGGTACCTGTCGCTCACACGACACGGCCGTGAAGTGACAGCTATGTTGTCGCCTCTGATGCGGTTTGTAAGTGGGCTCATCAATGGGCCGGCCAATCAATTGGTGAGGAGGAGGAAAGTAGGGCAATGCATCTTCGTGGGAAAGATAAAAGGTACAATTAATTTATTAACTTTTTTTATGGTATAGTCATCCTATATTATAAAAAAAGTTAATAAATTAATTGTACCTATTATCTAACTTCAGTATCAGTATCAGGTACCAGTAGGTAACCAAGTAACCAGTAGGTTCAGTATCAGTAGGTAAAAATTGGTAACGATTATCAATAGTTAAAAACTACTTACTAAGGTCCCTAACGGTCAAAATACGGTATATAAAGGTAATAATAATAAAATAAGTAAAGGAGTTGGGAGTTTGGTTCCTTACAAAATTAGACATCGCACTAAGCAATTAAGTAAGTCCGCGACGCGTGTAAGTGCTAATTAAGTAAGTGCCTTAACCTCATATAATTTATTTCGCAGATTGTCAGGCGACATCAACACAAGTCCGTGCGACTCGGAATCAACGTCTGATTCGCCGCCATCTTTACTGCAGGATGCAACGCTGCCTGCTCTCCTAGTATCTGGGACTACGACGCTATTTCAAAATACGAACACCACAACAAACACAGCGCTGAGTCTAACTTCAGAGAGTCTCGGGTTACCAAACAACTCGGAAGTGGAGAATTGTAGCCTAGCGAACGGATGCGCCACGAGCTCGAGTCTGCCGGGCTTGGCTCTACCTCTGACCACGACCAACGGCTTGTGTTCCACTCCTTCATCGTCTTCTATCGCCTGGTTGATGAATGAGGATAGTACGGGTAAGAACTGCTTTCTCTACTGTTTTAAAATGGCTTTTTTCTGAACTTCTACTTCTAGACTTGCTTAACTATTTAATATTGGTATATTGTACATGGAATACACCAACGAGTACCTTTAAAAGAATATATGAGGCAGGGGTAACCCTCTACCTCATATTTTCTTAATTTAATTATATTAAAAAAGTAAGGTCGCAGTATTACTTCTCCAAAAAAAAATGTCACGGTTCTATTCTTAGGACATAAGGCTACGGTGAGACTCAGTGGCTATTGTTTTTTAATCTCCGTGAATTCCATTTTTATTTTCTTATCTTGCTATTAGTCATTTATGTAATTTTAGTTGCTTAGTATTGATTTTTTTTTTCTGTTATAGGGGGTGGTGTTAAAAGCGAGGTGCGCAGCCCGGGGCTGTGCGAGGCAGACGTGGCTCTATACGGCGAGACGTTACCATACGACCAATCCACGCTGTCCTACCAGTACTATAATAGGTAAGACACAAGTTCTTGCAAGCGCAAGGTCTCCATGAACCTTGAGGCCCCAAATCATCATCTGGGGCTCTCTCACTTAACATAGACAAGATAAACCAATAATTGTTTGTATACATGTGTGTGTCCTGACGGTGCTCGACAATTGTGACGGTGACGGTCTTCATTTTTGCAGAGTTAATATGAATTAACCAGAAATCTTTTTGAGCTTCAATTGATGCCCCGTCACTGAGGACCAAAAAAAGATGTCGTTCATCTTCATCATCTTTTGTGGACATAAACCGGACTCGACTGTTACTATTAAAAGAGTAAACACTAATGTGCCTTTTTTTTCGACGCACCGGCCCTGGGTGTCGTCCAGTGGTGTGTGGGGCTCGTGTAACATTGTAGTGTCAAATACCCACAAAAAACCACCGCGAGTGACATCCGTGCCGCCCTTGGTGAGGTGCCCCGGAACAACAAATCATCAGAGCGTCTCGACGACTAGTCTGCCCCCTAAGGGACCGATGCCACCTCCACAGATGGGGTCGTCCTGAGGTGTGTGTGCGACTTTGGGAAAGTGAAATGGGGTGAGATTCCCATCCTCGCTCCTTGCTCCGTGGGCAAAAGCGCCGCCTCCATATATTCTTTTGTCCCCTCCTCTTATAAGAGGGGTACAAAGAGCAGCTCCTCCACCTGCTCTTTAGTCCCTCTTTCTATGAGATTTTCCGCCCTCGGTTCAATTGGCTTCATCCGAGGTATGCACCCCAGGCTACTGAACACCACCGCCACGACAAGGCTCGAACCATGACGGGGAAACTATCCTGTCCCTTGAATGGACCCGTGTATTATGTACTAAGCTACTAAAATAATTAAAATATTTTGAAAATTTCAAACAGTATGCAGCAGTATGGAGGCGGAAGTACGGCTTCCTCATACGTGGGTTCTACCCTCTATAACCAGCCATATGCGGCCTATCCACCGACCCACAACACTAACAATAGGTAAAAAAATACAAATATAAATATCTTTATCATTAGATACTATAAATTACAATTTTAATACTTTAACGATTATTTGCTACCTTTATGACACTTTAACATCATTCAGGGTTAGTTAGGGATCTAGAAAAGTACCTATTTCTATGTTAGGCATACGTGAATATACCTTACGTTGCCTGATCAGAATCTCTACATGGCCAGTATGCATTTATAGCAATGTGCACGCATTTGCGCGTTACTTTTGTCCACTTTAGACATTTAATTTATTAAAAACATACAATGAATAATAGTTACAATATACTCATGGTGTATCAAAAACTCACCAGGGTTTATCCGCACACCGGCATACATTTGGTTTACCGATTGTCTAAAGGGCATGGAAATGATACGCGAGGAATTTATTAGTTCATATGGGTGTGGGCGTATACATATACAAATTTAAATTCACTGCTAATTTCTCTAGTGTATAGATATTACCTAACATAACATTATGTAAACATAACATGGACACTGTAATCCAATTTTCTAGATTTAATATAATATACATTGCCTATAACATTATATTGTAAGCTATAACCTTTAAACACATTTTATGTTGTTTTATTTCGTTAATTCTAATGAATTATCTTTTTAATAGATCATCATGTAAGGCGACACCAACGTACCTTAGTGCATACGGCGTTGGGGGAGTTGGTAGTGTAGCAAGTTCAGGTTTCGGAGCTCAACCCTCGCCATATGCATACCCTGCGTATAATGGAGGTCTTACGCAGACCTTCCCAAATACACAACAGGTGAGAAATATACCTGTTAACATACTTTATAAATTATATGATTAAGACATATTAAATAATTTTTAAATACCGTTTTATTTTATTACAAATAGGACTACAGTAGTTATGCGTCAGGATATACAGATCACAGTGTTGCACAATACGGAGGATATTATGCTACACCAAGCTATTCACCGTATGTCAGCTCACCAAGTAGCAGTGGAAGTGCAGGCCACACATCATACCATTTGGGTGCAACGTTATCGGGTAATTTCATAAAACTACTTACTGAATAATAATATATATGATTTGCTGTACCTTTTCTGGCATCGTTGTAACTAACAACGAAGATCCAAAGTGTATTGTTACTTAGACCAAAGATCCTTAATAACTAAAGTTTGAATAAGACTGCACAGTTCTTAAGCTTTGTGTTGTCGTTAACTGAACGACGGAAAAGAACCTAGTGTCAACTTCACTGTTACTGTCAATTCGTATAATCATAATCAAACGTCAACATCAATTGTCTTTGTCAGTTGAAAACTTATTTTGTTCTTGTAAATTTTGTATTCAAGTTCAATGTTGTTCTAATAATTTTATGAGTTTATTGATGATTAGTTTTAACATTTAATGTTTTACTTTGTATTATAAAGTAAATGAAAGCTTTTATATAATAGGTATAATAAAAATTCAATCATAATATAAGGCCTGTAAAGTATTATGCACATCAGTTTATATTGAAGTTTTGATAAACTTCTATTTACTTCATGATTTTGGACCTCATTATCAACATACGAAATGAATAAAGAAAATGAGGACAGATGTTCAAATAAACGTCGAAAACTTGATGAAGACGATGCAACACTTAATAACTATAACGATGACTCCGACTACTGGCCTGATTCTGATAGCGACCGCGGTAAAATGATACTAATATGTTTTACTATCTCACTTACACATACATTAAGATATATACAAGGAGCAAGACATATACTACAAAAATAGACATGTCTTTTTATTTGTACTGATTAGTAGTCTTAGTTAAACAGAACAATAGAATTTGGTCTCAGTATATATTATGTATAATATCAAAAGAAGTTAACGTATAAACGTATACATCTCATTTTGTTATGAATATTAGTGTTTAGAACAACAAAAATACATCTTTATGCTAGCTCCCTAATGTGGCAAGCAGAGGGAACAAAATGCCATACATCACAATACTTACATATCTGCCTTGCCTCCACATTCATTACACTCTTCATACAGACATGCCGGTTGCAGAGACACTAGTGTTTAATAGTAGTTTAATATGCTAAAATCAGTAAAGTAAATATTTAAAAAAAATATTTCAGAGTCGCCATCATCCTTGCTACCCTCCATGCCAGACACTCCACTATCACCTATTAAAAATGAAATCCATGCAGCTAGTCGGAGATGTAGAGAAAACTCTGGGTAAGAATATACAGTATCTTTAAAAAAATGCTACAAAAGTGTAAAGTATATCTTAATATCAATCCTTTCATTATTAATATTATATTTATGATTAGCCTTTTCTAACTACCTCAGAACATTCGAAGTGTAATAGAACATTGGTAATGGACTTTAATATTGTCATTTTTCACATTTGTTCTACTTAAATTAAAAATATATTACAGTATTTTTAGTATGTGGTATATGGAAATTAACTCAATTTATTTATTCTAACTTCATTTATCAAAGTGATCCTGTCAACTTATTAACCATATAGATGTTACATATAGATGTTACATATAGATGTTACATATAGATGTTACATATAGATGTTACATATAGATGTTACATATAGATGTTACATATAGATGTTACATATACTATAGTAACTAGAGAGTCTGCTAACATCGGCACTATCTCTATTTATGTAGTCCTCCTATTTTGATGACAGTACAATCTTAAATTAAATATGTAGCAGAAATAATATTATCTGCTCGCTGAGTTACACAAGTGGCATATTGTAGTTGTCCTGATTCCCACCCATTGTTTGACAATTCAGAAATCCCTATAACACAAAGATCCGATCTCATATTCCAAAGCAGGATCAATTTGAACACAGTTGCTCTGATGTTGTCACTATATTTTTATAAATTTACTTTATAGGGAAAGTACAGCGAGTAGATCTCGCGGACGTGGCCGAAGAAACACATCTTCATCACCTGCACAGCATGTGCCAGAACCATCAACAGAGAGAGTGTTCATTTGGGATTTAGATGAAACCATCATCATATTCCACTCCTTGCTGACAGGCACATATGCAACTAAATACAATAAGGTACAAAATAAAATTAGTATTACTTTAATTTTCTATATGATAAATTTCACTTAAAATATCTGTCAACAAGAAAATAACAATTTTACATTTGTGAAAATAATTTTCAGGCATTCCTAGCATAAGTTGTCACAATAAATATTCTAGAAATTTGATTACTTAAAGACCATGGGATGCACAAAATTGTTTTGAATCAACTTATTTATGTGGTGTGTAATGTTTTGTCGTTAAGAGTTAAATTTTTAGACAATTATCCAGTACTATTTCAATGTTTATTTCATTAATAGTTTATATATTAAATTAAGGATGACTATAATTTTTTAGGACACACAACAAATAGTGCAATTGGGCTTTAGAATGGAAGAGATGATATTTAGTCTGGCTGACACACATTTCTTTTTTAATGATGTTGAGGTAAGTTTATTTAATAATATTTTCTTTGTACATTAACTTCATATCTTTTTCCATTGTTTTAGTGTTCTAAAGTGCTTTGTAGGCCTTATTCAATTTCAAAGCCACGACTTTTCCAATTTTAAGTTTAGATACAAAAGTAGTGAGAAAAAGATATTTTATTGTGCGTAAAATGGAATTCAGTGGTGGTTCAAGCGAGAACCTAATGCCGCAAGTCCTCCTGTCAAAAAATCCTAAATTCCCTCAAACCCTACCCCCAAACCACAATCCTCCATGTTATGGATTCATGTAATATTTCAAGAAACACTAAGAATATTTTGCCTTGCTATTTAGGATCCAATTACAGTCATGATTACCATATTGCTTGTCTTAAATAAACCACAAATTTCGATCTCCCAGGTTCCAAGTGTTTGGGCGGTCGAATGACTATTTAACACATCGGTCACTTTGTTGTATGTTATAAATAAACAAATGTGTGACGGTGACAGGACTGTGACCAGGAGCACATAGACGCGGTGGCGGCGGACGACAACGGGCAGGACCTGTCGGCGTACAACTTCGCCGCGGACGGGTTCCAGGCGGGCGCGGCGGGACCGGTGTGCGCACCGGCTGTGCGCGGCGGCGTTGACTGGATGAGGAAGCTTGCCTTCCGTTATAGGAAGATCAAGGATACATACAATAACTATAGGAATAGGTTTGTTTTCTAATTACAATGTTTCATTTCTAGCATAACAGACATCCGCATAGAGATTATAGAGTTTTGGTCACCCGATTCCCCGCAATGGCCCACTGGAATCTCACCAGAAAAGCAGAGCGGAAGGTGCGAACCGTCCCGATACGGGCTGTACTGCATTGTTTCATGCTGTTAGTAAGATTCGGGTGATTCAACAACCATAAAGGGTTTGTCTACATAATGTCAATAAATGGTTGGACTGCCTACAAAATGTGGAAAAAATTATAAATTTACTGAAAGTAATGTTCAATGTATTTGTATCAGCGTTACCACTGACTCGCTCACTATTATGCAGTTCGGTGAGCTCAACTTAGCATTATTTTGTATTTTGATCATAATAAAAACGTATCATTGTTAAGTAATTTGGCCATATGTTATTACTGAATTAATTAACTATAAGAAATTGTCATTTTCAGTGTTGGTGGACTGTTAGGGCCAGCGAAACGAGAACAGTGGCTGCAACTGAGAGCCGAATTGGAACAAGCTACCGACAACTGGCTCACTCTCGCTTGCAAATGTCTCAATATGATTAACTCAAGGTAAGTCTCGAGCAGGTCTTCTTCGGGCCTGTCTTAATCACATGATATTGAGGTGGGCACTCTCCTCTACGGGATTTTGACACGGAGGCCAATTAGAAACGCTGTCTAAAAACTCATGCCATTTTACCTCTGCGATGGAGAAGCCTTAATAAAAGAAACCGGACCTTAAATCCTAGATTAGGCCAAATCGAATACACGAATCCAGGTTTCCTCACTTCGTTTTCCGACACCATAATAGCACTCAACTTGCCTGGTGGAACTCGGAGCTGGAACTTACGCTTCGACTACCGGAATGTGTGTGACCGACTGTCCGAGGTTCCTGGACATTTTATTATGAAGCCAACTTGTTAAATCTTAAGTTCTACATACACAAACACATAAACACACACAAACGCATAAGCACACACAAACACATAAGCACACACAAACACAAGCACACGCACAAACAAGGTTTCACAATCACAAAAATGAAACTGAAATTTGTAGTTTATTTGCCACTTAATTCCTAATAGGCTAACCAGTGCTTTAGTATGAACCTGTGAAACTATTCCCATATGAACTTAAATTCTAAAATCATTAATTGTTAAATTCAATTATATATATTAGGTCCTAACATATGAAATTGGCGTTTTTCGTACTGGCCACTTTAATCACGAATTTCTCCTGGTTGGTAAGGAATTCCAAATTCAAATTTGTACAGCCATTATAACTTATGCATTTATGCTTGCCCTTCTCTTTTTTTTCTTCCTTTTTTTCTGTTTGCGTCACTAAATTTACAAAATGGAAAACTTAAAATATCGCATTATTTACGAGTGCGAGTTCCGCCGTGGAACTAGTGCTGCGGAAACGACTCGAAGTGTGAATGATGTGTATGGCGGTCGTGTTGCAAAAGAAAACACAGTTCGTCTTTGGTTCCAACGCTTTCGTTCTGGAAATTCCGACCTGCAGAACAAGCTAAGTGGACGGCCTGAGACCCAAGTTGGTTAAGAGTTGAAGGCTATAGTGGAAGGGGATCCATCGGAAACCACGTCCGAGCTAGTTGCAGGCTGCGATTTTAGTGATAAAACTGTTTTAATTCACTTGAGGCAAATTGGGAAGATTAAAAAGCTTGCAATAGACGGCTACCAAATTAGAAGAGCTTCAATTGAAAAGTCTAAGACATCCTCAGTACTCCCAGGGCCTTGCTCCAACAGCTCTCCTCAGCAACTCCTATGGGGCTGTCCGAATCGCTTTCAAAGATTTTATTGATCCGTCCGACTGGCTTCTTTAGTAAAGGGATCAATGAACTGCCTATGAGATAGCAAAAGCATAGAAAACAATTATTCATATTTTGACAAATTAAATATATTATTTTAAAAATATTCGACTTTTTGTTAACGCCAATTTCATATGTAAGGACCTAACATTTGCCAGGTTCTTTGACGAATATCTGTGGTGTTAAACATTGTATGAATTACTATGTGATTTTTTATAGTATAAGAGAGCAAACAATCTCGTAACGACTACCGATGACCATAAACATCCACATGTGCGTTGCCATCCGCCAAAGTCGCTTAACGTTATATTTTCTTTTTTGTAATGTTAGTTAAATAACATTTTCTTCTTCAACTTCCAGAGAGAACTGCGTAAACGTGTTGGTGACGACGACACAGCTAGTACCGGCGCTAGCCAAAGTGCTGTTGTTTGGTCTCGGCGGAGTATTTCCTATAGAAAACATCTACTCTGCCACCAAAACTGGTGAGTCAAAAATATCGAATGCCGCGTAGTATTTTACCCCAAGGAAAGTATTTCTTTTTTCGGGCGAATTTATCCTGTATGTTATGCTAGATTTATATCTATGTCAAATCTCACCCAAATCCATTCAGTAGTTTTTACGTGAAAGCAAGTTAAACATACATACAAATATTTCATATTCAGATTTTTTATCTAAGCTATAAAGTAAAATTCAGTTTGACTGGATATATTTATTTTGATCCTAGACGAAACCATGTGGAGGAGGCTAGTATGTAAGGATCGTGACATGTGACATCTCTCTGCCTATCCCATTAGGGCACAGGCTTGGAGACGTGTATATAGTATGTATGACGAAACTATTGTATCGATAAACTAGTTAAAAAGTAGGCGTTTGACTTATATTTCCATTAGGTTTAAATTGGGTAGGTTATTATGTAGTAAATGTTTTTATTATTTTGCAAGAGAGATGTCAAAATTGTTTCTAAAATTATTAACTAATTAATGATATTCCATTATTTACATTATGATGATTATTTAAACGGAACAATTTAACAACCATATAACTTTAACACGTCAAGTCGAAATAAATTGACTTTTGAAATTATACACTACCTACGTTTTAAGTTAGTTTACTGCAGCCATGACTAGTGATGTTATAATTTTGATTGTCGCTGCAATAATAAAAAGCTTATACATTCAATCACTTTTGCAGGCAAAGAAACGTGTTTTGAGAAAATAAAGCAACGGTTTGGTGAGCGTTGCACCTACGTGGTAGTCGGGGACGGCCAGGACGAGGAGACCGCGGCCAAGGCGAAGAACTACCCGTTCTGGCGGGTGTCCGGCCACTCGGACATCGCCGCGTTGTACAACGCGCTGGACATGGGCTTCTTATGATTTGCTGCGTTCCTAGTAAATGTGATGTGTTTGCATTAGATTATAATGGATACTTTTGGCCTGTTTTTGTCTATGTCTATGGTGAGAATTTCAGATCTTAGAAAGAAACGTTTAGAAAAAGATTTTTTTGAAAATGTTTCTGTTAAGCTAAGCAAATTTTTACAAGCTATAGGGGCTACTCTACGTTCAAGGATTTACGTTTATGGGTTCATTCGTAAATTACATGAGGAATTTCGTAACTCTAACCACCCATGACACAGAAAAACAATACAATGTGAAAGATAATTACTGTTTTTATTTTCTCACTCTACTGACTCAAGAATATTGATCCAGTTTAAATCAAATTTCTTAAAACTTAAAATATTGACTTTCATTCAATGAAAAATGTTTACGTCACCTCGCATACCTCGTCACGTATGGTCTCTTCTCCGACGTAACGTGTCATGTAATCTACGGTTGAGCCCCTAAAGACGTGATATAAATGTATACCGGAATGACATTTCCCTAATATTACAAGTATCAATTTACATTCATATGCTATTTCACGGTTAGGTTTAAAACCTACAAATGTTGATTATTTAAAATTGATTCCACTCGAAATCTTAACATATTAGTACAAATATTTGATTTATAAAAATATTTTTATGTGCATTTGTTTTTGAAATACTTCTAAGTAATAAAATCATATCAAAATATACTAGCGGCCCGCTGTAAGTACATTCGGTAGGATACGGGCCCATTAATCATATTTTAAACGAATATTTATTTAGTTTAAAGCTCAAAGTTAGCTCAAACTTTCGATCGAACTAAGTCTTTGTAAATATTAAATGTAAAATTGTGGCTCGGCGTAAAAAATGCGCTACCGAGTGCCGTGTACGTGGCGTATGAAAGCTAAGATATAGTTATTGGCTATACAGTCAGAGCGGCCATCTTGTTTACTAAAAGAGGTCTGTGTGGTGGACGCAAAAGGCCGCATTATGTTGAAAAACGCCAAAACGATTTGCCTAAAGCTAGTGCCGGGCCACACAAGTACTTTACTCTCATTCCTACTACGTAAGTTTTATAGTGTTATATACAATGTACAGACATACCTATTATTTTAGACAATTTTTAGAACAAACATGAAAGAGTTTTGATATATTTTATTTGCTTTATTAAACTGTTTGTCCACGCTATACGCTTAAGGGATTTACGATTTTGTTTTATATTACATAAATAGGATAAAAATACAGCACAGTCGGTGGCGGGTATGGTTCTACCCCGTCGAGTTCTTAAAAGTATTTAATTAGACATTAACTTGTAAAAATTATATATTTTGACAGCAATTCTCTGTTAAACTATATCTAGCCCGTGTACATAAGTCTGCGAGATGAAAGAGTTGCCTAACAGCACCAAAATATCAATAACGCATCTAGTCCATACAGAACGACGAAATATCTACTTGTCGAAGCACCATTGCTCCCCGCTAAAATCAGTTGACATTGAATAAACTTCAAGTGCCGACTGCTTCTTTAATACTGTTTGTTACAATTTACTCTAAAAACTTGACACAATTGCACAATTTTACAACGAATAGCACTATTTAACACCAGATACGATCTAGAAGTCCAATGTATAAGCCATGTAATAGCTCTTTTGCGTAAATTAATAAGATAGTAAATTTTGTAAAGTCTGTTCGGCTAGACTACGTGTGTAGAGACTACCGAGGCAGGTCTACATCTGACCAGATGGAAAACACGGCATGTGACGGTTATTATTATCAGCACGATAGACATTTACAAAATAGATTTGTTACAATGAACATCCCAGAAACGGAACTTGCATCTAATTGCATAGTTGTTAATACATATTAAGACCTGAAAATACTGTCCCAAGCTGAAGTACTCATATTTGATCCCAGACGAATAGAATTCAAAGCAACAGCATATTATTCAAAAATATATTTCATTTACTACATTTTTCTTTCTATTTTACAAAAATGTCGAAATTCAATTTGGTTTTACGAGTTGCTATAAATTCAAACATATTATGTAAAGTTTGTGCTTTCTTGCGTGTTGCCGGCAAGAGTTATTAAACTGACTAGGTAACAGAGAAATCGTCATCATCAGCCGGACAACGTCCACTGTCGGACATAGGTCTCCCCCACAGAGCGCTATCGGCCACTTGCTACCAGCGGCTCCCCGTCACCTCAAACAAATGTGAACCTCAAGTACTTGCTGGTAAGGTTTGAATCATCTAATGTTGTACGGACATCTACAGTAAAATTGTAATTAAAAGCAACGAAACAATATAAAGACCTTTACACATTGTATTATTTACTCTCCTAGGTACAATTCGGACGGTGTAAATAAATCGTAGAAATATCATAAAAGCTAGTGATATAACTTGAATATAACTAATTAAAATGTAAATAAAAATATATATATGAACATTACATGCCTTTTTTATTGCCTACTGGAGTACATAATCCCTTAGCCTGTTTATCTACGTCAAAGTACAACTGATACGTATGTGAGAATACTGGGGCACTGGAATAGATATGATAACTCATGTCGGTAATGTGAAAGGCAGTTGGTTACTTCATACATATTGCTAAACCCGATATTTTTATTTTTATAGTATAGGGGCCAAAGGGTATTCTTTCGACATCTGCTCATCAGATCATGCGGATGCGTTGCCCTCCAATGGGCCACTGTCATGTGAGCGAGAGGTACCTACCTCTCCGGCCGTGCCGGCCAATATAGGTACCAACGTCGATTACAAAAACATATTTCTTGCAGTCCTAAAAAACCTTATGCGCTTGATTTTAAGTTTAAAGACAGCGGATTCTATTTAAAAAATCTACACAGTAATGCATATTTTTTTCAAAGTACTATCTACGCGCTTGATTTAAGTTTAAAGACAGCAGATTCTATTTAAAAAATCTACACAGTAATACATATTTTTTTCAAAGTACTATCTACGCGCTTGATTTAAGTTTAAAGACAGCAGATTCTATTTAAAAAATCTACTCAGTAATACATATTTTTTTCAAAGTACTATCTACGCGCTTGATTTAAGTTTAAAGACAGCAGATTCTATTTAAAAAATCTACACAGTAATACATATTTTTTGCAAAGTACTATCTATGCAATTGATTTTAAGTTGCTTTTACAAAGTATAATTTTACGTTGCGTATATCTATTATACGGAAAGTTTTGGGACGCTGACTGTGTGTCCCGTAATTTTGTAAATCAATATTCAAGTGTCTACACTGATGATACAAATTTGTAGACAGAAAGTAGATAAGATATTATTTGCATGTGGCATCACCGTTGACAAATTGTTGTCAAATGACTGTGCAACACACATTGACAGCGTTGCATAGCAACGTCGAACAAAACAATACACAGATAAGAGTAGTAACAAAGTCTTCGCACTTTTGTTGTTTTGATTGTTTAAAAGCCATAAAAGATGAAAACCGTAGATACGATACTGTTCGACGTATCCAAGAATGAAATGTTCAAGATAAATGAACACTACAAGGTACTGCACAGGAAACTGAAGAGCACGTGGAAAATACTAATGTGAGTTATTTGTTAGTAGATATACATTAAAATAACCCTTTTAAGCTACCACTCACTAACGATTTCAGTTGATTTGTTCCGAAATCCAGATTATTAACATCATACTAAAAACGTTGATTTGAACGAAAAATGAGCAGTCAAAATTTCATGATATCACTTTAGAAGAGCCTCTCCGGCCCCTCCCCTCCCCCTCCCATTCACAGGCTCTTCAAATTCCGGTGACTTAACTTAAGACCTCAACCTCAAACAGACCATTTAGTGACGACCGACGCCCATTAGCATCGGCACCCCTATGATGTTCCATGACCCCTACACAAATGGACCGCCGGATGAATCCATCACTTTACGATAATTGTTGTATGAGAGACACAAGTTCTTCCTGGGTCATGTTAGTATGAAGCCAGTCGCAGAGGTGCGCTGTTGCTGACAGATCCGGGGCACCCCAGTTTTGGCGGACAGATCCGGGGCGCCCCGTTTTGGCGGTTAGATCCGGGGCACCCCAGTTTTGGCGGACAGATCCGGGACAACCCGGTTTTGGCGGACAGATCCGGGGCACCCCAGTTTTGGCGGCCGATGGCACCCACGGCTTTAGTGGGTATTCGGTTCATCCGCGATTACCACACACCCCATCGGATACTGCCAAGGACCGATGGCAGTGTGTAAATCCACTTCCCTGCGAAAAGAATAAAATGGCGGCATAATTCCGGCTGCCATGCAGTATTGGCATTACGTCTTTCAAGAGAATTAACTCATTCATAGGACGCATTCTATAAATAATCATGATGCGCCCTATCCCAGCAAGTCGACAGATGACAAACGCTATACTTACATTGCACGCTAAGACGGCTGATCCCTGCAATCTAAGTAGGACTTTTTGAATTCCGGAGGCTCAAACTATTTTTTTTTTTAGAAATCGTGACGAACTGTCACCAAACATACTACAAGAGGTGAAAATTCTCGTCATACCAGGACCGCAGAACGTCTTCACAGATAACGAGTTTTCTGCTCTGAAAAGCATGGTGGAGAGAGGAGACTCGGTGCTAGTGATGATGTCAGACGGTGGCGAGGAGCGGATGAACACCAATATAAACTTCCTTCTTGAAGAGTACGGGATTGTAGTGAATAACGGTGTGTAGAGTTGAAAAATATTTTTATTGTGTTTTAAAAGTAGCAGTGGCAGTGCTAGGGGAAGGGGAGCTTGCACGGCTCCCACCTAGAGTGTATGCAAGAATATAGCTATCGAATAGGTACTTTTACACGATTTCAAACAGCCCAGCTATCATCTTACACGACGTGACGTTCACCTTGTACACTACATGCATACGACCGATCATGTCGTACTGCAGTGCAGCTTTCGCGCACATAGCCCCGACCCAAATAGAACGTTTGCAGAAAATGCAGAATAGATTCTTGTGCATGGCCACTGGATGCCCGTGGTACATTCGTAACATCGACCTACATTGCGACTTTTAATTAACATCGATAAAAGGACACTTCAAAGAGCTGTCTCAAAAGTTCTTTGACCGCGCTCTTAATCACAAAAATGAACTAATCGTTCAAACGTCGGAATACGACCCGACGTTAATAACCGATTCTCGTTACCGTCGGCCGAAGCACGCACTGCACGACGCCGACGACGCGATAGCCATAGCAGTTGCTAAGTCCGCCCTTGCACACAAGCAAAAACACACCCAGACACG
>JAFELO010000964.1:339911-415559 GCA_017140195.1 Eumaeus atala
ATGTAGTCCAGTAGTTTTGGATTATTTATCAAACAAACTATCAGATGTTTCCTCTTTGTAACATTGATATAGGAAAGCGAAATAATGATTAATCACAAAATTTTCAGATCTGAATCTAAATAATCCTTTTAGGGTGCAGACATGCGCTAAGAATGAATTTTCCGAAACGACAATCCTAAGGGTTGTTAAGTTAAGTACGCGGGTGAAACCGCGAGGGGCTGGTAGTTATTATACACTTCATTATGGGTAATTGCACTAAACGTAATGTCTTTAAATTGTAACTATTATATGCACATATTCTAATGGCGATCAATAAACTAATTAATTAAAATTAAGGGGTAGTGCCATTGCAATTAGGCATTGCACTCTCTATTCCCTCGTTCCTATATTCCGATGGGATTGTAATGTGACACGTTCGGGGAATAACCAGGCGCGGGACCGACGGTTCGACATGCTCTCCGAGGCTCGGGTGTGTAAACGTCGCCAGCTTCCTATGGCCAGACTGTTTTTAGAAATTGTCCTTTTTTGTTATTAGAACTTTTGTTTGATCCTACCCGGAATACGAACCCGGGACGTCACGTCAGCGGTTGGATATGTTTATCACTAGACCACGAGGCAGTGACAATACATGCGGCTGCCACAGCTGTTCGCCGGTTATGTATATCTTTACGAACGACGCTGCTTTTGACGCTTCTCGATCATACAGCACATTACTTAGCGAATTATCGCCGGCAGTGCGAGGAGCAGGGGCCAGGATTAAATGAAATGTGAACTGTCTTCCAGGTGACGGTCGTGTCGACAACGAGCTGGAGTATTTCGTGCGCGAGTGCGGGCGCGCCGTGCGTCTGACGCGAGCTGCCAGCGACGACGCGCCCGCCGGGAAGCAGATACTACACCAGCTGGCCACGCAACTCGCTACCTACAAGAAAATTGCACCCAAGGACTAACGTTCTAATGTGTTTCGGCCCTCAAAATGAATACCTGTCAGGAGATAAGATCCAAGAACTATAATTTTAATGTCTTTAGACATTCAAAATGAACACTTGTAAATGGACCGTCTTTAGACCACCAAAATATTATATTTTCTCGTTTTATTGGCTGGCGGCATAATTTGGGCGGTGCCAATGGAGCCAGGCAGATACAGTCTGTACACCCTAGAGAGACATGGAATTGGCTAGATCTGGACCTCAAACATTTTTTAACGAGCGCAATTATTGTAGCTAAGCACACACAGCAGTGTAGTTTGGCGACTGGCAAGCGGACTTAACAATATTTAAAGACTGCAACCAGTTAACGAAAGAAAGCAACCAGTTAACGAAAGAAAAGGGGATAGTGGATGCTTTGTCTAGATTATTTGTAACCCGCCCGGTTACTTTGAAGGTAACATATTTCGAGCCTTTAAAATTTCAGAGTCTGTTGTGCTGAGAGCCTAAAAGCAAAAAAAAAACAAATTTGGACCCATTTCCTGGACAACTATTTCACTTTCTACTTAAAAGAGATTATTATTGGGATGAAGAATATGCGCGTGCAACCACGGGTCACAGTTAGTATAGACATAAGCGAAATTTATAACTTTAACATATTCATGTTAGTATAATCTGCATTATATTTATTCTCAAGCCTTTATTTGTGACTCCATGATGAGCTTATAACTCAGCTATGAATGTTTGAACGCAATTGCGTACCGAGTGGTTTGGGTTCGACCGCTCGCATTTCGGAAAACGAGTGCGATAAGATCGAGAAGACATCAGCACTGCACACAGGATAACTTGTAAAATAAATTTCATTCATGAAATACATATTTGATTGGTCTTAAATGTATTTTTTTTTCTGCCGCTATGCCGTGCTTCAGCAGAGCAGATGATAACCGTATCTTTACGAATTTTTTTTTCTGCCGCTATGCCGTGCTTCAGCAGAGCAGATGATAACCGTATCTTTACGAATTTTTTTTTCTGCCGCTATGCCGTGCTTCAGCAGAGCAGATGATAACCGTATCTTTACGAATTACACTTTTAGTTACAGTCCTTTGCACTCGTAGAATTTAAACTGTGCTCTTTCGGAATAACTACTATATGGAGTTGAATAACTACTATATGGAGTTGAATAACTACTATATGGAGTTGAATAACTACTATATGCATTACCTATGAAATTGCCTAAAATGTGTGTAAAAATTGAAAATACGTGGCATTGTGATATATTTTAAGACGATAAAACCGCAGGACACAGCTAGTGCGTTATAGACATAACGCACCCTGTCCACCCTGTGTACCAAATAGACAAGTTAATCACGACATGTGACGTGTCTTTCCCGGTCCGCATGCTTTGCGCATCTTAAATATCGATAGGAAATGCAGCTACCGCACTAATGGTGTTAAGATTTGTGGAATTCTACAAAAATACATTTAGTTCTATCATAGTACATGTAACATGTGTTCTGTTCCTGATATATCCGGGCCACCGCAGCACAAGCGGCCAATGGCGCCCACGGGGTCTTAGTGGGTATCCGGTTTAGCCGCGAGACCCACACACCCCTTGAGTTCCCACCCAACGCAAATGCGATACGATGAACACACAGTCTTGACAAGGATCAGTTGGTAACATGGCGGTTAGTCCGCGTGTTACGCCAGAGGTAGAGGGTTCGAATCCCGCCTTTTTTTTTTTTGTTGACACGGAAAAACGCATTTACGCGCCTTCACTGGTCCTGGGTGGGGTCGAGTGGTGTGTGGGACTCGCGGCACATGATAGTGCCGAATACCCACAAAAACCACCGCGAGTGCCATCAATGCCGCACTCAGTGTGGTGCCCCGGAACAACAAATCATCAGAGCACCTTGACGGCTAGTCAGCCCCCTAAGAGACCAACACCACCTACAGAGATGGGGTTACCACGCACTACAGGACAACCCCACCGACTTTGCGACAGTGCCCCGTGCGCAAAAGCGCCACCTCCTGTTGCTCTTTGGGCCCTTCTTATAAGAGGGGTACCGAGAGCGATTCCTCCTCCTGATCTTTACCCCCCTCTTCTTATAAGAGGGGTGCAAAGATCCCCCTCGGTTCAATTAGCTTCGCCTGAGTACACCCCAGGCTACTGAGCCCCATCGCCACGACAAGGCTTGGACCATGGTGGGGGGTTCGACTCCCGCCTAGTTCAGTGATGTTTATTATGTACTACATGTATTGCTATAATAAAATAGATTTCTTAAATTTATAAAAAAATTAATTTAAAAATGTTTCCGTAACACAAGTCCATACGGCACTTACCACAGGGCTGGGCTGACGTGGTGCAAGAGTCCACAGATATTATTATCATGGTGTCATCTCAGCCGTGTCCTTGAAACTGATAGCTAATGTCGAATCGGTTGTGGATCTTAATAGGGCTGTCTCTCTACAGTATTTAAATATCAATATTGCAATTGAATAGTACAATCGCATAAGAAGCGGTTTAATAAAAGTCTATTATTAAATTTCATTCAATGAACATAGGTTATGTTACTGTTAGCGCTACTGTCACCATAGAAATAAGAAAAAAAGGAAGGCTCTCTTTATTCAAAATATGACAATGTGTAATAAGTGTATTGTTATCTCCGTAGTTTATAACCTAGTTCTTCAGAGATTGCGTTAGAGACGAGTTTTAAGATCCACAAAAAGCACAATATTTTCTCCCTCTTGCCATAATAATCTACATATACTTTTAAAATTGATAATTAATGAACCCCGGCGCTACACCGGAGTGAGTGACTCCGGTGTCATTTCTGAGCGCCTGTATGAAGATGAAATACTATATGTTATACGTGCTGTGGTTTTGTAGCTTTCTTGTAGTAACAGAGGCAGATGTTAATTTGTCGTTGATATTCAGTATCGCCCCTAATTACTTCTTTCCTGCGTCTTGTACAGTGACCAATCGATGTAAAGTTGATAGCGGTGTCTAAATACATCACCGTCATCATTATCAGCCCTTATCGTCCACTGCTGGACTTGGCCTCTTTCAATGAACGACAAGACAGCCAATCTCCTGTTACTCGCATCCATCCCGGACCAGCTACTCCAGAGAGATCGTCTTCCCACCTAGTGAACGGTCGACCAACAATTCATTTTCCTAAACGCGGCCACCACTCCAGAACCTTAGTGGCCCATCTGCAATCAGATCTTCTGAGTGTGTGTCCAGCCCATTGCCACTTCAGTAAGCTTATTTTTCGCGTGATATCGGAAATTTTAGTTCTCTGCCTTATAATTTCGTTACGAATTTTATCGGACAAAAAAACATCCAACATAGCTCGTTCAATAGCCCGCTGAGCTACCGCAAACTTGCGGACCAGTCCTAAATTTAGACGCCATGTTTCGGCCCCGTGGGTCATCACAGTGAGAACACATTGGTTGAAGACTTTTGTCTCCAAACTCAGGTACAGACGAGATGAGAATGTGACGAAGCTTCCGGAATGCTGCCGAACCCGAGCATCAGTCCTATTCCCAATTTTAGTAGTTATACTATAAGTGCGGACAGGACTGCTTAAAATGTAAAACTCTTTTAAATGTTATCTTTGTAATAAGGGGAAAAATGAGTCGAGGCCTATTCTAAAGCTTTGTAGATGAGGGCAAATCATCTCCACTCTGTCCCCCCAAAGCCAGAGGCAGATTATGATACAATATTACACTATGCCATTTTCTAATTTTTCCTTTTCAAATTTTACCTTTCCGAAAATGTTGCTGCTCATGACATCATGCTCATTAGGCCAGGGCCCTTCGAGGTTGTCGGGAAATCCGCCATTGCCTAGGAAATTCAAGAACCAACTGGAATACGGTAGCTGTCATCTGGAGGCGGTGTTACGTGCGTTAGAGGTGCCACCCCGGTCGCGCCGCTCCTGTTCCGCTACAATGCACCAATGGCATTACCTTATAAGATACGTATGAAATTTATTACTTAGATTATACACTATGTGCCCATTGGAGGAGGAGGAAAGGGGGACAACGCATTTGCATAAAAATAATGGGAATGTCTATGGGCGTCGGTAGTCTTCAAAAGACTCTGACTGCTCCGTATCCGTAAAAAAGCGTGAAACGGATGTGGGGTTAGGTAATATTCTATTTAAATACTCGTGCCTACTTAAGTATTTTATGTAAAAGTTTATTGTGTATAAAATAAAAAATATACTTATCGGAAATTGAACAACTGATCGGTCGATTTGATTTTCATCAAAACAGCTATAAAACAACCATAAAACATATTAAACTTGATTTGTTTCGTGCTGGAAGCATTCGATGGCGGCATGAAGGTTCTCCTAGCTGTACTACTTATTAGCTCATTACAAATTGAATTGAAATGTGATGAAAACTCTAAGCTGTATATAAAATCAAAAAATGGAAAGCCGTTAGAGAAATCTATAAAACTTCTAAACCTAAGAAAATTTGGACTACTTAAGAAAGGTAACGAAAAAGAGATATTGTTAAAAAAACATGATAGCAAGTTGTACACCGTATTTCCACCTCAACCCGATTACCCTATTGGAATTGAAGCGTCTCAAGGAAAATCTAGTGTCAAGAAAGTTTTGGCTGAAAGTGAGTTTTCTCGTGTAAAGCGGTCCCTTAAATCAATTACAGGGAAAGGATCACTCAAAGCTGCTAAGAGTCTCAAAGGAAAACTCAAAGCAAAAAAAGGACCTGGAAATTTGCATCAGAAATCGGCAAAAAGCCACCTAAAGAAAAGGTCTAAATTATTAAGTGTGAAAAAGGGAGGGAAAATTTTGGGAAATAAGAATGCACGACTTAAAAAAATCAAGAAGTTGGTAAGGTCATCGAAGAAATCAAAAAATAAAATGAAAAGAATCCAGAAATCAAAACGTCTCCGCCAACGGCGCAAAAACAAAAAGACAAACAATAACATAAAACCAAAAGGTAAAATGTAAATTTTGATGGCTTAATAAATAAAGTTATTTAAACATTCTTTTATTTTAACATAATATGGTTAACTACCGATAAGTCTGTAAAGTTCATTTACGAACCAATTGAACCTGCCCGATCACCTCCCTTTGGCAACTTTTGAAGAAATTTATTTAAAAAAAAACGTATATTTGATGTAGCATTCGGATTTGAACAATTATTATGTATTTGTAAGAATACTTAAGGGAGATGCCCGATTCCTGCCAACTTCGGGAAGGTGTAAAGACGCATTAGAAATCAGATAATAGATAGGCCTCATACGCCGAGAAACAAGAGAGAGAGAGAGTGAATAATTTCTACATTTGAAATTTTGGATGTAGTATAAGGATTCTACATCCATCGACAATGACAAACTTCAAAACTGAGCAATATAATAAAGAGTAAAAATGAAATAGGAAATGATTGTCATTGCCAATTGTTTTAGTCAGGAACAGAAGAATGATAGCGGCAAGGGACGCAAAGATAGAGGACTATCCTTACATGGTGTCCATCCAGAAGAACGGGGTTCACTGGTGTTCTGGAGCTTTACTGAACCAGCGTCTTGTCATCACTACTGCTAATTGTATTTGGAAGTAAGTAGCTCGTAAATATTTAAACAATTTGTCCATAAGATAAAAGGAACATTCCATTATATGTGTATGTATCTCCGATTGATCTTTTGTCTATCGGAGTCTATGAAATGCCGATCAATGATGCTGTATTCTTTTTAAATTTGTAGCCGATCAGGCCTTCCTTGGCCACATCATGGATGTGGTACTTTTCCTGTTGGACTTCATAATGACCTCCATAAATCGGATAGCTATCTGGTGTTGTCGATGTGCCACTGAGCTCGTGAGGCTGTCATCTGATTCTCAGTTCTAGGCAATAAATCAAAAAAAAGCTCCTGGCATCATATTGGGACTGGGTGCGAGATGCACCCATCTACTTCTTGCTGCTGCTGATGAGATCCTCTAGGGAATAATACTGTTCATTCCGGTATGTATTCCGTTATCACAGCGGTACCCATTTGTGATGGTAACTCGCAGCTTTGGTTTAGTCACTCCTGCATATTGTCGTTGCGCCATATGCGGGAGTTCAAGAATGACTAGAACCACTCAAGGAGGCTTCGTGCGCTTCCAGGTCCATCAAAAGATTCCTGGTGATACTAATTATATTGGCGATAGACTGCTGTGGCTTAACCAATAACTACCAATTGATTTTTTCTTCTTCTCACACATGGTTCATACATCAAATGTTAAGAATGAGATTATCAAACTACATATACAACTCATAATTATAACAATGAAAATAATATTAAGGTTCAGATGTCAATTTGTGCCTCTCGACCCCTCTCCAATGCTGTCCCATGCCACACGAGAGACAACCGACCTTCTGGGCAATCTTTTTGCTACCAACTCTTCCCTTGTTGATCAAGGAACTCCAGCGCCTACATTCGAACCAAACATATTTAGTCCTATCGTGGGGACGGTTTTACGGAAGGCGACGTCTGTATAACCATGTGGAAATTAAGAGGCGTCTGTACGCACCTATTACCTCTATTTCTCGTTTGATTCATGAGTTTATTTTCATTTATATCAATAAATAAGCTGTTTCATTTTATTTGTATTCCTAGGTCCCATCGCATTAGTCGTCTGAGGATCCGCGCGGGGTCGCGTTTCTACGACCGAGGCGGGCAGACGGCGAAGATACAGGAAGTAGCGAAACATCCGAAGTGGAGCATACGATCGTCGCCCGACTACGACATCGCCCTCTTACTGTTGGATAGATTTCTTAAGTAAGTATAGAAGCCTTATCTATAGTTATGCATATGCTTGGACCGACATGACTGCGATGCAGCCTCTCGCTTACCTAAAACCAGTCACGCTGACTGGAATGTGGTGACCCCGACCGCACCGTATAAATAACCTCCTGTAAAGCAGATATAAATATAGGATATAAGTAAAAACTCTACCTTTCAAATGTGTACTAACTGCAACCGGACCCCACAAAGTTTTAAGGATAAGGTGCCTAGGAAACTAATTTAAGTGTTCAAATTAAGTATAAAGTATGAGTAACCTTGCTGATTATAGAAAAATTGGGCCGGCATGACCTCTCGCTCACACATCCGTCACGTGACTTTTTTTTTCCGAGGGACCTACTGCTGTTGGCGATGCTATCGCATTTGCCGCTACATTTCATCGGAGTAGCGATGACTTTGGTATCTTCTAGTTTAGAGAGCCGAAAGGGGTATACTTACCCACCTCCACCCATGCTCCTACCCGCCTCTCGGTACACGAAGCGAATCATGGGAGATGCACGGGGGTTTGCTCACCGGCTCTGTTTTCCCTTTCTGGGGCCTGACACCACAAAGACAGAAATTGTCATCGGCCTCGTCAGTCCTGATTGTCTCGATGCAGCTGGATCATCATCTATCCTTCCTCTTAACGTGCCATGTATGCGCAAATCTCCTCAATTGCCTAAAACTCTGTTCCGTTGCGACTAAATCCTGGTGATAGACTGGGCATACTGTCTTCAGCTCAATGCCGTCCAACATAATGTTTCGCTCGTTTTTTTACAAGTCACATTCCCACAGTACATGGTCTCTGGTTTCAGCTTCATGACCGCAAGGACATAATGGCAGGTCACATACCGCCATCTCGTGCAGGCGACCTCTAAAGCACCCGTGCCCTGTTACTATCTGTGAAATAACGTACTCAGGCCCCATCCATCCATTGATATACCAGACGCGTTGTAACTTCTGGAAAGAAGCAGTACAGGTCCCTCCTGTCCGCGATAGCGCTATTCTTTTTCTGACGCTCCTTGCCCTTGAGCCCCACGCAATCCTCCAGCACGTGTACCGCTCAAAGAACCTCCAGATCGGTAGGTAGAACGCCGGGCAATACTGGTAGCGCCGCATTGCTGCATGACCTGTAGGCCTTCGTCAATAAAATCGAAGCTGGTCTTCAGATGCGTAATAATGCACTACGTACAACATACAAGTGAGAGCGTCGACACCAAAGCGCTGCAGCATATGTCAGTGTACGTGTAAGTGCCCGGTACGAGCCCCACGAGGATTCATAGAAACGTGAGATCTTCCTGGAAGAGCTGGCGGCCTTCTCGCTCATCAAAACCGCATACAGTGCAAAGGATCTAGCATCGTCTATGTGTACCCCAAACACCTTGGTCACAGATACACTCGCGATTGAGGCACCATTCATCCTAATAGTCGGTCCGCTTTTAAAACGACCCCCAATTGTCATAGTCTGGTACTTGGCTGCGAAAAATGTTAGCCAATTACGGGTCCCCCAATGCGATAAACTGTTCAAAATCGTGGAACATTTCTGTTCGATAACGGCGCGCGAAAAAACGTCTGCGTATGCTACAAAGCTTACACCCTCTGGTCTCGGCAATTAAAGGATATCGTCCAGGAAGAGTTTCCATAGTATGAGGCCCCATACCGAACTCTGGGGACATCCCATTGTGGAAACCTTCCAAAGCGTGCGGTGACCAACTGTGAAGCCAACACAACGGTTCCAGAAATAACTTACGAGAGTCTGATAGATATTCGGAGAGATGTCGGCGGCTTTCGCTTTAACAGTATCATTGCCCGCCATGTATTATCGAAGGCTCTGGAGATGTCCAAAAGGAGGAGCTGGACGTATTTATATGTGGAATTATCTACTATCTCGAACAGTGATTTTAATGCGCTTACAGTTTAGCGCCCTGTAACGAATCCATGCAGATTTTTAGAAATACCGCGATGCAAACAGGGAGTGCAAGTAATTATGAGACGTTCTAATTTTTTTCCTAGAATCGGCAGTAAAGTAATTTGCCGGTAGGCCTTCGGATCTGTTAATGACTTGTTATTTCCCTTCGGCAGCATTATCAATGAACCTGTCTTCCAGATATCTGGAGTGACCCCTTCTTTGATACACGCTGTGTACATCAGCATCATTTCTCCGGACGACGCTGTCCAGGCGTTCCTGATAATTTTTCGAGTTTTTCCGTCTAATCTGGGACTTGTATTCGGTAAGCTTCTAATAATGTGATCGACTGCACTGCGGGAAGGAACATCTGAATCCCTACCGGAAGGAGAGCATGCAGCCGCCACTCGCACTTGATACGATGATAGTTGTTGTTAATTCCTGTTGTATCATCTGGGTATTGGGAGTACAGGTGCTGATGCATAGAAATTTCGATGTTGTCAGAATAACCTTCTAGGAGTTTTCTGCCGTGAATGACATTCTTCGGAAGGCGATATCTACCAGTCGCGGCTCGGTATGCCAAACCCCAAGGATTTTCATTTCCCGTCTCGGCAATACCTCTACAATGTTTAATTTCAGCGTTCTTCATGGACGCTGAAATTAAACATTTATGGCGGTACCATCAATCGGCGACAGGCAGCAGTGGCGCCGGTCCGAAACCCATTCTGTGATTGCCAATCCGCCTGCTCAGCGTGGCAATTATGAGATTTAATATCAAATGGACGACATCAATAGAAATATTTCACGTTATTTTAATCGTCATGTTTTTCATACCGTTGGCTTTCTTGGCGCTCCATAAGACATAGGCAAACGACGAAAAACAGTCGAGTCTGTTTTGGTGTGATACCTAAGATGGACTCTATCATATTATTTCTCAAAATTGCTTTTAACATTGACTGAAAATCTTGTGTAATTGGCGTCACAAACGGCCCTTTCTCAAGCTATCCAAATACCAAGTACCTGAATACCTTGAGAAATATAGTAAGTAAGAAATATAGTTAAATAAGTAAGTGAGGAAATCCACACAAGTTTCCATAATAAACATTAAAGAATTTACAGCATTAGAAAATGTTGCAGGTTCTCCGAGAGTGTCCATAGCGTAGATCTACCGAACAAGGATATGATGCCGCCATTCAGTGATGCATGGATCACTAGCTGGGGGTCGGATAGGGTACGACAACTTCACATTATTTTGTAGATAATTTCCTTTATGGTATATCGTGTATATGTCGTAGTCGCCATTTTTAAAAACAGGGTCGTCTTGTTTTGTGGCAGGCCAGCAATTGACTACATATCTTGAATTTACGCAGTGATATTGATCAATATAAGTATTAAATTAGGCCAATTGTTTTAAGTACAAATAAAAAAATAACCTAACCACGAAAGCTTAGTCGGGAGCTACGCTCTCGCCTGAACCTACGGATCTATCTGGACATATTTTTTTTATTTCTCTGTATTAGACAATCGACGCCATTGTTGTCATGTCAAGCAACGCCACGTGTGTTAAAATTAAGAATTAAAATGTGTCAAAGGGGCGGACAGTGGTCCACTTTAATTCGATAAGGCTAGCTTTATTAAACAACGTATAACGCCGAACTCTTTCTGGCGGAATTTTACTAAGCCTTGTTCAATCCGACTAATCGTTGGCCCGCCACAAAACGAAGCGACCGGGCTTAGAAAAGGTCTAGCCGTAAAAAATACGGCGATTTAGACAATCTGACTGCAACATGTACACAGGCTGAATGGGGAGATATTTTCATCACTCATAGACGTGAAACATTGTAGTTGGTAATGTTAGAAAATTTATAAAATACTTCGAAGATGGCCCAAGCGTCTTTAATAAGTAGAATTGCTTCGTGCGGGCTGTGGGGGTCCGGATAACACATTGGCAAGATGGAGTCATGGAGAGCAAGACCCAGTAGCGTAACTATAGTATTCAGGGCCAATGGCAAATCCATCATTTTAGTAAGAGATAGTACCAAGCTGCATTGCAGTCGAATACCATTTTAACTGTCACTTACGGTTGTGACATCTTAGCTAAGTACTTCTCGTTCAAATGATATAGCAGAAAAGTTTCGTGCGTTTTGTGAGTAACCAACGGCTCATTGATGGAGAAGAAGAAATGAGGGCAGGCATCTGCACGACAATAATGCTGATGCATAGGCGCATCGGTAGACGTCGAAAGCCTCCGATTGCTCGTTTGTTCTTCGTTACATGAGCGTCTATCAATGACAATACGGCCAATTTCCCGCCGCTCGCACTGAACTCGGAATGGCACTGTCCGGATACCTATGTATTGACACCTAAAGGAAAGAGGTTCAATAGATCCAGATCGGATGACATGTTTGGGAAGACGAAATACAATCACACTCGATAATCAACCGGGTATGTTGCATACAGCGCGTATATATGCTAACGCCATTTTCGAGCTAAAGCAAATTACGAGGGTGGATTGAAAAGTATTCGGGCTAGTTAAGAAAATAAGCACGTACTAAATCAGTTATATTTTTATTTTTCAACATAATACCATCAAATTCGATGCATTTTTGCCATCTCCCATGTAGAGCACGTAGACTGTTGAAAAAAAATGTTTCTTCATTACAGACAAAATGTACGTCTACGTCTACTGCTGTTTGACCTCCACGTGGGAGCTTTTTTTTTGGTTTGGAAACAGAACGAAGTAAGACGATGACAGATCAGGTGAATAAGGCGGATGCGGTTATAGTAAATCATCTGCAACGGCTTTAAATAACTCCAGACCGTCACGTGAAATAGTCAATCGCGTCCATTTTTGTTCAACTGAAAGCATTGGCGGAACCCACCTCGCAGACACCTTGTGGAAACCCAATTCGTGGACTATGATGTTTTGACTTCATTCATAAGAGATGCCAATTATTTCGGGTATCTCTCGAATTTTTAATCTGCAGACTCTCATAATTAAATCAAATAATTCCTTAATGTTTTCGTCAGTAGTGGACATCGAAGGGTTTTTACAGCGGCATTCATCTTTCACACTCTCTCAACGACGCTTGAATTCTGCTATCCATTTTTGATGGGTGATTAAGACAGAGCTAAATTACTGACCATATCATCATGGTTAGCTCTCGGTGATAGACCTTCTTATGGAGGTACTTAATGACGGCACGCTGCTCGATTTGCTCCATTTGCAGAAACTACGTCCGATTGCTTTGTTAAAAAAATTATAAAATCACAGCCAACTATCACACACGTTTTGAGCGAAGATTTTTAGAATTGAATGAATCTGTGATAGGCCGAGTACTTTTCAATCCACCCTCGTATAAAGGTAGTCGCCGACCAGCAGAAGGAACTACAAGCGATGTTAACTTGTAAAAGTTTGTATACGTGCGACGCTTATATGATACACAAACATAGCATTGCTACGATAGTGTAGCACTCGTAGCGTTAACGTGACATACGACATCATTGCAAGTAGACTCAAAAAATTATGGTGTATTAAAAAAAAACTTAGGTTTGCAAGTTTTTTGTGGTGATGAAGCGCCACGCATCTGCATAACTCTACCTCTAACAAATTGAGTGTCACCCAGCGCGACGGCATATTCGACGACACCTCGCAGGCCCTGCAGGTTTACCACGCGCAGCTGATGGACCGCCAGGCGTGCAACAACGTCACCTTGCGGTTCGGCGTCTTCGTCACCAAGAACTTTATATGTTTCGCCCAAGCGGGCCGGCGAGCGCCGTGCACGGTGAGTATTCATACATTATCACCTCGTTTTAATGTTTACATTATCACTCCGTTGCAAATTGTTATGCCGCGCATGTTACACCAGAGGTCACGGATACGAATACCCGTCTAGGACATGGATGTTTCTATGTGTATTATACGTATTTCTATGATAAAATCTTAAATATATAAAAATATTAAATATATTGTCCCTTGTCTAGTACCTGCAGCACAAGTACTTATGGTACTGGTGTGATAAGCCCACAGATATTATTATTATCATTAGTTCAATGCAATTCCGTTGAATTGCACAAGTCCTTCCGGTACTTAGCACGGGTCTAGGCTAACGTGGCGTGAAAAGTTCATAGAATCGACGATAATCCGACGACATAGACGCAGTATACGTGTGTAATCTATGACATAGTCCATAGACATCTGTGAACACTCGCAGTTCTGTTCTACTCTCATAGAGATGATATAGTTAGAGTAGAGTAGCCAGCCTAAGAGGCGGCCTCTCATAAAGATGATATAGATAGAGTGGAATAATCAGCCTAAAAGGCGGCCTCTCATAGAGATGATATAGATAGAGCAGAGTAGCCAACCTAATAGGCGGCCTCTCATAAAGATGATATAGATAGAAGTAGAGTAGCCAGCTTATAAACCCGGCCGTGAAAAAGATAGCCAATGTGGCTTACTATCCGTATCCCTTTTGCATTAATTTCTCTACAGAATTGGAACGAGAGATGAAATGTAGTTCTCGTCTTCCCTATCGATTAACCAACGGACACTCGCAGTCAGAGATCTATTCGCTTCCCTACTCTATTCATATTATCTCTATGACTACACTAAACACACATCAACGAGAAGCATTTAAATCATCTATGATAGCAAAATTGATTTGTTTTACAATTTTACAACTCAACATTATCATCATTATCAGCCCTTACCGGTCCACTGCTGAACGTAGGCCTCTTTCAATGAAAGCCAAGATTTATTAATAAATTTATTTAATTATTTATAAATGAATAATTTACAACTATTTAATAATGAAATTTAAAAGTTTAAAAAAAAATTAAAACTTTTTTTTAAATTTTTCTTTCATTTTACAAGTTTTTCTACTTATTATTATTATTGTTCGGTTGGATACCTCCAGAGGTTATGCAGGAAATGTAAGCTGTGTCCCGCAAGTTTGCCCACAAAAATATCTCCCAATGGAACCGTTATTTCTTACGGTTCGGGAAGCAATTTTAAACGAATAATACATAACAATACATATTGTAATCTACATCTGAGCGAAATTTAATCCAAATAAGTTCCGTTGTTTTAGCGTGAATTATTTCAGATAATTTTTCATATTTATAATATTACTAGTTTTATATGCAATTGAATTTCCAGCGTGACACCGGGGCGCCAGCAGTCAGCGACGGGATCGTGTGGGGACTCGCCTCGTGGGGCATCAGGAAGTTGTAAGATTTCCTCGAGCATTGTAATCACTATCGCTATTTTATGAAGTGTCATGCTAAATTCCACCTCTTGCTGACATGAAACTGCCGTGAACAACTACGCTATCGCGTTTCGTGCAGTTTGTGAGTTTTCCATTTGAATAAAGAAAGGCAACGCATCATCATTCATTCGGCAGTCGTAGAAAGGATCCAATTATTGGTCACCCCCTATTCTATTAAAAAAATTTGAAAAGAATTATGCTGATATTTATGAGCGTGGTTTCGATGACTACGAAATGTGCAAGTGCACGTGCAAAGCGGTGGGATACTGCTGGTTTATACCCTATAATATATATTTGAATGATGTGTATTTCAGATGTGGAACGGAACGATTCCCAGCCATGTTCTCTTACGTGGCGTCGGCGGGTAATCTCGACTTTATTGCCAGAGCGACCAGCAATCTGATGAGCGAACAACGCTTCAATCCGTACCCAGATAGAATGCCCTATAGCCAAGTACTCGCTCGGAACAATACTACTTGACGCGTCCGACTCATCGAGTTACCTTGCTGAGCTTTGTATTTGTGTGAGTAAATGTCTACTGTGACAAAACGCACACATAAATGTGTTTGTTAGTACGCGGCATGATAGTTGGACTATGACCTTGAATGCGCAGTAATACATTTACGGGTCTCAATCGAGGTGCGGTATGAGGCGTGGCGCGAAAAGCAGCACGTCCGTAAATCAACACTGGCTCAGACAACTGTTATTTTGGTTCAACTGAGACGCTGCGTTCTGCAAAGGCCGACGTCATACATACACTACATGTGTGCATTCACATGAACACAAAGCTCAGTTTAGGATCACCATCGGAGTGTATTCTCATTTTCAAATTGTTTGGTTTCCAGAGCCACCCATAGTTTGAAATTATGAAATAAAAAACACGTATATGTATATGAGCATATTTAATATTTTCCTTTTCAAAATTGTAAAACTCACATTTTGAAATTGCAAAATTATAACTAAACTTCTCATATCGTAAATAGTAACAATCGCCATTTTGTATTATCCGTTTCTGTACTCTCAAATTAATAATAATCGTTAAACCATTTATACATCTCTAATAATAATATATTTAATGTCTAACAAATTCATCTCAACTCTCCTTCGCCGTTTCCTTTCTTTGCTATCCCAACATTAACTTTTTTTTACTTCTAATCAACTTTTTTTATAATACTCTAAACATAAGTACTTTTTACATTTTCACCATTTACAAAGTTACAGTTTTTACTACGCACCGAATGATTTGAAAATATTGGAATGACATCGTATGAAATAAATATAAACTACACAAATAAAATAAAGGAAAAAGGTTCACAAAGGATTTAGATTCGATTTGTTTCTTTGGCAAATTTTATTACGTTCAAAAGTGACTTTACAATTTTTAAAACAGACGCATAAGCGTTAATTCTATTGAGATAAACTGGCAAAGTTATTAATATTAACTATTGTACATTTGTTGGCTGCTTATACTTTTGACTATATGGTTATGAGTGTGTGGCATTACACAATCGCAATAACATCAAATGAAATTGTACGTAAAATGTCTTTATAAATAAATTAAATTAATCTTATTATTTATTAGCTTATGTCCCAGTAAAAACAATAACAACGATTTATGAGACTTGAAAGTAAGTTGAATGAAGATTGAATGTAAGTAAATATGATAATTTACTATGTACCCGGTTAGTGCATTCCCTTCATCTTCATCAGTATCATAACAACTTAAATGGGTTGAAAATTAAGAGGGGCAATAGAATCACATAGTCAAAACTACAGCAGTTTAGGTAAGATCCAGAGGCAACGTATGAAGCGTGTATATGTTTGAATTATCATCTATTTTATGTTATTGTATAAACATAGTGAGCAAAAACTAGTGATAATATTGCTTTAAACAAAACTATTAACAGCACTGGCCAAAAATCATTATTAAGTGATACAAACGAAGTGTAAAAAATATTATAATGTAACGGAAAAATACAACAGCTTCATCCACATAATAACAGAATTCAGAGCCAAAATAATGATAGAATAAATTCGGACACATATTTTAGTTTGTTTACAAATAAATTGAAGTTTGTACACCGTAAGCGATATCTAATTTTAACTCTAACTATAGTACCTGGCCGTAAAATCTATGGTAACAAATAGACATACACACAAAGTTAAAAATATTATTGTACTGAGCAAAGCGAACATATTGGCATATTAAATTATTACAACTAGCAACACTGCCCGCCGCAGTCTTACAAATGATTTTTTTTCCAAAGTATATATCACGAGGTTGAGAAACGTATTTTAATTATAAAAATAATATTGAGTTTTGGATGGAGCCAATTCTGAGATAATATTTTTAAATAAATCGATTTCCTATAAATATATTAATCGTTTGTAAATACAACTACGGACCTATTAGTATAATACAAAACAACAAATAAATTCGTGCTTCCTACAACTAGAATGCCATTTTTTTTAAACTATCATTAAACTCTGTTAGACTAAAACTGACCGGTGATGCGGTCATTATCGGCTTTTAAGATTTCGCACCACATTTAGCTGCCCAATAAAAGTTTTAAACACTAATTTATCACCGCACTCGGGCGAGAAATCGAAATTTACTTACACTAAAAACTCCCTGATTTTTTCCTTACATCTAATTATACACAAAATAATTTTGTACTCTTCCAACGAGTTTAAAATGGCAATATTTTTACATGGCAGCTTTGTACGAATGCCGAATAATTTACATATTAGAATAATTAGATTAGTAGCAATGAATTAAGACCTAATA
The DNA here is from genome assembly GCA_017140195.1 of Eumaeus atala. Lineage (NCBI taxonomy): Eukaryota > Metazoa > Arthropoda > Insecta > Lepidoptera > Lycaenidae > Eumaeus > Eumaeus atala. The sequence continues at coordinate 357,586 of JAFELO010000964.1, forward strand.
TCTAGGAATTTACACGTCACCAACGCAGGGGCAACCGATAAATATTTATGGACCTGCATCAGGTCTCCATTAGGACGAGGTGGGGTATTGTTATCATAATATAACATATTTTAATCCTGATAACACTAACGAGTCTCAACAGGACTACACGTCAGTAAAGGAATTTTCAATAAATTTCTGTTGTATTTCAAAATTGTTACCGTATGAGCACATAAGCAGTTCACCTTCGTCACGAACATTATGCAAGCATTCCACGAATATATTCCGTAGTTTCCCACTTATTACCGCAACCAGAATTTAATAAACTGCGTATTATTTAAATAAACATTGTCCGTTTAGACATAAAAGTGATTGACACTTAAAGTCAGTTTTTCTAATGTACTATGTATGTAAAAATTGTCCAAACAAAGCCGTTAGAAAAATGTGTAGGTACTTGCTTAACAGCTTGATGTCGACAAATTTTTTTTTTTCAAAACAAGACCATTACAAAAACGCGACAAAATATGAATAAATCTATGCATAAGTCAATTTTAGTGCACTCCGTGCGTGTACCTAAACTTAAATTTATGTTACACGTACAGAATTCAGTACAATTTTTAAATAATGACGGGTAAAACTACTCGCACATAACGTGTGTTCTAGTTGTCAGTACTGTAGAACTAACTTAAAACCTAGTCTACGTGGCGTGGTCGCGACCTTTGAAAGAGTTGTGATCACGCCGGTCATATACCGTTTGACTCACAACGGTGAAATTATTAATAATGCGTTAAAACATGCGCCATCTGTCTGTCATCTGTTCACAAACAATAAAAAACTAATTACTAGTAGTATCGATACGGAGTATCTAGACTTCATTATATGTCAAAGACATTGAATCGCCGTCAAATATTATCAATTATTGGAAACAAATTAAAGTTGGCGCAAATTTAAACACAAAATTATTTTACATATAGATTTCAAAATATTTAGACCAACCGACCGAGAAATTGTATAGGTACTTTCATATAAAACTTAAAAATATTAAATGATAATCATTTTGTATAAAGATCAATTGTTGTCATAATATTGAAAATAACTACAGAGATATTATATTATGTAAAGGGACTCAAAATATTTTATAACAGAAGCTAACTATAGTTAGCGCCAACAACCCAAATATTCAATTTCTCTACAATATCCTCATCATCTGAAGACACTTCCGATGGTTCTATAAAGCTACGAAGGTAGTATAATCTAATAAGTCTCACTTTTGAGTTCTTTCCACAAAATTGACAAGCCGATTCACCGTCACTAAATAGTCCGAAATTGTAGATTCTTAATTCGGGTTTAATGTTTTATTCAGAAACGTCCAAACTCGAAATTCTGTCGCACCAAAATTTTAAATTTGACCGTACTTGAAAATTATAAATAACCGAATTTAGAATTCAGATATAACGGAATTTCAGATTCAGTACTCAAATGTGAAAATTAGAAGTACCCGAATGTGAAATTCAGAAGTAGCCGAATTTAAAGCCGAGGAGGTCCGGCTTGGGCGTGTCCTATGGCTGGTTGAGCAGTAACGCCTCTAGCTCATCAGCCGAGCGCAGGAGAAAGGCAGCTGATTCGCGGTAGCCGGTGACGAGCTGCCGCACCGCGCCTACCTCGGCACCCGACAGCTTGTGCAGAGAGCTCTTGCCCCCCGCCCCGCTCGTGCTGACCACACCCCCGCCCGCGCCCGACACGCATGCGCTCGCTGACGGCGCGGCGTGTAACGATGACGTCGACGTCTTCAGCGACAAGTCTGTCGGAGCTGTAAATTGTTATTGGGACGTATAGACAGCAACAAAATCAGATTTCCAACTTAAGTTTCTATTATTAGTAGTATAACTTATAAATATTTACACAATAAAAATGAAACTTACTCTACATTGACATTTTGTTAGTAAATCCGTTTTTTATATGAATTGTTTTACCTTCGCTTATACATCAACATTCGAGGATATAACATAATAATACAAGTAACGTATAACGGTTTTCTTACCAGCGATGTTAGGGAAGGAGTGCGTGTGCGCAGCCATAGCTGACAGCAATGCGCTCTGGTAAGCGGCCATCGCGGCGTTTACGCCCACACCTGTGCCAGCATTGATTTCATTAAAATCATTTTATATTGTAATAATATTGGAGTATATGCAAGATTTAATTCATGTGTTTAATCAATTGTATATATATAACACTTTTGTCATAAAAAATATATGGTACTGGTGAAAGACTCTTAGTACATACGATAAAAATAATTCAATTCTGAAATGAATATTGCAGTTTAAACGCTTCATATTTTCAGTGTATGCTAGTTGCGCCACACAAATGTACAATAATGTCATCATATTGTTCTCTACCTGGTTCACAAACAAAATCTATAACATTGCGTTTAACACAATGTATCAATTAACTACATTTTCAGACATCTAGAAGTTTATTACAGTTGCAAAGCTTAGTAATTGTGACTTCGCGAGACATCATGACATTCAAACATTAGCGCTTTGTATTTTAAATATGTCGCCATTGATTTACAGAAATACATGATACACAATTTCTCTCTAATCTAGCTACCTCAAGCATCGGGGGGATTGTGTGTAAACATTACTTTTGCAAAGTCAACATTACGCGCATGATTGTAAGTGTTTTTATAAAGCAGAATCTATTTGAAACAAGCGCACAATTTAAATATATTTTTCTGCAAAGTCAACCTCGCGCGCCATATTTTAAGTAGTTTTTACAAAGTGCATTATTTGTCACATGCACATTTTTTTTATAAAAGGGCTGTTTTGAGACGCGGATTGTGCATCTTGGTATTTTTGTAACGCGCCATTGTTTGCCCTTTTTTAGTCAATGAATAGATGTACGCAGATGTCGTCGTCATGTCATCATCATCATAATGACACCTTAATCGAAATGTTTTAAATTGAAATGTTTACTCCACTTTCTTGCGCCATATATTTCACACACATAATATGGAATTCATCGGGTCATAAATTATTATCAGGACTGTCTGGAAGTGATGTCGAAAAACTTGGGTATTGAATGTAGAGGAAGCAAGGCAATGCAAGGTAAGGATGTGTACATGGATACACTACGGATGTAGGAATGTAGCACTTAATAGTTGTTATGTTAACTCATTCCTGTGCAGGCGATAAACACAATAGAATTGTTCATAATAATGATAGGGAATGTTAAAATACTGGTACCTATAGCTGTAATTACCTGTTGGCGGCAGTGACGTCAGAGTGGACAGGAGAGCAGTGCTCGACAGCGCCGAGCTGGAGTTTGTGCTCGTACTGCTGCGGACAACAGATGTTAAGCTGTGAACGTGGTCATCAAGCTGCAGCGCATTTTCTACCATCGTATCAATATGACTACAGAGCCTGTATCTTCCGTCTGCATGTGCTACGAGTATAATTATATGCATCTGCGGTATTGTAATCCCATTAGACCTGCTGTAGGGCCATACCTCTCTCGGAAAATGTAGGCGTGAGGACTACGCTACCGCATTTCACCGGTATCGTCCCTTGTTACGCGCACGAGTTTAATTCGTTTTTAGGAAGCTGATTTGAAAGAAGTGCATAATTGAAAAAATGTTTACATGTTCAACCTTACGCTTATGACTTTAAGCTGTTTTTACTAAGTTCAAGTACGTAGTCATAGCTTATCAATAAATCCTGAAATTATAAATGCAGAAGTTTGCTAAATTATTATACTTTCACGCCAAAGGAATAACACAATAATTATTGATTATCCCGAGAAAAAGTGGTTATATTTTATGCGGGTAAAACCATGGCCTTTTGATATACGTGAGCTGAACATAGTCTAGTTATATGTATACAACTTACTTTTGCCTTCCGAATGTCGGCGGGTTGCCGAACGTGTTAGGGAACGTCGGTCTGAACAGCGGAGCGGGAGAAGAGGCCGGGCTGAAGAGAGAGAGTGGTGGTGAGACGTGAGACAAATTTCACCCGTGTATTTCCTCGCCCAAGTTGGTAGGTGAGACGTTTGGACTGATTTCAGCATCTCGAATTTTCAGCAACAATACTTAGTAGGAGGTAATGCAGGTGCAGGTAGCCCCCCCCCCCCCCATGTTTGAAGCCTAGTCGTGGCGGTGGGTCTCATTAACTTGGGGTGAAACCAGGCGAAGCCAATTGAACCGAGAGGGATGTTCTTTGCACCCCTCTTATAAGAAGCCTTTGGTGACTACCGACGCACATGGACATTCGCATGATTGTTGCGCAGATGCGTTGCCCTCCTATCATCTCCCCTCCCCCAATTGGCCACCTGCTACACACAATCTGCACGAAACGCGACAGCCACGCTGTCACTTTACACCGGTATCGAGTGTGCGAGAGGTACTTCCCCGATCGTGCCGGCACAATTACGTTGCATAGGAGGATGTAGTGTCATGAACCATGCATGCCACTACCTCCTCCTATGCAACATGGCACTACCTCTTCCTAAAAGTGGTTCCGGGGTACCTCACCAAAAGCGTTACCAATGGCAGCAGCGGTGGCTTTTGTCGGTATTCGACACTATACGCCGCGATTAAGTGAGGTGATAGTAATCAATACAAAATACGAAGTGAGGAATGTCAATAAAGTATATGTACCTAGCGGTCTTGCTCCCGGTGTTACCATTAGCCTTGTCAATAAAGTATATGTACCTAGCGGTCTTGCTCCCAGTGTTACCATTAGCCTTGTCAATGAAGTATATGTGCCTAGCGGTCTTGCTCCCAGTGTTACCATTAGCCTTGTCAAGAAAGTATATGTGCCTAGCGGTCTTGCTCCCAGTGTTACCATTTGCCTTGTCAATAAAGTATATGTACCTAGCGGTCTTGCTCGCAGTGTGACCATTAGCCTTGTCAATAAAATGTATGTACCTAGCGGTCTTGCTCCCAGTGTAGCCATTAGCGTTGTCAATATAGTGTATGGACCTAGTGGTCTTGCTCCCAGTGTTACCATTAGCCTTGTCAATAAAATATATGTACCTAGCGGTCTTGCTCCCAGTGTTACCATTAGCCTTGTCAATAAAGTATATGTACCTAGCGGTCTTGCTCCCAGCGTTGCCATTAGCGTTGTCAATAAAGTCTATGTACCTAGCGGTCTCGCTGCCAGTGTTACCATTAGCCTTGTCAATAAAGCATATGTACCTAGCGGTCTTGCTCCCAGTGTTGCCATTAGCGTTATCAATCTTGAGGTTGTTGTTGTTGAGCAGCGTGTTCTCGAGCGTGGGGCTGGCGGCGTGCGCGTGCGCGTCGGACTTGAGCGCGGAGCTCGTGGGCGCGGCCGGGCTGCCGCCGCCCGCGCTGCTGTACAGGCTGAGGAATGAGGACGCCACCGCCGACGACGCCGTCGTGTCTATTACCTGCATATTGTCAGTTTGGGGAATGTACATCACTAATATCTTGGCAGAAATTAATATATATTTATTTTTAATAGTTCGTTCACTAAAGGATTTAAGTAGTATTAAATTTAAGAGTTCTATCACTTTACAATCGAATATCTGTCAGTATATTGGCATAACTATGACTATTTCTATGACCTCCATATCATGTAAACATATTATCAATCAATTTTGAATAGTCATTGCAAAAAACCTGACGCAATTAACGAATTTCTTACTTATAGAAAATTTATTATATTCGCTCCAAATAAACAATTTGTTGCTTCATGCGATTGGTTAGATTTTCCCCGTAATGATTTAACTCTCATTTTTTCGTTAGTTTTGTCCTGTGATAAATACCACAAGGACTTGTATTACCGATACTAGACAATGGAAATACATTCATAACCTACGCGGAATTCGAACCCGCGACCTCAGGCGTAACACACGATTAGCCGCCACGTTATCGACTGCGTCAGCCGGTCCTCAAACATATTAATCAATATCTGGAACTCACCATGGGTGTCGGCGCGGTGGGCATGGGCTGACTGACGGGGTCCAGTCCCAGGCGCATGCGCTTCGCGTTTAGGCTCTCGTTCTCGCACGCCTGCGCCAAAATATGCTCAGCTTGGACAGAAGTTAAATGTGCCGGGGTGGGCCGAACCTAGACAAACATCTTATATTGACGCTTGTATCGCTCTTCAAACACAATATGGCGACCGAGCCGGGACATGCTACACGCTATTGCCCCGACTGTCAGGTTAGGCAACGTTAGTAGCAGGTAGTGCCATGCTGCGGCACAGCGCCGGCATGATCGGGGAGGCACCTCTCGCTCACACGGGACCGGCGTAAAGAGATAGCTTTGTTGTCGCGCTTCGTGTTGTCGGTTTCTGAGTAGCCGGTAGGCCCTTTGAGGGGAGGTGGACAGGAGGGCAACTAATTTGCGTAGCGCAATGTTTATGGGCGTCGGTAGTTATCAAAAGGCTGCTCGTTTGTATAATAAATTTTAATTTTTTTTTTGTTACTCCTTCGGTTGTCCTATATTTATTCAGGGACTAACCGTTAAATGGAAAATCCACGCGATGTTCTTGGTGTTCATTGAAATAAATGACATTATCAAGCAGATGATACAAAATAAATTAAGATGTGAAGAAGCAAAACTCGCTTGCCTCGATCTTCCAACGTTTACAGTTTAATTATGCTTGACGAAATGTCTATCCAAATTTAAACATGAATTAGTAAAAATATTTCCGACCCTCACCGCAGAATCCCAGGCATTGCCAACCGGAGTGCTGCCTCCGTTGCCCGCCAGCGGTCCCTCGCCGCGGACCTTCTTGTTCCGCCTGCAGCTCTTCAGGTAAGTTCTGATTCTCTTCCTGGCCCGCTCGGCGAACTCGGGGAACTGTCTCGTGCAGGAGTCGATTATGGCTTGGATCTTCTCCTTCGGTTGTTTTGAAATAGGAACTATCCTGTCAAGGTTTTCATCCACGAAGAGCCTGACGAACATCTGAAAAATACATTTAAAAGTTCTTTTTTATAATTCCTTTGGCGCGTTAGAGAAAAATGATAAGAGTACATTTTTACGATGCGCGCGCACACCGTCACGAAATATCGCTATGGTCAACATTTTAGATTTTCAGAATGCGTTATAACAAATTTTTCAATCTATTAAATACCTCTGCTCTATTGTTATTGTCGTTTTACCTACAAACGTAGAATAAGGCAAAAGATACAATTTTTTTAAACGATTTTATCCTGTTACACCATAGAAGTATAACTTCTAAAGCGTAGCTACACTTACACTGTTTTAAATTTAAATAACACTTCACAACGGGCTTATTCTCTTCATTAAATATATTATTAAAAGTGCACATTGCAGCAACGGGGCGTCTCTATAAAGACCAGCCAACTGCGCAGGACATATTATAGTGCACAAGTGTATGCGCCGCAGGCACAAGTGCACTCCCTGTTCCGTCATTCTCCTATTCCTATGGGACGGCAGTCCGACAAGACCGGAGAGAAATCAGACCAGGACCGACGGCTTAACGTGCTCTCCGAGGCACGGGAGATCCCAATAACACTTTGGTCTCGCGACTGTGGTTGTACATGCTTACCACGAGGCAGAAGACAAGAAAGAACAATATAAATTGCCCAAACGCCAATAGGACTCACATTAAAAGCTTTAAGTCTTTCAGGATCGTGATGCTGTGGGTCCACGCGGTCGTCGCTGTCATCATCAGACCCGCCGGCATCATCATCGTCCTTCGTCCTGTCAGACGAAGACGTTTCGTCATGAGTCGAGGCGGGCTCCACGGGAGTCGCTGATCCTACATGAATCGGGCTCTGAAAATCGTCGTATAATTTGATTAACTTTTATTGCAATATATACGTAAACTCTTGTAAGGCATTTACGACAAGTAAGTATCACTACCGATATTATCTTCTTAAGATCGGTCACGTTTACCATCGAATACCAACGAAACGTTAGTTCAAGACTCATTTGGACTAAATATGAAGAGAGTACAGAGGTAGTCCATTCGATACATCGGTATAATTTCGGTCCCTCTAGGAGGTTGTAGTGGGGTGAAGTTCAGGACTGATCTTTTTCTTAAATTTACAAGTCTTCTAGGTTTGTCAGAAAGCGCATCAGAGGATGGCACAATATATCTTCATAACAAGCTCACAAGTACTAAATACTTATGTGATTAAAAAAATTAAGGAAACGCTGCTCAACCTTAAAACTCACCGAGTGTCCCGTGGCGAGTGGCGTGGCTGGCTTCGGCGGTTTACTGCCCAGGCCCAGGGCGCTGTGGTAGGACGCCCACAGGTCCGCCATACTGTCAGCACCACTCTCCGTTATATCCCCATTCCGACCTGCCGAGTGCCCTGCAGTCAGCGGAGTAGCAGGCTTCGGCGGCTTACTGCCGAGACCGACGGCGCTGTGGTAGGACGCCCATAAGTCAGCCATGCTGTCAGCACCACTCTCCGTTATGTCTCCATTCCGACCTGCACAAATAAGACAGAATAGCGTGTCAAGATACGATTAATGATAAAAGTTGAGAAGAAATATTAAGAACCTGGCAGCTACCTCCCGGGTCCTTCCACCATCTAATATTCGCCGACATTTCCGAAACGGATTATGTAATGACTGTTGTACCTCCCAGGTTTAGCTTCTGTTTAACTCAAAACCATATCATTTTGTAAATATAACATAATCATTATATATTCTTACATACCTCCTCAGATACGGTACGTATGCAAGGATCGTGATATGTGGCGGTTCCTCGGTCTATTCCATTAGGGAGCTGGTGTGAAGATGGATGTATATGTTATTAAATATAATTTATATCTATTGTTAAGATTTTGATGATTAATGAAATTATACATAGAAAAAAAAACGTTCAATGGGTAATTACAAACATTAACGCGAACTAATTTAACAAATTAACTTCGTTTATATTATACTTTACAAAATACAAACAAACATTTTAAATTGTTATTAAAGTGACAATAGGATTTCTCAAGTTCTAAGAACTGCCCGGAGTTAGGAGCACGATAAGAAGTCTGTCTTGCGCCTATTTTCTCTCCGGTCGTGTCGAATTGTCGTCTCATAGGAATAGGAGAATGAGGGAATAGGGAGTGCACATGTGTCTGCGCAAACACTTGTGCATTATAATATGTCCCGCGCAGTTGGCGCTTATAATATAGTACGAGAATATATTTGACAGATGACTGATGCAGTTTGTGTGTACGAGTGGATTGAACAGTATTCGACTTAACCAAGAAAATAAACACGTACTAAAACAGTTATATTTTTATTTTTCTACATAATCACCATCAAGTTCGATGCACTTTTCCCATCTCCCATTTAAAGCATTTGACCTTGGAAAAAGAAGATTCTTCCTTAGAGTCAAAATGTGTGTCTGCAGCTGTTTTCATCACGTCGTTTGTCAAAAATCTTTGACCTCCCAAGTGCTTTTCGGGTTAGGGAGCAGAAAGAGGCTTGACGGTGCCAGATCAGGTGGATAAAGCGGATGCGGTAATAGGTCAAAGCCACAATTGTGGATTTCAGCCATTGATTGCACAGACGTGTGAACACGGGCATTATCTTGATGAAAAATTACTTTTCTTCTGAGCATTCCTGAGGGCTTTTCTTTTATTTCGTCTCGTAAACGACGTAGTCCGACACAGTAGTAATCAGAGTTTATAGTCTGACCCCTTTTAAGATAATCAATAATAATCACACCCGTCGATTCTCAGAATACTGAAGCCATTACCTTATTTGCCGACAAAATCGCCTTAGCTTTTTTAAAGGGCGGTGAACCAGGTCCTCCCGACTGTTTCGATTTTTTGTTCCTGGCGTACAGTAATGAATCCTTGTTTCTCCCATTGTAACAAACCGATTCAAAAATCATCTGCATAGGGTTCAAATAACTCCAAACAGTCACGTGAAATAGTCAATCGCATCCTTTTTTTGTTCAAGTGAAAGCAGTCGCGGAACCCACCTTGCAGACACCTTGTGAAAACCCAATTCGTTAACTATGATGTTTTGAGTTCGTAAGAGATACCTATAATATAAAATACGGCTATCTCCCTAATTTTTAATCTGCGGTCTCCAATAATTAAATGAAGTACGTGGACGTCGGAGGCCTTCCAGAGTTCAACTTTCACACTCTCTCCACGACGCTTGAATTCGGCCATCGATTTTTGATGGGTGAACATGACAGACCTAAAGTACTGACCATATCATCATGGTTGGCTCTCAGTGATAGCCCTTTTAATGGAGGTACTTAATGACGGCACGGTGCTCGATTTGCTCCATTAGCAGAAACTGTGTCCGATCGCTTTGTTAAAAAAATTATAAAATCACAACTAATTGTCGCACACATTCCGAGCTTCACACAATAAACTAGCGAGTATGAACTGAAATAAATAATGTGGGTCGATTTCATTTTCAGATTTGAATGAATCTCTGATAGACCGAGTACTTTTCAATCCACCCTCGTATAATATCAGCGTGGATGTTAAATTTTGACGTCATCGTGAAATAAAAACTACCGTTTTTGACATATACGTTACTACTTATATACTACGTTTTTTGACACACATATATATATATATATATATATATATATATATATATATATATGCATAACAACGTGGATGACTATATGCTACCGAAAGTCATTAAATTCTCGTTTGTCCCCTTATACTATTAAAAAAAATGGACTATCCAGAATTTTTTCCGGCGGTGAACCGTATTTGATTCATATTGTCAATTAAATAAATTATTTCATCACCTTAGTAAGACTTTGGAAGAATTAGAATCCGGGATGGGCTATAAGTCTGTTGAAGAACTGAATTTCTGCTGCTTTGTCAAGAATTATCCTTGAGAAGAATAATTCCTGACAAGTTAGCTCGATGTTTTATGGTCACAAAAAACCATGCCTTAGGGTCTTGAGGTACCTGTAGTTATATAATTTTTTCTTACGGTTATAATCGTGTCAATCGAATGATAAAAATACCAAATGAATTGGCTATAGAAATATTTATCATTAACTTAGCTTCGACATGTTACTTGTCACTAGAACCGTCTCATCGGGCTCCTAAAAGAAGTAAACCCAAACTTGTTTATAAAAATACAATGTTCTAACTGATATATTCAATAAAGGACGAAGAATGCCAGACATGCTACCGTGGCGTGTTTTTATCGACACGAACGAGATCTCCCGCCGACGGAAACCGCAAAAGTAAGCCATAATTTTCTTTGAACATTTTAAGTATTCGTAGTCAGTTACGAGGGCGGCAGAAATTAATGATGGTGCGCAGGATGCACTCAGGTCTCGGTGCATCTGCTAGTTAAATGTCAACCCGAACGAGCCCCGCACCTATAAATAATTTGAGGTGCCTCGTAATAATGCGGCCCTGGTGCCTAGGCACTCACTTGATATGGCTTCGGTAGTAAAAATAGCATCCGAGCGGTTTTACCATGGAAATTATGCAAGCCCGGTACTTTATAATCTGCCCGTTTGACAACATATTCCGTCGTCCATTTAAATGCGTTTTAAATATCGTTCTTATAATGTTTTTTGGAATAATTTGAATGATAATATCAATACCAAGTGTATATTCTCTATTAAATACAATGGGTAGGTTTGGCTATTCCAATCGAATCACATACCTATCTTCTACCTATTCATTTTAAAACCACAAACCTTAAGTCGTTTTAGCATAACGAATGTATACAGCTATACCTACAATAATACTGCAATTGTGCGATATTTAAGAATAAATATATGTGTAACGATTCTATTCTATACGCACATCACGCTACTACCACCCAGACAAATCATATTCGGTTTTCACAGCTGTATAATAATATAGGGGAGCAAACGAGCAATCGGATCTATATATCGCTTACAGCGCGAATTATTGCCTTTAAAAGCTAAAAGTGTGTTACGTCATTGTATTTAATTTCCTGTTGACTGCTCATTTATTTCATTCAACATTGATTGTTTGTCAATTTTTCCTAACTTTTATATTTCATCGTCTAGTTTCCGAGTCTAGATGTTTTTTTTTATGAAAGAACTTTGTCGCTGAGCGACCCCATCGTTCCATAAGTTCACAGGTTCACATTACAAATAACTAAGGGAAACACAGATTTCTAATCTACTAAACTTAGCTTATACAATTTAACAACAATTTTAATTTCTTCCGCCGATGAGATTGCCAAAATAGTATCATGTACATCAATATGTCTAATTCTTGTTCTATTAATGTGAGGCAGTCTAAATGCTTCACTTCTAGAAGTTTCTATTCATCAGAGAACTGAGGACATGACACGACGTTACTCGGCGCATCGGTTCAGCTTGTGAAAATAAGCCGCCGTGCATATCGCTTTTTGACGTGTATGTAAATATTATTTACTCGTTCCCCTCCCGAAGGTCAACACACTCGGACACTTGTTTTCTAAGTGATGACCTTTAAGTTCCGGCTATTAGTAATGGCAGCTAAGTGTTTTTTCTTGCACATAGCCTATCGTTTATCAAACATAGGTTACTAATAACATAGGCAACGTTATACATGCCATAAATGTTATTAAATATGGCATCATCATTATCAGCCCTTATCGGTCCACTGCTGGACATAGGCCTCTCTCAACAAAGGTCAAGACGACCGATCTCCCGCTGAATGTGTATGTAGTTTTTTTTTTCATCCAAAACAATGCATTTGTTGAAGGATGCCTTTGTGGATGAAGCACGGAGCAAACCACAATTTTAACAAAACTTTAATAGCTTTTGAGATTTGAAACAAATGTCCCGGAGCGGAGGAGAGAAATGGCAGAAAACGGAACCCTTATAGTTCTGCCATGTCTATCTGACCGTTCGCATGCTTTTCTCTCTGACCGTCTGCATGCTTTATACCATAGGGAGCAAACGAATACTCGGAGACCCTTGACGACTACTGGCGCATACACATACTCATTATTATCATGCGTTACCCTGCTTTCATCCTCCCCTCCACTAGCTACTTAAAAAGGGTACATAACGCGACACCATAACTTTAGGACGGCGTTATGTAAGCGAGAGGTATCTCGGTCGTGCCGGCCAAATTTAGCTGCAATGCAGCGCGGCACTACCACGAATAATAATAATAATAATACCCCCCCCCCCGACGTGGACCATCTTGACGTGTTGGGGGGGCTTACAGGGAGGAAGAACATACATGGAGTCTAATCACCTAGACTATATTACCCTATTTATAGGAGGTACTATTTTTAAACGCCCATAACAACTTGGCTGTTATCCTCTCTAAAATAACGGTCACGAACTAGGAGAAGCAGTAAACACGGAACATGGACGCGAATTTAACACATATGACTACTCAGGAGGGTTCCGGTTCGTCCGGGGAGTCCCTCCCCGAGTCCGGTGGGTCTAACTCATCTGGTTCGGGCAGCCCTATGTTTCTGAGAGGGCCTCTGTCTTCGCGCACTAAATCTAGGTACTGTTTAAGACCGCTTCCCGGAGGTCGTCGGGGCGCACCTGGAACCGATACTGGGTGTCGCAGCAAAATGCTAACCATCGGCGGTGAGAAGCTGAACAGGCGGGCTCTCGCTGGGGATCAACCCGAAGAAGTTACAGCCGAATCGTCTACACCCCCATCATCACCACTCAGTCTGTTCTCAACAGATTGAGAGCAGGTCGACGCGGCACAGCGACTCGAGGCAGACTTCTCCTACACCACCCCCATCTTCACCATCAATACTCAACTGCACAGATGTTGTGCAGGAGGCACTCGCCGCTATTTCTGCACTCACTGTCGCCAGGAGCCGCACGAGAATCAGGTGGACGGAAGATATGAACCGCTCCATTTGGCGTGCTTATCTTACGGCTTCTAATCTAGAACAAAATACAAAATCGTACCGAACCGAAATGCATCGATTATTCACAACTAAATTCACTCAATTTATTATCTCCAAGCAAGCAGTGGGTGACCAAAAAAGAGCCATCTTGAGAAATAAATTACTACCTCCAAACATACTGGATGAAATAAATGAAAAAATACTTACACGCTAGAAAATGGGGAACAAATAGGACCAGTAGATAATGAAGCAGGATATAAATACTTAGACTATTACCAAACACAGCAAATGCATCAACGAGATACAAAAAATAAACTTACTCAAAATTTCAGGGACCGAATATACAACATCCTACCAAAGCCATTAATACATATGCAATCCCAAAACTTACATATTCATTTGGTATAATAATCAAGTGGTCCCAAACAGATTTAACTAAACACCAACGCATTATTAATACACAGATGACTAAATACAGAAAACACCATCCACATTCTTACATACGTCTCACATTGCCTAAGAGCGAAGGAGGAGGAGGCATAATCGATATAAAAAATTTACACAATAAGCAAATCACCACGCTCAGATCACCACGCTCAGATCACCACGCTCAGATCACCACGCTCAGATCACCACGCTCAGATCACCACGCTCAGATCACCACGCTCAGATCACCACGCTCAGATCATTTTTTCACTCTCGAATAACACATTCAATCCTACATAACGCTGTTGTACGCGCCGATTTTAATCACATACCACTCAACCTGAGAGATTATCTGCCACAGAAAAATGAAATTATTACCAAAGTAAAAGAAAAAATAGACACTTGGACACAGAAGTCACTACACGGTAGACATCGCCTCGACTTGACCAACTCTAATGTTGACAAAAATGCGTCGAACGCATGGCTCAAGAGACGAGAACTGTTTCCAGAAACGGAAGGGTTTATGATGGCTATCCAGGATCACGTAATAGATACACAGAATTACAGGAAACACATTAGACACGATCCTACGCTTGTAACTGATAATTGTAGACACTGCCACAGTTCTTCTGAAACAATCCAGCATAACACGGGTGCCTGTAAATCGCTAGCACAGACAGACTACAGACTCCGCCATGATCAGGTAGCAGCAATAATACACCAATACCTCGCATACAAATATAAACTAAACACTGAAAAAACTACATATTACAAATACAAACCTCAAACCGTATTGGATTCAACAGAATATAAACTGTACTGGGACAGAACAATAATTGCCGACAAGACAATACACTTCAATAGACCCGATATAAACTTGTATGATAAAAATAATAAAATTGTTTACCTTATCGATATAGCCATCCCGAATACGCATAATCTTACAAGAACACACACTGAAAAAATCACAGAATATACAGACTTGGCCGTAGAAATTAAATCACAATGGCGTGTACAAACCGTCAAAACAGTTCCAATAACAATTTCCTCTACAGGAGTCATAAGGTTACACACCAGTCTCAAAACTCTAAATATTCCCAGATCCACATACATACTTCTACAAAAAGCGACCATACTAAATACTTGCAGAATTGTAAGAAAATTTATGGGCAAGGAAGGATTATATAGTAATTAATCATATAACTTAAGTACTTGGCCGCGCTTGTAGTATAATTCGTACCTCTCTAGAAGAGAGAAAATAAATTTTCTACATAATAATAATAAAAACACGGAGGACTTCTTGTCCCGCTTAATCCAAAAGTTTGCTATTTTTTATAATAACATGTAAAATGTTGTCTTTGACAATAATCGGGAAGAGGTAGCACCATGCATAGAGCATGACACTACATCCTCCTATACAACGGAATTGGGTCGGCACGATCGGGGAGGTACCTCTCGCTCACATAATACCGCAGTAAAGTGACATCTTCAGTGTCGCGTTTCGTGCCGTTTGTGAGTAGCCGGTGGCCCGTTGGGGATGGAAAATGCAGGCAATGCATCGGCGTAGTAATTATGTGGATCGGTAGTCATAAGGCTCTGATTTCACGTTTGCCCCCATATTCTATAAAAAAAAGTAAAGCGATATACCTTTTTTTCACCAACGGTTGTTTTACTCTAAACTGATTTCCATTTTCATTACTTAAATTATGATACTGATGAACGGAGTTCTCCTACCCAAATATCAGTAATATCGGCCATCGCCATTATTTATTATATTAGATGTATTTTTAAAATGACTTTGTTCAATATGATTTATTCATTTGCACATTAACGATAGTGTAACATGTTGTTACTTATATTAATATTCTCACCAAAATGTACATTAGTTAGTGCAAATGAAATATCTTTATCTATAAAAACAACAACCTTCAACTGACTCAACTGATAACTAATTTCCAATATTTGTTTTCGTATTATTTTTTTACGGGATAAATAAGCAACTTTTGACTACTGACGCCCATTAACATCCGCATATGCATATTCGTTGCCCTCCTTCCTCTCCCCGCCAATGGTCCGTATACTGTCAAGACGAACATTTAAAAGACTTACTGTACAAAGATTAATTTCATTTCAAAGACAATGAACCATAATTAATATCAGAAACATCTTCTCATCTCAGCCTGCAAGGGCTACTAGAGGCATTGTGATTCATGTTTTGACTAAATAAATGTGTTCAGAAGTGCCTGCTTTAAACCCGCATCAGCTCGTTTAAAACGACGGGAGACGAATTCTAAAACGATTATCTCAAAGCACTATCCAGAGGCTTAACCAATTGAATAACCAGCCACCGAACAAGACCTCTTATGCTAATAAAACATGGACATAGACACTTGGTGTAATGAAGTTTATTTCATCATATGAGGCGTATCGTTATAGGTTTAAGGAGATCCCCCTCTCGGTTCAAGCCTTGTCAGGGCGGTGGTGCTTTATTAGTCTGGGGTCTACCCAGGCGAAGCCAATTAAACCGAGGGGGGTCTTTGCACCCTTCCTATAAGCAGAGGAGGATTATAGATCAGGAGCAGGAATCGGTCTTGATACTCCTCTTATAAGAAGAGGGGACCTAAGAGCAACAGGAGATGAGAGGCAAGGGGCGAGGTTGGGAACCTCACCCCATTGCACTGTCCCAAAGTCAGTGGGGTTGTCCTGTAGTGCTGGGCAACCCCATCTGTGGAGGTGGAGTTGGTCCCTTAAGGGGCGCATTAGCCGTCGAGGTGCCCTGATGATTGCTGTTCCGGAGCACCACTTCAGGGGCGGCACTGACGGCACTCGCGGTGGTTTATGTGGGTATTCGGCACTATCATGTGCCGCGAGTCCCACACTGGACCCAATCCAGGGCCGGTGAAGGCGCGTAAATGCGTTTCCCCGCGTCAACAAAAAAAGTTTTTAAGAGATAGTGTCTCGATGCATTGCAGCCAAATTAAACCGCTACAACCTGGGTCTCGCTCGTACGATACCGCGTTAATGGTACTCTTTGTGCGTTTTATGTGGCCCATTGGAGTGGCGGACACGTCTGCATAACAATTATGCGGATGTCTACGGTCGTAAGCAGTCATAAAAAGATTTCCGAGTGCTCGATTTCACCTTACCATACGGTACGAATTCACACGGGCCCCGCAAGGGGTCCGGGAAGGCTAGGCCGGAGCGATTTGCTCCCTACTAGCGGGTTCATCCGCATTCCGTTAACCACGTCCACTCAGCCGGTATCCACCGCCCTGCTGAGGTCGTACCTGGGCGGTCTGCCCCTGCCGGGTGAGATCACCGGTTGACCCGGTGAAGGCCCAGCTGAAGGCGACCTGCGACCTAGGTCGATGTCTCCTCACGCACGGGTTAGGTGGCTTCAAAATTTCACCTTACCTTTAAAATTGTACCCTTAAATGGGATCCTTTAACCCTTTAAAGACGACCGTCTTAGCGTTACTTGAAAGAGACCATTTTTCAGAAGTCTATAAGTGTATCGTTTTATGCTGACAAGAATAACGTATTTAGTTTTTTAAGCTTCTAACCATTGATTTATAGAAATACAACAATCTTTTACATCGTATAAAGAATGTTAAATGACTTACCTACAACAAGATCTGTAAATCATGGCCCATAATATTCAGAGCTTGTCTCCATGGTGCTTTCAAATGTAATGCAGATTATAGTCTTAGTTACGATCACCAGAGTATTTGTATTTTTTATAGCTTAGGGGGCAAAAGAGAATGTGATTTTAATCAAAGCATTTCAATGTTTCTACATTTGAATAGCTTATATATACGGTCGCTTTGACATGTCAGGAAATCTCAGGACGTTTAATAAGTTGATGCAAATACTTGCCTTCACAGTTCAAATCAGACGGCATAAAAACAATCAACATTAACCGATTTCGTAGAAATGGAATCGTAAGATCTCTTGAACGGTATGAGAACGGCTGTATTTTACAAATTTTTTTTCAGAATGCTCAGAAAAGAGAAAGAAGATGTTGGCGAGAAGTAAGTAGCAGTGCGCACTAGGAACAGCTTGCTTAACAGAGTTGGAACGAGGGACACATTAGCAATGAACACATACACATATATAAATGGTTCTGTTTACCTTGCGCCTGGCTGTGGTAATTCCATGCCAGCAGCATCATTTTCAACTTCTCGGCGTCTTTCGCGTAGCCCTGACCTGCACCAGATCACATTTCCCAATCAATTTTCTTTTTAATTTTGAATAATCGCACACAACACACGCTTTTTGGATAGCCAATTTGTAATGTATGTAAGAGTCAAATTGCTCTTACGCAATTGATTTGATGCAAGTGGCTGCCGGATAGAAAATAAAATGAAAAAGCTAACAAATACAACAGAAGCTAGACAATTATTTTCTGTCATACATTTTATGACATATTAAAATCACAGCCTAGCCCATGTATGCTTTCTTTTTTAAGAAAAAGAAGAACTACTAAGTATGCTTTACGCTGTGCCAATATAATAAAGCTGAAGAGGTTTTTTAATGTGCTAATCACGAACATGAGTTACTGGCTCGACTTGAGAAACTCTTTCGGTTTTACCTGGATAGATTGTTTATCAGGGCAGGCAGTATATACCACAACGCGACGATCGTTTTTTTTTTTCTTTTTTTTAATAGGGGCAAACGAGCAACCGGTGCCTCTTTACGACTACCCACGCCCATGAACATCCACATAATGACTATGCCGATGCGTTGCCCTCCTCCCCCCCTCCCAATGGGCCACCGGCATAAAGAGTGGACGCTGCTATGAACCAACGGAGCGCCGCTGTATTTATTGTCTTGCTTTTATTATATTTAAGTGTTAATTCTCGATGTTGTAAAGTTAAATTACTTGTGTTGTTGTCGTCATCGTTGATGTCCGCCGGCTCTGGTGTCATGGTGTCCTGTAAGCAACAAGAACAGTACATTAGTATTTATTCATTCCATAGAAGACATGTTGATAACATAGATTTAGGATGTTGTGAGCGAGAGAGAGAGCGCCTGCCATGTGTATTTTTTTTGAAATAGTATAATGGGGAAAGGAAACAGTCGAATTTTAGTGACTACCGATGACTGTACACATCAAAATAATTGATACACATTTATTGCCCTCCTTCCCTCTGTCCTAACCAATGGGCCACCGAAGTCTGACAATCCGCACGAAACACGAAATTGCGTTAGTACAATGTATCACGAACGAGTGTTGCCGACCCAATTCGGTTGTAATGCAGCTTGCACTTCCTCATACGAACTGTGCACTAACGCAGAGGGGTCGTTGCATCATACGTACAGTACAATCTCGCGTGCTACAGCTGCGATTTATTTCAGTACTACCTGAGATTGCCTACTTGTCGAAGGCTTTATATACTGGTCCGCGTGGACTAAAACAAAACTACGTGCAATCGTTGTCATTTCTATAGTCTATGTGTTACTCTGACGTATAAACTATGTTACTGCTAAGTTTAATTAAAATCCATGCAGTAGTTTTTACATGAAAGAGAAACTAACACCTATCCATACTTACAAACTTCCGCGTTTATATATTTTTTTTAAATTGTATTTAGGACAAAATCGTGTACAAATAAAACATCGTGAAAACAAAACCTTTTCACGGCTACTGACGCCCACGAACATCCGCATAATTACTATGACGTTGTCATCGTTTCCCTCTTCTCATAGTGGACTATATATTAATATAATATTAGTAGGATACGACCAGACTATTGTAAATTATACTTATAACATAGTTAGTCAGTGGTCAGTTAAAACTGACGTCACTGAAGAGCGATAGCATAGCCATGGCTTTAGCTACCGCTATTAACTGACCAGGAAGTAGGCACTTCCCAGATTGTTCCCAAATGATTCTATGGAATAGACCCGAAGTTATTTTTTTTAAAATTCATATATATATATATATAATTATCCATATCGTAATGTCTTATTCTATTTTTTTCATTACCGCCTAGGCTTCGCTTCAGCTCCGTAAAAAACTATAAATTACTTATCCCCATAACCATTAATCGTAATTTATTAATTGTTTTTTTTTTATCCGACCGATCGGGTCATTGCTCTTGTCCGCGGCCACCAATCGATAGTGCTTCAGTTACACATGGCCTTGTATGTAATGTGCCCCACTGTATACTACATTAGCATATATGTCGCTCCGGTACATAGGAGCTGCTGATGCGGGACAACACCGCGCACAAAAATATATAGGCAATGTAATCCTACTGGTTTAACATTAATGAAATGCCACCAAAGATAGATGTTGTTTGATACACAAGTATGGTAGTTACTTTATAAATATTAGCTGAGCTGAGCTGTCCTGGGTGCACAACCCTTATCACTTAGGGATTTGAAAAAAAGATAGTAGCCGATTCTTAGACCTACTCAATATGCATATAAAATTTAGTAAAAATAGGGAAGCCGTTACGGAGGAGTAGGGTAAGTAACACAGTGACACGAGAATTTTATGTATAATATAAAAAAGTACAGCGTGTATTTTGAGTTAAAACAAATTACACACATAAGTCATTTTTATTTGCTTCGTAGTCCTTCGCGCAAACACAGCGACATAAGATTTTTATATACCTAATCTTTACAATAAAACTGCTTTTACTGATTTTAGGATAAAAGAAGGATTTTTACTACTACTTCACGTAGTCTTGCTATAAATGTTGTAACAAAGAAAAAATATTTTTTTGTTGTAAATAACATTTATTATTCTTTACAATGTGTTCGTTTAATACACAAAAATGAAACAATTAGAAATATAAAAAGCTTATTCGGAGTTGTCTATATTGGCTGCAACACAGTCCTTTAAACGTTGAGGCTAGTAAGCAATAGAAGCATGTATTCTATCTATAATGAAATTCATCACAGACAATCGTGTGGATTTTTTAGGGACTTCAAATTATCATGGCGTTTGGAGCAGCTAGCTGTACTCTCTACAGCTGACCACACATTATAATCCAGCGGAATAAATCGGGACTATCTAGCCCCCATCTAGTAAGACTACCCTTCAGATAAAGGGTAGTCTTCAGCTCCGATCGAGTCCAGAACGTTCGTTTTAACCGTTATCGTTCGGCTTTATGATCTGGTCCAAAGTCTCGTTAGAATGGTTATTGAACATGTCTTCATTAAGGGGCTTAAATACCTTCTCAGAATAGTATCTTGATACACTTGTACCGATGTTTTGATACCTTTTTTTCACAAAAAATGGCTCAGGCACTAGCAGACACCCCACCGGAACCCACGGAAAAAGCCCACGTTGCTATCTGTCGACTAATTGGGACGCTTCCTTAGAGCTTTGAGCATTCTCATCTGTAAACAATTTTTTATCTATGACCTCCCTTGCGTACCGCTTTAGTAGTTGTTTTGATTTTACTACGCTATTCATCTTTAATATACCAGTTAAGAAGTGAACAGTGCGTGTCTTATAGGTTGCAAATCCTAGGTCATCTCTTAAAATATGCGACATGGCTTTAGGTGCTATGTTCATTTCCCAATATAAAATCTTCTGCTTTCGGTCCTTCTCTGTCACAAACAGAGGAAGTCTCATTGTGCCTATTAATTGCCCATCATTGAGCCTATTAATAAAATAGTGTATGGAGAGCTTTAAAAATACCATTTGGCCTACATTGTGTAATGCAATCACAGCGATTCCTTTTTCTCCTTATCACCCTACTCCATTTTAATATCGTAAAATGTTATTATTAAATGTATTATCGCCACAATGAGAAAATACAATTAAGAATCGTATAAAAATGACAGATTCTAAATTCAAATGTAATATATTTTTTTTATTGTAACAGTATTTATGGCGAGACCAAAATATAAATATAATTAGTAGGTATCACGTATTTAATACATACTTAAGATATTGACGATTATATACTCAAAAACATCGACGACAAATACTCGAGCTATTTATTATTACCGTCTACTAAAAATATATTATTGTTTATAATGTAATTAATTATTGCCAAAGCACACAGTTAATAATAGTAATTATTACTATTGTTACTGTGTACTAATTTAGTAATAATATGGTATATAGTAAAACAGTAATATAATGAAAATATGTCGTTATTGCAAATTCAACCGTTTTGATGCACACGCACTTTTCATCTGCCACAAAATGGTTGCCGGCTTTGCAGCTGCCTTCTATTTTTGCTAACCTATCAAATATTCCACAATGCTTTGTTAAAGATCATTATAAAATGTATATAACAACATTTTGTTATATTGGATAAACTATTTAAAAGCATTGGCTTTAACAAAACTACACTGAAAAACAAAATTCGGTTGATTTTTGTTTTTAAGTGTCAGATGGTATGAATATAATTTTTAAATTTAAGTTTTCGGAACGATTCACAACGCGGTCATTACAGGGCGAGTAATAGAGGTTAGGTTACAGAAACATACTGTAACGCATAGAGTTAGACTCTATGCGTTACAGTATGTTTTATGGCACGAATATTCGAGACGTCATCATCATCATCGTCAAACGATCCTTTGCTGCATCTGCATCTGATCTGCAAAAAGTTATACAAAGTCAAAGTTCTCAAGTATAAGGGTATAGTATATTTAAAAAAAAAGTTATACAAAGTCAAAGTTCTCAAGTGTAAGGGTATAGTATATTTAAAAAAAAAGTTATACAAAGTCAAAGTTCTCAAGTATAAGGGTATAATATATTTAAAAAAAAAGTTATACAAAGTCAAAGTTCTCAAGTATAAGGGTATAGTATATTTTAAAAAAAAGTTATACAAAGTCAAACTTCTCAAGTATAAGGGTATAGTATATTTAAAAAAAAAGTTATACAAAGTCAAAGTTCTCAAGTATAAGGGTATAGTATATTTTAAAAAAAAGCCTCCCGGCTGTTGATTAAATGTTGTTTCGTCGAGGTCATTTTCCAAACTACTATCTAGAAAAATCTAGGGACAAAAACAAATGCAAATTTTCAGCACAATCAAAACGGATTCTGAACTCTTAAAAAGAAAAAAAAAGATATATTCTTAACTCTTCATTCTTTAAATGCCACCATTTTGAATAAAAACTGTATCAGACTTTTTATAAGTTCCTCCATTATTCGAAATCAAGAAATATGAACATTCTAAATGACTAATTTCAATATACATAATAAGTACTGCTTGCGTTAATCGGAACAACTAAAATTATAATTCTTCGGGTACTTTTAAAAACTTCGAACATCAGGACATCTGTCATCTTAGTCCACCAGTGACCATGGTTGCTATAAAGCGTCTGATACATCGAGCTACATAAATAATTAAATAAACCGCGATAAAATCCGTAAAAGTAGTTTTATTGTAATAATTTCAATGTTATGGTTCGGACAGAAAAACAAAATATTATTATTCGAATATTATTAGATGATGCCTAACCATTTTCTGACGGTGTTTTAATGAGTTACTTTAATGAACAGGTAAAAATGTTCAAAAGAAATCAAATATACCTCATAGTTTATATATATAATATTATAGTATGGTAATCTCATAAATTCGATTGTGTAGCCGGTGCATATGCACTAGTTTAAGTACCAGGTGTACATAGACAGTTAGGAGTTAGGTGGGGTGACGATATCGACCGTCTTAGGGCGGTGGCCAAGGACCGCATCTGCTATGCGGACACTAAATATCCGTTGACCCTTCCGTGTCTATGTACACCTAGTATAACGTATGCCCATTGCAATTTAGTCTGTAATTAATTACACCTCAATGACAGATAAGGTGTAGCGGAGCGTGTTTACATAGACGGGCATACATCATTACCTGTACACATGAGTGACCTCTATAGCCTATACAACTTGAATCAAATAATAAATACTCTTAAGAATATGTAATAAGTATCATTAACAATATTTATACAACTAACAATCACAATAATGTAACTTCATCATCATCACTATCAGCCCTTGTCGGCTCACTGCTGGACATGGGCCTCTTTCAATGAACGCCAAGACGACCGATCTCCTGCTACTCACATCCATCCCGGTCCGGCTACTGCACGGAGATCACCTTCCCACCTGGTGAACGGTCGACCAACACTTCGTTTTCCTAAACGCGACCTCCAATGACTTTACTGGCCCATCTGCCATCCGTTCTTCTGTGTGACCAGCCCATTGCCATTTCATAATACAACTTATGTTATTCTATTTAGTTTCTCTTTTCGTAATGATAATCACGCGATAATGTGGAATGGATTTGACTGAAGATGGGCACAGAAATGTGGTCAAAAATATGTCATAGACAGAAGACAGATGAATAGAGAAAAAAAAGACAATTTTCTTTAGTCTCAACAACACGTCGGTAACTTTTGAGAGAAATCTTAGCTAAAATTGGTCTATATTTTTAACACCTACATATTAGTTTCACTTTTGACCAAAGGCATTCATATTTTTTGCATAGGATAATGAAAAGCAGCAGATTCACTTCATGATGTGAAAATAGACATAAAGTTTCCACATTTAGAGATTATGCAGATGCGTTGCCGTCATTTCAAGAAGTATACGCCGTCCAGAACATACAAACAAACTAATAAAAAACTGCATTTGACCTCATTGTTTTGTAGCTTATTACTTATAAGCTATGTAGAAAGCTCAATGATTTCAGTAAAAGGCACATGCGGAACACAAGTTACGACTTCATTTAAATGATAACCGGGACCAACGGTTTAAGTATCTTCCGTCGCACTAAACACACAGATGAAACAGCACAAAAAGTCGCACACCCATCAAAATGTTATTCTCATCGAACCTTGCTTACCTTAATTGATAGGCGAAAGGACAATGACCAGTGAAGCCATTTGAAACATTTTTATTAATTTAATTATTTTTAGGTGCTTCTGTTGTAAGTTGAATTTTTGGTCGTATCTACACAATTATTGAATAAAATAATTGATTTTTTGTCAGCTCTTACAAACATTAGCCAATTTATAGGGTCATTGTTGATTTTAAAATGAGAGGTGAAAATTCGTTTTAATGCGATATTTTTTTTTTAATTTCAAAGCTGTGAGTATCGCTACCAAAAACCCGCAACACGTCAGTTTGGCCAAGACATGACACACGAAATGACACGACAGGAAACTGTTGATTACACAATATAAAGGAACATGATAAAATGCATTAAAAAAAATCCTTTTTTTTTTTTTCATTATGAACCACAACGTGTTAGTAATTTAATTTGAAATGATAATACCGTCTACGACCATGAAAAATTAAATAGTGATAGGCTAACTCAAGTTTCAAAAATTAATGAAATAAGTTCGATGTAGTAATGATATCGATGTATGTTTCTTCGTTTGCATTTATACAACTCAGTACGTGTATACAAGTTAGTACGCGTATACACGTATAGATTACACTGCACTCACTGAACGGACGTTTGTAAATACAAAGAGCGTATATTTTTAAATGTCCTCTTCAATTCAAAGCATTTGTTCCCTTTCATCGGACGCATAAATAATTATATAGCCGTTGGGCCATTCACAATTTATCAACAAATAAACCTGGGCCAGGTCATCTGTCGATGGGGAATAAATTGTGAAATAACCTAGTTTCCGATACAAAATAACTGCAAAATTTCGGCAACCCACTCGCTATGTACTGCTTATGTACAAC
The DNA here is from genome assembly GCA_017140195.1 of Eumaeus atala. NCBI lineage: Eukaryota > Metazoa > Arthropoda > Insecta > Lepidoptera > Lycaenidae > Eumaeus > Eumaeus atala. Next base: position 383,447 of record JAFELO010000964.1, read on the forward strand.
TGATACATGGCCTATGTACCGCTGTGCCCCCTCGCGAACCCCCCTAGCGTTACCGTGTAGTGCTGCCACCCCGCGAATCATGCTGTATCGCTCGAGGCCTTTATCGATACTCGATAGTCGATGACACAAGTGCTAAAACATAATACACTTTTCAGAGAAAGCAAATAAAAATCCTTTCCTATGTCCCATTTAATTAGACGAACGAATGATATTAGTCAAATATTTAAAAAAATATACTTTTTTTTTCCTTTAATTAGGTAACATCATGATAGAGTTGTATACGACGTACACGTCACGTACGTGAAGGATTCTAATCTGTCGACAGAATGTGTGTAATACAAATGGCGAACATATTCCCATGTTAATTACTTTTATCGATAACAGTAATCATAGGTACGGGCGGCAATCAGGTGGCAGTCAGCGTATAATCATTAAATACCCACGCGGGGGCGCGATGACGCCCGCGGCGCCACCCCGCGCCCACCCGCGCCCAATTATGAAAATACGAACAAAATACACTTAAATTTCAACATCAAAGGATATTTTCAAACTAACCGATCGCCCAATTATCGACAATCCGGGTAGAACTTATTACATCCTTAACGTTTAAGACGGATTTCGAAAAATCATCCCAACTAACGGCGAGCCGAACGGAAATTTACGTAAACTTGAAATATTTTGCCCGTTTTTTCGGAGCTTTCGTGACGAGTGAGTAAGTGTAAGTGCGAGCTGAAGTTTTTAAATTTATACCATTCTTCTCCCGGGAGGTTCTCAGAGGGCATACGGATTCTTCAGAAGGGAAAGCAAAATGAAAGACAAAAATTTACAAGCTCTAAAAAACACAAAATTTTGAATCTTTGTTCCTTATTATTTTCTCATTGCGACGACTCATATCTTAACCATATGTGCCTGGGCAATGTTAGGAATTTAGAGATTTGAGAACATGATGATTCCGACAAATTTGACGCCTTTGAATCAAATGCTGTTACAGAGGGGTTACTAACATTTTACTTAATACATTTATCCGCTAATATAAGAAAAATTACAACATTGTTGGGTACAGTCGAAACTGTACTGTGAATCCTCTGTTGCTATTCTAGCCGCAGCGTTAGTGGTAAAAGTGTATACCTCTCCGATGGATCAAAACTCGTAATCAATCACGCATAGTAGTTGCCGCTGCAAATACACCAGCGGCTGTGAGCCCTTACATACCGCGAAAAAAATATAAATTCTCCGACGATTTAGTCGTTTTGTGAAATTTTCAGCCATTTTCTAAAAGTGTATCAAGCTTAAGCATATTTTTATCCAAACTATTCTGGTCTTGAATAACTTATATCGTATTCACTAACACTACACAATACTTTCGAGTGGAAGGCGGCAGCACATCGTCATAGTAATTATGTGGATGTATATGGGCGTTGGTAGCCGTCAAAAGCCCGATTGCTCGTTTGCCACCCTATGCTATATAAAAAAAAATTGTTCCTCGTAATTTTTTTTTTTCAACAGATTTGATTAAACAATATTGTAGATTCGACTAGACTGACTACTGTTTGACTGTTGTGAAACAACTTAAGATATGACTGTGGCTGTTACTTCGCATGTGAATGTGAGTTTGCAAAATTTGAGATGTGGCTGTTACTTTGCAGTAATGACCAAATAAAAGCACAAAAAATTTAATAATAATATTTTAGTTAAGAATTATTCGAACGTTTATAAGACTATGTAATTACACACGAGTGTGATATGAGTGTAAGCCTTAATATGAGTTCAGGCTTGTCGGGGCATTTCAGATCACAAAGAATTGTTCGGTTACATTTTTTTAAGGTAGCATCAATGAATGCAACCAACAAATTATGAACTGAACCATGCTTTTCATTTCTGTGAAGAAAAACAGGCTGCATGTTTTACTTGAAATCATCGATTTTTTTTTAATAGCATAGACAAACGAGCATTCGCAGCGATTTGTCGCTACCGATGCCCATTAACACCCGCAACCCCCCTCCTCAAAAAGGCCATATATAGCCTCATTGATAGAAGATCAATTCTGTATGAGTCTATCGACCAGGTTTATAACTCGAACAACAGACGCCTCCTCAGCGTTACTAAACGAATACGAACATATACACGAGCGAAAGGACTTCTAATCCATGGCAGTGTGCCAACTGCCAAGTCTAGATCATGTGGCGTCCAGTGAAATGGGTTACCCAGTGTCGTGGGCAGGTGAGGGCTGATGATGACAATTAATCTATGTAGTTCAAGCCAAATCACGTTCGTTAAGGTTAATTAAAAAAGTGGAAATACTATTTATGGGTATTATACCTAACTAAATTGAAACATTCGTTGCAATAAACATTAATATATACCTTATACCTTCATATCCTAAGGAAAAATACTCTGTCCATGTGCATTTGGTGGATCGGTTGTATACATACTCGCATGACTTGACGGAATAGAATACTTTTTCACACTATTGTCATTAATTTACTAAATTGAATTACCTTTAATATGACCGATTTAAGATTTTATCATCAAGTATATAAATTAATTTGTCTGAGGGTTCAACATATTTCAACGTAACAATGGTTGTAAATTCATCAAGGGATGGAGAATAATAATTTTGCTTGTTGTTACATTATTACATAATTACAATGTCATATTGTAAATTATTGTTTCATCATAATCATCATTATTAGCCCTTATCGGTCCACTGCTGGACATGGGCCTCTCTCAATGAACGCCAAGACGACCGATCTCCGGCTACTCGAATCCACCCCGGACCGGCTACTGCACGGAGATCGTCTTCCCACCTGGTGAACGGTCGACCAACACTAAGTTTTCCTAAACGCGGCCAGAACTTACTGGCCCATCTGCCGTCTGTTCTTCTGAGTATGTGACCAGCTCATTGCTACTACAGAAAATGATTGTTTATGTTATGTCAAAAATCTATTTATTTGTTTTATTAATTTATGTACATTAATGTTAAAATATACATTGTGTGATAAACACTATTGTTAATTTATGATGTTGTTTTTACTACGATTTATTTCTATACCGTTCATTTGTTGCCTTTATGGTTTTATATTTTTGTTTTTGTAGAACACAGGATTTTCAGTGCTCATTTATCCATGCCAAAACGTGTTCTCTGATCCTTGTTTTAAAATTTCAGCCTATTCGGCAAACATAAACACCGCCCCCACGTATCACAAGTACAAATAAGCGAAAATAATTAAAAAAAATATTTTACTAGCCCAGTTCTTGTTATTATAATTTACGAGCCGAATTTTCAACAAAGTGACAATACAGAATGTATCAACTATACTACATATATATATATGTTTAACGGTTGTTGTATCGACAGTATAGTCTCGTACAGTTGTTATTAGTGCACACAGTATCAATTAGGGATATATTTTAGCAGCAGGTAAATAAGCATGTGTGATAACTAAAAATAAAGACATATTTACTATTTGAATGAATTGTTAAAATGTTAAAGGTAAAATGAAGTTCTATTATCTTATTCAATCTGCACAAAATAGGTCGAATTAGTTAAATGATCATTCCATTTTGCCTAGCCTGCCAGTAATACTATAAAACTGACTTTATAGTATTCTTAAGTACCGGCTTGTATGTGCAGAAGGAACTGATTATAAAAATTATGTGTCTCTAGATCGCTGCACAGTTAAAAGAAATAACAAAAGTCCGAATAGCGAAGTAAGTTTCGTGTCATAGTCTTTTTAAAAACACTCGGGCTCGAGAAAAAAGGCATTTTCGCTTGCTCCCGCTAATAGCACGAACGGAGCTTTTTTATTCCCCATTCCCAGAACTTTTTACCCGTCTCGACCAGGAGTGCTGCAGCGAACTAGAGTCTTCGCGGTCTTTCAAAATAAACGGCTTCCTTTAACATTCTGCTGGCTCGGCAGTTTCGTTCGCTCCAGTATTTTTAAAACGGACAGCGCCCCCCCTGCGGTATACGCGGGGTCTGGCCCCCATCACCCCTACGTGCCCCTCCGCCCTGTACGCCCACACACAGTAATACCATAACGGGCGCGAGCTATGACGAGATTATCTACGTACGCGTATATATACACATACAAACGCTGTTATATACCAGGAGCACATAGGTACATAAGCGATGACTTGTGTACATAGCAGCATTGATTTACCGGGCCGGACGCGAGCTGTCATCGACGCGCAATGACGATTACAAGGCAGTAAGCAAAAATAATCATAGCAGCCATCATGCAAGCGATTGTCGTGCTGGCGTACGTTGTGATTACGTAGTCCGCTACTGATCGGCTGTAAGACTCTTAAACATCAATAGCTACCGCTGTTGCTCGTATGCTTTAGGTTTGAAATTGGACTCATTTTGTTTATTTCATTGAAATACTGTTTGCGGCGTGTGAAATCATTATCATCAATACTTACCCTCGTTTATTAACATACTACAAAATTTATAGTAAAAAAGAAGTAGTGCCATGCTGCATAGGAGGAGGTAGTGCCATGCTGCATAGGAGGAGGTAGTGCCATGCTGCATAGGAGGAGGTAGTGCCATGCTGCATAGAAGGAGGTAGTGCCATGCATGTTGCATGACACTACATCCTCCTATGCAACGGAATTGAGTCGGCACGACCGAGGAGGTACCTGTCGCTCACTTGACACCGCCGTAAAGTGACACCTACTGTGTCGCGTTTCTTGCGCTTTGTGAGTAGCCGGTGGCCAATTGAGTGGGGATGAAAAAAAGGGCAACGCATTGGGACAATTATGCTGATGTTCATGGGCGTCGGTAATCGTTGAAAGGCTCCGATTTCTCGTTTGTCCCCCTATACTATAAAAAAATCTTCGCTGCATGTGTATCAGAAACTTTCCAGAATCTTCGATTCTAACACATATTTTGTAGAGTATGTTCGTGAATTTCTTTCGACTTTCGAGACCTGCTGATTATTTGTCAGAAATATTGCTGGATCAGTACCTACTTTATATAATACCTTCATACAACTATATGCAAATAATCAGTCAACAATTGCGTTACTTGTCAGCTTTCCTATAACAATAATTCTTCACCCACAGCCTATATTTTAGATACTTTTTAAGAAAAATGAAAATTATTTCAATGTTTAGTTTACTAGGCTACTAGGCTCATGCAGGGTTCTAAGGAGCAGAGTGACAAGTTCAAAATATTTTTACTATAGCAATGTCTTACGGTGTACGTGGGAGCTTGTATGAAGAGTATCGTGAAATCAGTTAACCCTATGCACGTAACGAGTTGAGTGCCCCAGGCGATAATAGAAGCCGCGACTTCTCCTATGCGCCTGACATTTGCCAACTGCAACCATTACAGCTCAGCCAAACAAGTAGCCACATATTCAGTGACTCTGTCAACTTTACTACGTAATGCTAGCAGATAGAATGACTTTGTCTATATTGTTAATAAATGAAGATATTGTGGTATTTTGTTAAACCAACTGCATACTAACGGGAAAGAATGGTGCGAAGATGTGTTGTTCTTGTTGCCATATTTACCAACTCATATTTATATCGACTACTTTGAGCAAATGTTGTAATATTGAGAAGTCGTGAAAGAGTTATACTTAAATTAAGAGAATGCTTTATTTTTTATTGTAAGGCTTTTTCTTGGTGGTTCTTTTTACAGTCATAGGGTTCCGAACCACCGGTAAATTATAATAAACTATTGATCTCTCAATTGTATTTTAAACTCAGCGCACACACGGGCACAGACACATACTCGTAAATATGTATTCTTTTTTCTATATGAAGTTATAATTTTTTCTTTGTATTTATCTGTACTTAATTGTGGTTACTCAATATTTATATAAAATCGGTTTTTGAGATAATAAGTTTTGAATATAACAAATATTACAAAGGCTCTGTTTATTTTGACAGAAAAATATCAATCTAACAATTAATAACAAAATCTCAATTAAACAGATAAACCTGTATTTGGCCATACTTTGTGCCCTGTGTTAGTTGTTAAGAATCAATGTTTTCACTGTTGGTTTATTAATATAGAAAAAATATTATAAATAAAATTATAGTTAGTAAGACTCAGAGGTCTTCAAGAAAGGAGCATATCTATTCCTTAAAGGCCGGCAACGCGTTTGTAATACGCCTCGTCTTGCAGGTGTCTATGGGCGGTGGTAGTCACTACCTACTATATCATACTACAAATAAACACATTTTACACGTTACTCGGTTATTTTTTTTTTTTTGTACACAATTGATATTAAAATTTATAATAAATATATTTTTTGACTTATTGATACATCGATCTGTCTCCTCTATGGGACAGTAACGGACATGAATACATGCCCATTACACAGTGCCTAACCCCCCCCCCCCTCCCGTGATCTACCAAGCGGACTAGGGACTGCGTGTCCTGCGATCCGGACGAGGGTCACACATGCGCACGCATGACACACCCAAACGCTACTCACCACAGTCACAACATACCACATAACACACAGGCCCTAAATGGGCCTACATTTCCCTGAGCCAATAAGCCAGGATGGCAAACCCGCAATTATTGCGGCCCCGTTACCGAGGGGATAGTCGTCCCCTTGCGACCCAACCCGGGTTATGAAGTCCCCCTCGATGCCCGTAGCCCCCCACAGTTTCTGTGGAGATGACCAGCAGTGGTGCCTATACAGAAGGCCTTACCGCACGTAGCACGTGGTGAGATATGAGCACGTTATTATCATAGGCATTGTGTTGTACAGTGAAGCTAATAACTAAAAATTCCAAGTGGAGTACTAGTACTAGTCGAGGCACTTGGCACTTAGAAGGCGCCCCGTCAGCAGATTTCGCTCAACGAGGTAAAATTTCTAGGTCATCTTGCTGTCGAGAATGCAGCTACTATTTGATTGTATACATTAGGTATTTTATCTAATAGATACCAGTATATTTCATTGGTTTTTTTTTTTGGTCAACAAATTAGTTAATCAAATAATCGTCAAATGATCGAAATGTGACCGTAATTAAAAATACATTTAATGAAATTCACTTATTTTATAACATGCGGTCGTAAACGAGTAGTGGATGCCTTTTGACGACTGCCGACATCGATAGATACTCGCATAATTATTATGCAGCTGCACCGCCCTCCAATAGGACACCGGCTACTCGCAAGCCGTGCTATTTCTGTCCTATTTTTATGCCGCGCGCCTAGAATCGTTTCTAAACGAATAAACTAAAAGAAATCATCGTTATGGGTCAGATATAACCTTAGAAATAAAAATGTAACATTTCTTCAAGCAAGGATTTTCATCATAATACACAACAACAAAAGAGTGCGTGTTTGTGCTGTATTTGAATATTATTGTAAAAAAATCTTTTTTGCCAATAAGGCGGTACCTATATAATTATTAACTATGGTATTCACTTTTGCACTTTTACTGTACCAAATTTCCCAGTCCTAAGTCCGCGTAATGCTTTAAAAAAAGCAAGGGTTATGTTTGCACATTAGTTTACAAACAATAGATTAAATAGCTTTGTATACATGTTTTATATTTGTGTTATACGTATCTGATGATAATGGGGATATATTGATATTTGTTATAATACATATTGTCTCATAATATATTGGAAAGATATACATATTATATATAAAATTCTCGTGTCACTATATTAATTACCTTACTCGTCCAAAACGGTTTTGTCGATTTTTACTAAGTTTTAAATGCATATTCCGTAGGTCTGAGAATAGGCTACTATACATTTCTCATACCCCAAAGTGATAAGGGATGGACCCGGTAAAACAACGTTTTCCGGGTCAGCTAGTCTTATGTATGAAATTTTCGTGTCACAAAGTTCGTTACTTTACTCCTCCGAAACGGCTTTACCGATTTTCACCAAATTTTGTATGCATATCCAGTAGGTCTGAGAATCGGCTATTAACTACTTTTCCCGCCTCTAAGTGTTAAGGGTCGTTCACCCAACCTGGCCAGCTAATTTTTTATAAATATTAACATCAATTGTGTGAAGAAAATAATAGTAGTGTAATTTATGTTAAAGTATATAAACAAAATGGGAGACTTCAGTCCTTTCTCGGAGGATTATGTATTGTTAGCAGATATGACATACCTTATGTCAGTACTCATGTATTAGTTTTGAATTGAGACAGTCAACATCATAAGTTTTTCGGAGGATTATGTGTTGTTAGCAGATATGACATACCTTATGTCAGTACGCATGTATTACTTTTGAATTGAGACAGTCAACATCATAAGTTTTTCGGAGGATTATGTGTTGTTAGCAGATATGACATACCTTATGTCAGTACGCATGTATTAGTTTTGAATTGAGACAGTCAACATCATAAGTTTTTCGGAGGATTCTGTATTGTTAGCAGATATGACATACCTTATGTCAGTACTCATGTATTAATTATGAATTGAGACAGTCAACATCATAAGTTTTTACTTTTTATCCGTCTGTAATTTCCAAACAAGTCTTGACTTGTTATAATAAGCGGTGACCATGTCCTCCAGGTCGACAGTGCAATTATAAACAATGGCTGCTCAAATGTTTGCCAACCATTGATTATTCGAGCGTTTATTAGGAGTTTATTGACGTGACCAACAATCATCGACTATACTTTATGTGCCTGATCGCGTGGCATGGACTTCTTTGTCAAAATTTGTATCTGTTATACATTAAAAGGAAAAAGCTTTTTACACTGTGTCAGAAAAGAAACCAAACTCTATACTGGATGTTCCTTCCTCCCTCCTACCAAAGTAATCACTATGGAGACGTGCCGATTTCTGAAATGTGAGCAACAGGGTTACCTTGGCGATAGTCCAGGTAGTTGATTCCATATGGGTCTCTAATACGTTATGTTGGCTAAGTATACGATATGTACAGTGTTTCTTAATCATAACATTTAACGTATGAATTAAAATCTAAACTACTACAAGTACACAAAGGTTATCTAAAAATTGTACTTTATTTTTAATTAACTTTAATTAACATTTCCCAGTTTTTGTTCCTGGTGTAGCCTCTGTCTGCATAATGTAAACATCTATTATATATATATATATATATATATATATATATATATATATAAAAGAAAGTGGTGTTAGTTAAACCACTTATAACTCGAAAACGGCAGTACAGATTTGGATGAAAATTGGTAGGGAGCTTAGAGCCAGGAGACGGACATAGGATACTTTTTATCCCGTTCCACAGTGTTCCCGTGTGACTTGTCATGAAACGTCAGTCACTATAAAACGTGGTATAACAAAAAAGAATCAGACTTGGAATAACAAAACGCAAATGACAGCTATGTAATTGACGTAAAATGATAGCTATGTAATGACGTATGGATAACAATTTGATATTTGTAAGAAATCAATATTAAAACTATTCCTATTAAATAAATAATTAAGAAGTGGATTGAAGTGAAGTGAAGTTTAATTAAAAGTGAAGTGAAGTTTAATTAATAATGCCGCGACCAAGACGATCGAATCTTTCCCGACAAAGCCGTAATGCAAGAAGAATACAAAATATTGCAAATGAAAGGACTGAAGAAGAACAAGAAATTGCACGTGAACAAGGCCGCGATAGTATCACTCGACTTCGTGCTTCTCAATCACGAAAGCAAAGTGAAGCAGCGCGTGAAACAGCTCGGTTGGCAATGCAGAATCGTCGAGCGAACAACAGAATTAACGGCGGAAACTGTCGCTGGCAACGATGGGTATCCGCTGTATCGGCGTCGATCACCAGATGACAACGGTCGAACTGTCACAACAAAAGTGAAAAGAATGGATTTCGTTGTCGACAACAGTTGGATTGTTCCATATTCGCCACTTATTTCTAAAACGTTCAAGACACATTGCAACGTTGAATACTGCAATTCAGTTAAGTCCATAAAATGTATTTGCAAATATGTCACGAAAGGCAGTGATATGGCGGCTTTTGGATCGCAATCCTCAAATACCAACGATGAAACTTCACGCCATCAAGTTGGTCGTTATGTGAACTGTAATGAAGCGATTTGGCGTATATTCGCATTTCCAATTCACGAACGTCATCCTACTGTTATACATTTGGCGGTGCATCTGGAGAATGGTCAACGAGTATATTTCACCCAGACCAGTTTTTTTGCAATCTGCCAAAGCGATCAGTTTGCACGAACTTTGCTTTACTCGGAGATGCCACGTTATTATACTTGGAATGCTTCATCCAAGAATTTTCAGAGGCGGTAGCAAGGTGATGCGGTTCCTGGGTATCCAGATGTGCGTTCTACTGATGCTCTTGGTCGTATGTATACAGTTCATCCAAAGAATGATGAATGTTTCTATTTGCGGTTGTTGCTGGTAAATGTGCGTGGTCCAACTTCATTTGAGACACTACGAACTGTTAATTGTGTAATATTCCCAACATATCATGCTGCATGTGAAGAATTGAACTTATAAGAAAACGATACCCATTGGGATACGACAATCGCTGAAGCCACTATCTCTGCATCTCCAAGTCAGATACGCACATTATTCGCTATCATAATTTCGACATATTTTCCATCAAACCCATGTAACCTGTGGCACAAATACAAAGATAGTATGTCAGAAGATATTTTACATCAAAGTCGTGTCAGTTCCAGAAATCACGATATTGAGATGAATGAGGAGATACATAATCGTGCTTTACTCTTCATCGAAGATATGTGTTACCTCATGTGCGGTAATTTATTAATCAGGTTAGGAATGCCAGCGCCAAATCGTGAAACGAATGACGCATTTAATCGAGAATTGGAACGGGAACGTGAATATGATCATCAGATTAGATTTAGTAGTTCAAAGGAATGTACCCCTGTTGAATTACCAACAAGAGGAAGTTTATGATACTTTAATGAAGGCAATCGCTGATGGAAATGGTGGTTTATATTTCCTAGATGCCCCTGGTGGAACTGGCAAGACATTCCTTGTGTCATTAGTTTTAGCGACTGTTCGGGCGAGGTCCAACATAGCGGTTGCAGTTGCTTCTTCTGGAATAGCAGCCACATTGTTAGAAGGATGCCGTACGGCTCATTCAGCATTCAAATTACCGTTAAATCTTCAAACTATTGAGGAACCAACGTGTAATATTGCAAAACACTCAGCAATGGCCAAAGTTTTAGCGGCATCGAAAATCATCATCTGGGACGAATGCACAATGGCGCATAAACGTGCATTAGAAGCACTTAAACTTAACATTAAAATATTTACGCAATGACTCGAGATGTTTTGGAGGAGCAATGATTTTACTGTCTGGCGAGTTCCGCCAAATACTGCCAGTAATTCAAAGATCTACGGCTGCCGATGAAATAAACGCTTGCCTCAAATCGTCAAATCTATGGCGCTATGTGAAGAAACTGCAGCTGACAACAAACATGAGAGTTACATTGCTTAATGATACATCTGCTGAAGATTTCTCGGAGCAATTGCTGACTATCGGTAATGGTCAAGTACCTGTCGATGAATCGAGCGGATTAATATCATTTCCAAATAATTTCTGTAATTTTGTCTCATCAAAAGACGAACTTATCAACAATGTATTTCCAAATATTATTTCTAACTACAAAAATAATGAATGGTTGAGTGAGCGAGCAATTTCAGCGGCTAAGAATAAGGATGTAGATGACCTGAACTACATAATTCAAAATAAGATCATTGGAACAATGCATTCATTCAAATCTATTGACTGCGTCACAAATGAAGATGAAGCCACCAACTATCCAATTGAATTTTTAAACTCTTTGGACGTGCCTGGCTTACCACCGCACAATTTACGCCTAAAGGTTGGTTCCGTAGTAATCACGCTTCGAAACATAAACCAACCAAAACTGTGCAACGGTACGCGTTTGGTGGTTAGTAAATTGATGAACAAAGTAATTTACGCTACGATAATGATAGGAAAATTCAAAGGTGAGGAAGTTCTCATTCAGAGGATCCCGATGATCCCAACCGATGTGCCGTTTGAATTTAAAAGACTTCAATTTCCGATACGTCTTGCATTTGCCATGACCATCAACAAATCACAAGGCCAATACTTAAAAGTTTGTGGTTTAAATCTAGAACATTCATGTTTTTCCCATGGTCAATGGTGGCATGTTCACGGGTCGGAAGACCATTTGCGTTGTTTGTTTTTGCGCCTGATAATAAAACAAAAAATGTCGTGTATCACAGGGTACTTAAGTGAAGAGCAACCTATGTACTAAAATACAGAAATAATAATGAATGATTAATGTAGTTATTTAATTTTTTTTTTGTACTTTTTCCAATAAATAAAACACAATCTGCTTATTTATTGCCATTAAGGCGGAACAAAGTTCGCCGGGTCAGCTAGTATTTAAATAAACACAAGTCGATAAAAGTTATTTTAATTCAGCACCAGGTATATTTTCAGTTATAATTACGATCTACTATCTATTCTAGGTCTACAAAAAACTATATATGTACTAGATCGTAGTTATAATTCGTTATGTTACTATATTACATTACAATATTTTTATAGAATAACAATCGTGAAAATTGTTTTAAATAATTCAGTTTAAAGGTCTTTGAATTAAGAATCCTAAGAATCCTCTACACTTACTTTAAAACCTCTCAAGACGAAAACTTACAAATGGCGCCGTACAAAACGTAATAACGTTTTAAGCTAGACAATGTTGAAGAAACCTGTAAAAGTAGGTGGTGCTTAGTCCGCGACGGGGCTCATTACAGTTGATTACAGTGACACTAAAAAAGCCGTTACTCCGCCCGCGCGACATCGCCTCGCCGCTGGCAAATTAGAATAATTTCAAGAAACTTTAATTGCGCCCATAACGGTTTAGATGTTTACTGTATCAAATTCTTGATGTTCGCAAGATGGTGGCAAATTAATAAATAATTGAAATGCTTGGGGTGCTCGGTGCCGCTTAAGAATAAGGCTTTTACGCGGTAAAATGGGTCTCGTGGGCCCTTTACACCAGCGCAAATGAACATTTTGTGATTTAATTGGCTGGTAACAATGATGGATAAGTAATGAGCAACTTCAGTTTCTATGCTCAGGGTTTTATTATGAACATCACAAAATCAATTAGTTGATTTCCTCTTGCACTGAGCTATTGGTGGCTCTGCTCGGCAAAATCGCTTGTAAGATCACGGCGAAACTCAAAATCTATATATATTAAAGGGAATTAATTGTAGCGACTTCACGTCATCTCCCCTGTAATAATATAGAGTTAACAGCTGTGAAATTATTCATTTATAAACTAACAATTAACATAACAAATTTATTCGTACAATAAATTTCATATAGATTAGACAATATGATTTATCAAACGACGTGAAGTAGAGAAAATATAATGTATTCAATAATATATAACATGTACTAGTATTTTAATAGTAAAACAATCTGGATACTTTAGAATTACACGTTCCGTAAATGTATGCCTGTGAGAAAAAATGCACATTGATAGCGCATTGAATTATATTTTATTATATTAAGCGTCGTAAAGCCATGCAACCTTTTTAATAGCTGAATTTATTCGAACAGTGTGTACGCTCTCTTAGACAAGGGGGGAGCGACCTCGAAAAACCGAACTGGGGCCGCGTATAGAGATCGCGAATTTCTCAAAGCTGCCTCGTTACCGAGTACCACGGGGAGACAGGGTTACGTCTGCCCCGCTCTTTGAAGTGTGATAAACTTCTACTAAAGGAGAGGTCGTTACGCGCAGCTTCGTTCGCTGACTAAGGTTTTAAAGGAGCCTTTTAGATGCGTCTAGATGTCGCCAGTGGCGCCGGGAAAATCTTTGGCGCGTTACGTTATATACAACAAAAATATTTCGCTTCTTATATGTATAGGCTTTAGAACTATAATCGAGCGAAGTATCTATCGTACCTAATTCTAAATGAAGGCCAAAGACTTCGTGGCCGTGGGCTTATTAAGTACAGGCCGATATAGAGTTTCAACAACCTATTTATGGCCGTAACCGCCGTATTCTAGACCTTCTCAAATAACTAGTCCCCTCAATTTTATGTGTTAATTTTATATCTAGACGGTACGATTTCAGTCTTAGATTAAAATTTTATTTTATTATACTAAATTATTATTCGCTGTTATTTAACATCTTGACAGGAATATATGATGAATGACGTCATAAAACTTGCCAAGTCTCTCCAACAAATGGCAGGTGGGTACAACGGAGTGCTCATCCCATAATCGCCACGCGAATCATGGATATTGCCAAGCTCTTGTCAGACTTTCCTGATGTGTAGGTTCAATTTTGAGCAAACGGGTCTGCCGTCATCAGGTCTTCTATCACTTCTCTGAAGATAAAGCCTTACCGTAGGGACATAATGCTAAATTTAGAACTAGTTACAAATATGTTATGTGCATTATGTTTTACTAGCAGCGCCCCACGGTTCCCCCCGCGTAAATTAACACCAAGGTGTAGAAATGTAGAAAATTATATTAATAGGGATGGAAATTTCTAAAAACCTCTCTCAATGCTCCCCTAAACTCTCCAAGGTACGTTTCTTGCAATGAACATGCCAATTTTCGGCTTTTTACGCGTGCAGTAGTGTATACATATATATATATATATATATATATATATATATATATATATACTACTAGTTCACTCTGTTTGTTGTATAAAACAATATACACATGCATGGAAATGCATCCGTCTATCGCCCTTGTTGCTTAGCTGAGTTTCTTAAATGAGTACACCTTTCCTGAATTCACTTTTTACTATCGAAGGTAATAAATGTCCTATTGGCTCTTTTGCATAAAATCGGACTTACACAATTTAGTAAAACCCATCGCGCCGGCCGCTTGCCTACTAATTTGGCGTTAGCAATATGAGCAACAGCTGAGCCTCGACACACACTAATTGCGATGTATGAAATGTTATTATTTGACGCAGTGACATTTGACATCGTTCTCGACCGAAGTTATTAGTCCTCTCGTGTCCTCTAATAGTTTTAACGCCACTGGATAGTCTTGTCCTGAACTTCAGCGAGATAACCTGTATCCCTTTTTAAATGGACTATAGAAGAAAATGGGAGAACCTGTTTTCTTTTGGTTCTGTGGTGGGCTAAGCATGATTGAAAAAATATCACCTAGCAATTTAAGAAGCTACTGCTGTCACTATATTGCTCCACACAGATGGCGTCTGTTTTGAGATATGTCGTATAAGGCAAACGAGATGTTGGAATCCTTTAGCGACTTTCACTGACATAATTGTAAATATCTTAAATATATTTGTAAATATCTTAAATTTCTTAAATTTATAAAACATATCAAATATATTTCCGTTGTCTAGTACCTGTAACACTAGTCCTTACGGTACCTAACACAGGGCTTGGCTAACGTGGTGTGATAAGTCCACATATATTAATATTATTAATATCTTGCATAACGAGTGCATGTGTAGTGGAGACATGCAGTGGGGACATGCAGTGGGGACACGCGTCGGTAGCAACCTCGCTCCCCTGACGATCAAAGTCCACACTGCGTGCACAATCGGCATTCACGCTTTAGAAGCATAAGCACTTTTGATTGTTTCATATGACCCCGATATTATATATACGATAGAAGTTTCATTTCTATTTATGTCATCAAAACGTTTAAATTAAATTTGATATTTCGAGTAATACCTAGTCTTGTACTTGTGCCGGTTTTTTGATACCTTTTTCACAGCAATATGGATGCCTTAAGTTTTCACGAATGTTACTCATTACAATAACATTAGGTTCACGGATTCTATCGCGGTTTATTCAATTATTTAACTAGACCGCCGTTTCAGAAGCTTTACAGCAACCACGGTCATGGGTGGACTGAGCTGACAGTGTCCTGATTTTATGATTTTGATACCCGAAGAATTATAGTTTTAGTTGTTCCGATTAACGCAAATAGTATTTATTGTATCTTGCTGTCTTTAGGTGTTATGCCTACTTTTTGATTTGATTACGTCTAACACTAACCCAAGCAGAGGAAAGAGAAAGATCCCAGCCATCTTCTCTATTGAAATACGGATGTTTTTTTAATTTCAATAGCCTCACGGATCATCCTTGGAAGGAATCGGTGTTCCCTAGTGAGGATTTGCGTTTTACCAAATGGGTTTGTGCGGGAAGTGAAAATGCGCCGTGATAATCTAAAAGTACACACACATACAATACACCGCTCGCAGAACCGATAACCGTTAGGAAGAAAGGTTCTCGAGTGGCGGCCCCGCACCGGAAGACGAAGTGTTCTACGACCTCCTACCCCATGGGCAGACCGCTGGGTGCAAGTGGCTCGTGAACGTGACCTAGTTATGGCGCTGTATGGGATCGGCTTATGTCCAGCAGTGAACGTCGTCCGGCTAATGATGATGATGATAAATTTAAAATACCATTTATTTGAAATTTTACATCAAGTTACACAGGAGTTATTTTTTATGTGGTATAGCGTCACGTCGCAGGCCTCGTAAGGTATACAAAGTTAAAAAGTTTCACACGTAACTTACGACGAGCTAACCTTAAAATCTTAACCAAACTTTTTACAACCATTTGTAGAGAGTAAGCACGGTCCGTGTCTAGTTTATTATTTTGCCTAGTTGTGCCCTAGTGCCATAAAACCGATTAGTGAAATTGTCATCAAAAGCCGTCCAGACAAACAGATATATATGTATAGATTAATGGAGGTTAGACATAAGTAATACACCGGTCAGAAGTGAACTGTTCTAGGAAATTTTAAGAATTGTTTATATCATTATTTATAGGCAACACATTATGCAATTTAGTCATTATTTAAAATAAATACTGGTAATACCTATTGCCAATACCTCTAAATAACTACTTTATAGGACAGCGTTTATGTAGAAACGTATATTTTCTTTTTGAAAACCTACGAATGTCTTCGAAGCAATTCATTGAACAAGAAGTCCATTGCGCTTCGCTTGCTCATTTTGAAGGAAGCACTACTATGTCAGATATGCACATTAAATCTTATTAAGTTAACGCTAACATGAACTTCAACCTCTTCTGCTTGCTTGTCAAGGGTGGACCAATACAACTCCTTACTTCCGGGATGATGCAAAGCTAAACATATTTTACAGAACGTTCTTATGGATAGACCATTGGAGAGGGGGGGGGCGAAGGAGCGCAACGCGTCGTCATAGTAATTATGTTAATGTTCCCTATTCTATAAAAAAGCCTACACCTAAAAGCAAGAACTGCACGCAGCATTAGACGATACAAGTGCTATTCAAGCTCTATGACACACATAAACATTCAAGTTTTCGCAAAACTAAACTTTCATTTTCACTTCACATCTAATAGAGGTTAAAGTGGATAGGCAAAAGCGTTATAAAATTAGTGGGCCATGGTGGTACGCAAGAGATTAAGAATATTCCATTGCGTCACCTACAAGAACCGAGTCAGCTTGCGACGGGGCCTGTTAGTATATAACCCCCGTGGGCCGACAGCGTCTGCCTTCAAGTAATTACGCCTCCTAAACCCCCAAGACCCTCCCAAGCCCCCTCGGAGCCAGGCCGCCGGGATAAGTAAAAACAATATTTTTACACGGCCCCCAGAAGGACCGAAAATGACATTTATAAATTGTAAGTAACTTAAATTAGTGATTTCTTAGAAATATGTTTTAGGTAAATTTAGATATATATGTATAAAGATTGTGTGTGTTTGTGACTTGTATCCTCCACCATTAAAGTCCAGTTTCAAATTTTAGACATTCATTATAGAGAATAGGGATTTTGATTGTAGATCCAACCCATTCCTGATTATTATCTATAGCTCTAAGAACTAAAATTTTTGATATCTGCGCGTATCTTTAAATTATGTTTTTCAATCCGAAACTTTTGAAGCGAGCCCAAGACTTCTGTTGTGGAACTTTTAATTTTTATCATATTTTAGGATCAAGTAAAACTATACTAGAACAGCAGTATTTTATTTTAAATTATTTTGTAATATGTGGCGCTCGGTTCACTTTGCCTACCCATTAGGGTGAAGGTGATCTCACTGGTATGAAGATGTGTACACACTATCTGAATTTCATTCAACATCTTATAGTTAATTACTATATACTTAGTTTGGCCATAAATACTGATACAATAAAAAATAAAAATATTATATTTGAATTTGGAATCTGTCAATTTTTATACGGTTGCTCCTTGAGTTTTCTCATTTTCGCACCAGCACATTGTACAATACTTTGGGGGCCATTTTAATATCGCAAAATATTGTACTGGTGATAAAGAGAATAGAATAACTGTGATTACATTACACAAAAGCTATACATGCACTTGGTATTAGACAAATGTGTGTACCGGATTATTATTAGGTACAATGATACTTCCTCTGCTCGTGATAGTGAAAGATCTGGATGTTCATGTAGTGTTCGTACGAAAAAGCTGGTCAAGCAGTAAGGGAGAGAATTCGAAGAAACCCTGACCGAAAGCAAAACATTTTATCACGGGAAGTGAAGATAGCACCTACAACCATGCCGCGTATTTTAAGAGATGACTTGCAGCCTATTACAGACGCACTGGTCATTTTTAAACTGATAAATATGGTAGTAAAATCGAAACAACTGCTGAAGCGGAACGCGAACGGTCACAGAAAATTTTTCTTTACAAACAAAATGACCATATGTATGCTCGAAGCTCTCAGGAAGCTTCCCAATTAGTCAACAGAGTGCAGAGTCAACGTCAATTGTCCGACTTCAGTGATGGTTTGGTGGGGTGTTTGCTAGTGAGCAAGTCGTATATCTGTAAAAAAGGTATCAAAACATCAGCACAAGTGTATCAAGATATAATTGTTGAGAAGTTATTTAAGCCCTTAATAACGCCATGTTGTATAAGGAAATATGGGCCAACAAGACTCGATAAAGGTCGGTGCACGCGGTCTTGGTTGAAAGCGAACGTCTCTGACTTCAACAGAGCTGAAGACTGGGCGTCGTCTAGTCCCGATCCTAATGCGCTGGATTATGATATAAATCAAATCTGATATGAAAGTATATATCAAATCTGATACATATCACTGTACTAAAACGTGATCTTATGATAAGTTTTAGAGAGTTCAGCTTGCTCTAAACGCCATGATAATTTGGAGTCCCTCAAACTATCCACACGATTGGCTGTGAAGAATTACCTCGAGGAGTGTATGCTCCTGTTGATAACTGGCCTCAACGTATGGCCAATGGAGACCGAATAAGGTTTTTTATATTTTTAATTGTTTTACATTTGAGTATTAAACTAACACACTGTAATAAATGTGATTTGCAATTTTTTTTCCTTTTGCAACATTTATGGCAAGATTAGGTATCGTAAGTGTAAGAAAGAGTGCTGTTTCAATGCCTAAAATTTTTTTTAGAAAAAACGAGGCTAGCACTATAAGTGCTAAGTAAGATATTTAATTTCGTACCGAAATATGATCGATGCAATACTTCGACGGCAGGTAAAGCTGACAACCATGTCATAGGTTAATTTCTAGTCCAGGCTATAAAATAATGATAACAAACGACTCCGTTGAGCATAAGTAAAGTGTTTAGTCACTAACATACTCGATTTATAGTGAATATCAGGTGTGATATGTAAAATAGTGATCCGAAGAATGTGTATTGTGCAAGCGCACGCTTTGAATAATGTACATACTACACACAACGATCTATGTGATGTTTGATGACCTTCAAGTTTATGGACGCCTGGTACTCGGAAACAGGTATGAGTCAATTTTTTACTTTAAGCTAAATTTGCCACGCGAGGAGAACTAATTTTGAAATTCAAAATGTCTCTTTAGGATGATATTACAGAAACAGTTTTTACATGAAATCTACCTAGATGACTTCAATTAGGCTACACTTTATGTATATTGTGGGTTAGAATAATTACAATAATGCCAACAAAATTCATGTTCTAGAATGATATGCACGTTGTTAGTTAATGAGCTAAATACGGCGACTAACAACACAAATTACGAACATATATAAAAGCTACGCAGGTATATCCGGGCAGACACGTGTAATCAGACCTATGCGACTTAAAAAGTCTTGGCGCAAACAATGTGCAGAATTCAGAAGTTATTATTATAAAACAAAGATGGAGCCATATACTCAACTGATGTGATACCATTTTCTTTTTATAGGAAATTTCTAAACCGTACGTCTTCAAAACAAAAATAAACTTCAACTTTCGCAACTCTGTTACACCCGCGTAACTTCGTCGTAGCGTCATAATATATAAGCCCAAATTGACTGAAAGACTGGTGTTACGTAGATGAGCGCTTCAAAGAAGAAAGAAAATTCATTCGCTCACAATTTCTTTTTGACTGAGCATGCGTGTTATTATACCGACAGCAAGCCGATCGGCTTATAATGTATGCACGTTAGTACAATTGCTTATTTCATTACATCTTAGGCTGAGTTTCACAGGTTACCATTAAAGCTTTTCCGTACTTAACTCTTAACCACCACACAAATGCTTCATATGAATTACTACTAACCGATACCTGTGAAACCGAAATTTGTAGTTTATTCGTATATATATATATATATATATATATATATATATATATATATATATGTATATATAGATTTAGATAATCGTGACTTTCATAATAGTCGAAAACGGCTCCAAATGTTACATTTATGACGGCGAAACTTTCTACACTTTCAGGACGCCACATTTAAGTAAAATGTAATATAGAATTCTGTATGTTACCCCAGTAGTCATCCGAGATGCAAATGAGCAAGCATGAATGGTCGTATTCAGTAAACGTACACTGAATGAATATGAGGCTAAGTATCAAAATGATGGCACAAAACTGTAAGGTCACTGGGTTATTTTGATAGTTTTTACGTAATCGCAATGGTCAGCAGTCTGCACACACACACACATGGTCATATTGAAGCAAGACAAAAATTACATTTTGAGGTTGTCTTTATGAATCCTTCTCTCGGTATCACCCAATACTGGGAGAGTAATGCGTTGTTCTTGTATGTATGGTTTTCAGAACTTTCAAATAGCATCCAAACAAATACGCCACAGTAAATAAAAAAGTACAATTACATAGTTATGTACGTGAGTTAAATAATAGGCATTTTTAAGTAGATTCGGAACCTTATTATTAATTTTACATCTCATCATTACATTTATCCAACAACACTAAAAGGACGCATGGAAACCAAATAAAGTATTATAAATGTGTACTGCATAATAAATGTTATACATGTACGGAGTACTCCAGCTAAGTAATCGCTCTCCGTACACTCCGACAGTTAGCCAGATCTTAAAACGTAATCCCAGATCCTGATGGGCGATTAGCGTGTCCGGCCTGCAGCCTGCACATCGTTCTGTAAGTACCGTGAGTGTGCATATTGTTTGTTTGTTTTTTGTGGCTAAGCGAGCAAAAACGCCGACCGCGTGTTTAACTTTAAACTGTTGGTTTTGCTGTGCATATTGAACATTTTCTATATCATGTCCTTAAGGCGTTTTCTCGTTTTATAGTGTTACCGACTTCTGGATAAGGTAGGTAACAATGTTTCACGTAAAATCATCATACCTAAATTAATATTTTAACAGTATTATCTGAATAGGGAATAAAAATTTGATAATTTTAAAGGTAGAGCACTAGAAAAGAGGACTTAAAAGGTAAACCGCCATCGCCATCATGATATTGTTTCTAAGAGTATGTCATCTACTTAAATACATCAGTGGTTTGGTTCCTCTATACCTAACGTGTACATCTGTTGTAACTTTCAAATGGATTATCCTATTTGATTGTACTTTTTTAGAATTTCTCTTTTCATACACTAAACAACTTCGGAGTTGATAATTGCCTTCAAATATGTAAAATACGATTTATAAGCCAATTATATACTAGTTGCGTCAACATTGAGCGTACCTTTGAAATAGTAAACCGAGACACTAATTATGTACATATGCATAAGTAAAGCCATCGGGATTACATAAGGCAAGATATAATGTCTAACTAGGTTTAGATACGCATAGTAGGCTGCACAAGGTCGCCTGACGCCTCATTGGTTAACACGGGCTCGGGTTGTATGGATGAGACTCTGTGTACTTATTTATTTAAACAATGCACCCTACTAATGTTAAGAATTTGTAATCTTTGTTATTCTGTCAGCCAAAAACACTGAATAACATAGAAGTTGCTTTTTATCTCAACGTCTGAATGTCTCATTTGTGATAGGTTTTTTGCGAGGGAATCCGCACGGAATAGTTAGAAATTTATATATCACCGAATATTTGAAATAATACTATTCGTTACGTCTTGTACTCAAATATATTAAGGCTAAAGTTTTTGTTACGAAAAGTAAAATTTTAAGTAATGAAAACAAGTTTTTTTTATTTTATAAAATAATAGGCATACCTATATAATATAGTTTTGAAATGATAATTTTATTTCATTTTAGTAAATTTCATATTTTCTGTGTGCCAATAACCTAAAAGGTTTAAATCAGTAAGTTCCCTTCTGAACAATGGTTTTAGTGAAAAGAGAGCAATAAAGCAATCGAATGTAACCGTTGAACCATGGGATGTATAACATTCCGGGAGTTCGGCGGAGCAGCAGCCGGAACTTTTATGACACATTAGCAGTATATTAATGCATTCACATTGGATCCGTAATCACTAGGATACACCATGAAACACAAAAAAAAACTTATAAAACACAAAATACTTTTACGAGTGTTCGTCGTATTGTTGGTTTGTCCAAGACAATATCAGTGTTCCTTAAAACAAGACAAAACAAGTTCATATCAGACTGTAAAATATTGCTCTAAATACTATTTAAGGAACGCAACTTCAAGTGTAGTTTGTCACCAAGATTTCAAACTTGTGTGATGTGGGGTAATGTTCCTCGTGATGAATTTAAATAAGAGGTCTTGTCCATACTAATGTAGTGTCGCTGCGTGTCATGCGAGACTCCGCCATTTTGCAAGGCGAACCGCCTGCGGCGGGAAAACTGACTTTGGCGCCAATTTCGATGCGGCAACGTCTACTATCCGACCGCATTTGGATGAACACAACTTTCAAGGCTTCACATCTATGAGCTAAGAATTTTAAGCGCGCCAAGACTCCATGGGTGTCATTATAAATTCTGTTTTATAATGCACTTTTTACTGCACTTCATAGGTGCTACGAACCTGCTGCATTGAAGGAGACATCGGGTCTCGTGGTAATGGTTAGTATGTTCTTTCAAATTAACCAGTTAACCACGGCCTCTGTCGTCTAAAGATATAACTACATTTACAGGCCTTAGTTTCTTGGCCAGGATATGGTACCGTTATTGGCGAACGCTATTTAAAAAATACAAAAAAATTACCTTTGGCAGAACATGTTGCAGCAATGCGCCGGCTTTCCTTTTGGCAGCCATCTTCGAGTTTTTTAATGTATGCACAGCACTCTTGTCTTTGGTTTACTTTTTTTGGTCACTAATTAACAATTTTAATATTTCGACCCCATTATTTAAATAGCTAAATGGAAAAGATATAACTATAATGCTTCGATAACATTCTAGATATAATTAACATAATTCAATAAATAAGTCTCTCTATTACATTCAATCCATAACTATAAAAATACAACAACTTATAGAGAAGTGCAATAAAGAAATAGACGATACCGAGGCGAGGTCAACAGTGGTAACTCTATAGACGCATAAAATATATAACTAAAATTTGAGAGAGAGGGTACGTCCCACGTTGATTTACATTGCGTAGGTCAGTGTAAACGGACATTAGGGTCCGTCTCGATAAAACAAGTCTTGTTTTTAAAACAATATAATTATTATTGTACAATTTTGAAAATATATATTCAGGTACCTTTAGGTTTAAGAATTTCAATACTAAAAAAGTAGGAAGGAACTACTTATTATTAATGGAAACTTTTGAATTTATAACTTTAAAAAAATAATTTGTTCGATAAAGATTTCATATATTCCTAGTATTCTCTACAGAACCAGGGATGACAGCGGGACACAACGAAGGTTACTTTTGCAGGAGGGGTGCGTCGCGCCCCTATTTGCACAATACTATTCAATAGACCTACTCATTGTTTGCAGCCTACGCACTAAATACACGGCTATGTCTATTTATTTCAAATATAAACACAGTATAATGGTTTATGCATTTCGAGAGACTGATGTTAGAAGCTACGTCTGTCGTTCGCATATTTCTCGTTACATGGACTTTTTTTGTTCAATTTAATATAATTGGACAGTAAGAACCATTAATATCATATAAAATGTATGTCACTAAGATGGCAATACTAATATATCTGCTTCGCCCGGTAAATTTAAAACTATTCCAATGTTGTATAAATATCGACAGTATTCTACGTAGCTGATATTAAATTTTATTACACAAACAAAAACTATGATTGTATGCAAATTTACCAATGCAATGTCAATGAAACATAACATTTCATTGACGTAGATATATTTAGATACTAACTTAGTTGGTAATATAAAAACGAATCAAAATATTAAATATATTCTAGCTCTTCTATAATCATTTTATATGATACTAAATTCTAAAGATAGAATTATTCGTTTTAACAGGAACCTGTTCTTTGCAAATTTCTGATATTACTGCAATGGCTGACAAGTATTAATATTAAATATACAACTGTACATTTTCAACGTACAATTTCTTGTTTGTGTGCAGAAACCTTGTCTAACACAGAGCAATATATAATATACCTTTTGC
The DNA here is from genome assembly GCA_017140195.1 of Eumaeus atala. Lineage (NCBI taxonomy): Eukaryota > Metazoa > Arthropoda > Insecta > Lepidoptera > Lycaenidae > Eumaeus > Eumaeus atala. The sequence goes on from JAFELO010000964.1 coordinate 408,155, forward strand.
AAAAAATAACTAACAACTCTACCTCATTGCGTCTTTTTAATTTAGGTTAGAACAACATCATTTTTTACAAATTAGTTCTTTTGCATTGTTGTCGTCAAGGCAAACTGCATTTTTTATTTTTCTATCAAATATCATTTAATTAATAAAAGCGATCCCATAATTTTACAATTTAATTAATATAAATATTAACCAGAAGAACATAAATAATGTAGAGTTAAAATGGGTGTAATTTTTGTGTAAGTCACAGGCAGCTGTGTCCGTAGGTGGAAAGGCTCGTTTTGTACGGTCAGTGCACTTGTAGCTATTTTCTTTTTAGCGATAACGGCAAGGCCACCTTAATAGCTTTGGGCACGGTGGCCTGTGACGTTTTTCTTACAACTACCGTTGCACGCCATCAATGCATTTCATAGCCTCTGCAAATGGTGAAATATTTTTCTGCCATGACTTATGTTCGTAAGCATTCTGGAAAGTGTTTATGGAGTTTGTGGTATAACTCTTTATATCTCTTTTATTTATTTAATAAAAATCATAGAAGTGAAAGAGTTAATACTATCTTACCGAAAATATATCATTTTTATATAAAGGTTATTATTATTATATATATGTACAAAGATTATTAATTTTGATTATAAAAATATATATTTTAATAAATTGTATGAAATAATAAAAAAAATATTTAAAAAATTAATGTAGGTAGAACAATCCAATGCGATTGATGAAGGAAATTTGATTAGTAGTTGTAATGTACAATTTTTTCGATTGTTTCTTTTGCACTACGACAAAATATTTTTTGTTTCCAGCAAACACAATGCAGTACTTCGTTATCAGCGCCGTAAAGAGCGTGAACAATTTGATTAGTTCGACGCGGACTTGCACTCCGAAATTACTTTGCAACTTTACGTTCAACACAAACTTCAGCTAGCTAACTCTGAAAAACATTATTTATTTGCCCTCATAATAAAAACATCAGTATTATTTGACCTCATAATAAAAACATCAGTATTATTTGCTAAAGAACAGTCTGTTACATGTTTATTTATATATTGAGGGTATTTAATCAAGGTATCAGGAAATTATGCGTAAAAACTAATCACCTTGTACGCTGGCATGACAAAGGAAACTTGTCTTAGACAATCTCATCGATGGACTAATTACATTTTTTTGCAGTCACCACGTACTAATGCCAAGGCTCCACTTACTCATCGCGAGAAACTATGTCCATTCCTGACTATAAAAACAACATGCACGCAAAAGTTATCTTAACAATAAAATCCGATTAAAATGTGATGGAAGCACTATAATATACCTTTAAATTCACTTACAATTTATGCGATATATTTTTGTAGAGGGATCGTGTTTCGCGTGTAAGTTAATGGAGAGCTACGTACGTCCACACCATACGGCTTTCCAACGCACACTGATCTGTTAGTGCGTTCGGTAATACTTGTCCAGCCTGCCTCCACCCCCCGACCCCATACCGAAATGCATCAATGACACTCGAAACACGCACATTGGTTCGCGGACAATCGATGAAAAAACTACCTACTGTAATAAATATACTAGAGCTTCAATAATTTAGTTACAGCTGACTATGGTCTGGACTTTGCTAAATTGCTGCACAATTTTGTATTAATGTATTTCTATTGAATGAGTTAGTCGCTACCCGTCGTTTATGTTTTATAAAACACTCGTTTACTCCTAAGATAGCACATGTCTTATTTTTTAACATTTAAAGTTTGTCAAAGTTAAGATAGAGCACTAGGCTACAGAAAAGCTAAATTTTAAACAGTATTATTACAATTTAGGCGTTAGTAGTTTAGGACTTAAGCGGTATTATCATAAAACTAAGGTGGTTTAAAAAAGTAGAGTCAAATGTAGATTTTTCTAGTCCTGTCAAAAAACTTACATATGGAACACCTTTTATAGGGTTATTTATAGTACATGTTTGTAAACTAAACACACCACGTTAGACTTGCCCCGTACTAAGTACCTTGAGGATTTTTGTTATAGGTGCTATAGCTATACAAGGAAAAAATGTTTAATAGTTAGTAGTGCGATTAATACCCAACTGTTGGCGTAGGATACGTATTATAGTCGCTACCAAATCCTGGAAAACTGTCATCAAAGGAAACTTTTATGAAACATAATTAAGCCTAACTTAACAAATAAACTGAAATAGACTAAATAAAATACTTTCAATTTTCATCGTTTTCATGACATGTCATCAATTTAAGCTGATGTTGTAGACTAATATTAACTTTGCCTTTCGTTTGACGGCACACACCAAATGTGGTTTGGAATATTTTGTTTAAGATAACGACAACCAGATTCGCTCTTGATAATTGCCTCCTTAACGAACTTCTAAATAATGAGTAAATTTGAATTTCTTAACAGGCTTGGCACATATTTGTGCCAAGTTTCAATTCCGCCTTCACAACTGAGCCAAAAACTACCACGCCCTAACACAGAGTAGTGGTTTCTTGACAGGCTCCATATTGGCAAAGCCGAGACCATAGTGATCCTCGAAGCGAAACGTAAAAGTATCATGAAAATTATAAGATGAAAAATACGGAGAAAAAATGAAAAAAGAAACGCTTACAGACTGCTTCTTTAAATTAGCAGAAGATTGCAATACATTTTTAAGTGCGTTAGTACATTTCTTACATCTTTATTTCTTTTTTTAGTCTTTTATCTCTTTAGTAGTCCTTACTACCTCATATAAATAGGCATTTTTGTATGATCATTGGCACAAATCTAGAATATAAAGGTATTTTTTTATTTAGAGAAAATGTCAAGAAATATACAAGGAGTGATTGATAAGTATCCGAAACGACAAAGAAAAACTAGTAATATATTTATAACAATTTTATTTTTCAACATAGTTTCCTTCTACCTCGATGCATTTAGTCCAGCGCTTCGCCAATGCCGTTACACCAGTTTGATGAAATGTTTTCTCTAACTACTCAAAATACTCGTCGACGGCGACAATGACTTCATCATTTGATGAAATTCTTCAGCCTAACCTAACTATTTCTTGAGATATGGGAATAAGTGGAAGTTGCACGGGGCCAGATCTGGGGTAGTGGGGGGGGGGGGNNNNGGGGGGGGGGGGGGGGGGGGAGGATGCGGTAACAATTCGAACCGCAATTCATGGAGTTTGGCAACTGCGACCCTTGACGAGTGCACAGGTGCGTTGTGGTACAGGAATAGAAGTTTCTTTTTGGCTCAATGAGGCCGCTTTTCCCTTTTAAAACATAAAACTTTATCATCGAACGAATTTCGTTTCTTTGTATTGTAGAAAAAATTTACGACTGAGAAAGTTCTAGATCCCCTCACAAAAATTCTATGAGTTCAAATAAGTTCAAATTTATCGTTCTATTTTCGAAAAGATGGTAGAACATAATATAATACATACATTTTGTATGCCTATTTTTTTTTAAGTTCGTCGTTTCGGCCAGTTATCAATCAGCTTGGAACTTGACATCTGTTCGAGGCTTCTCTTCGAGGGTATTTAGCTCTACCTCAGTTACCTTTGCTTGATATTAGTAAATGTAGTTTAGGCAACGCCCACTGTGTCATCATCATCAGCACCACGACTGCTATACGTAGACCAGTTTCTCTTCTTCCTGTTACATTATCTTACCAGGAAGTAGCTCTGCAATGTAAACGGGCGCAGTGGCTATTTCTTTTTCTCACAACACAGACTTGTGGCTGGCAGCACGATTTTTATTCGAATAGGTAATATTTGCTTATAGGAATTTATTGATAGGAATCAATAAGATGGATACTCTATTATGGAATGGAAACAGCTACTCCAATTGGAATAGCTGCCTAAATAACTTATGGGTGAGTGCACAGTAAATTCTATTACAACAAGAAGACGTACAGACAAGAGACTACATATGTTTAGAGACTCTTTACATTACATACATACGCACAAGTGTGGCGGCGCCTATAATTACGCTATTATTATCTGCTTGTAATCAGGCGTACGCCGCTTTGATTGATTTCTCTAATTAAGATGAATAGGTACTGCGTATTAGTTCTGGTCGGCTCGAATTCGCTGACTGTCTCTATCCTGCATAGATGTTATAACATAGGTGTACCTATACCTATGTACAGAGGTAACGCTTGAATAGCTGACACATTATTATGTTAAAGTGGCGAGTAAGACACATTAAAACAAGTCATTGAGTAGTATTTTGTTAAAAGTATCTCACAATTTTTTTGTTTTTTTAGTTCCGTGTGCACAAAAAAGAATAAAATTTAATATTTTCGATCGTAGATGACGTTGCAATGTTAAAAGATACATAACGACTAAGTAGACTAAATGGATATTGAGATACTAGAAAGATATATAATATACGTTTATAACACTGAGTCCATACACTCGAGTGAAACCTGTACGCGCCGGGCTGATCTAAGTTTCTTCCAGTGAGATGGTTTCTCTAAAACCCCAAGAATTCTCTTTACTAAATGATTGGCTGTTCGATAAGAAAAATTCGATTTCATGTATCCTCAAATAAAATATATCTTGCCAAGGCAACAATTCTTAGGTTTTCCCAGACAGGATCAACACATAATAATCATAACACATACTAACATAATATATAGATCACGTTTGTAGTCTCGACGTGTCATCAATCAAGATTATGTAGGACCACGACGGATGACCACCGCTGCAATGACATAGACAAATAAATATTTAAATATATTTAATTTCTGAATACTTATTTTAATACACACTTCAATGAGCTGCCAGTTTGACTCAATCTGATATCCCCTTGCACCTATTTTGATGTAAATACATGTCCAATATTGAAAGGCGGTCCTCTTTTACTTTCGGCTGTTGTAATGGCTACACATCTTCCTATATCGGTCTATATATTAACACGTAAACAATCAAAGTTTATAACACATATATGTAACACATGGCGTAGTAAATGCGTCGGGCGAGCAGATCCGGCCGATATGTATCGATCTCGGGGGAACAATCGGCAATTAAGACGGAGAAGCAGCCGATCTTGTCTCTCTAGTGGTTCATTCTTAAACTGACTTACCGTAAGGCACAACACGTGAGAGCGTGTTGGTTTATAAAATACGACATGTGAATAATAGTATAACATGCACTTGCTTAATTCAAATTAAGCCTGTTGTTTTTATTAAGCTATTAGGACATAGCGTGATGTTAGATCCTTAAAATATGCTGTTGTTTTTTTAATAAATATTAATCAAATAAGGCCAACATGACCTTCGAATGAATGTGCGTTACTCCTACAAATAACACAGAAAGCAGCGAGTGAGTTGAATTGTGGTAGAATCCTGAAATATAAACGCATTTGTGGGTGTAAGTACTGGGCATCTAAAAACAACTGAGACAATTTTTTGGGCTACAATAAATGAGAATCCATATAACTCATGTGTCATAGCCACCGAGTCTACTGAAACGAAAAGTTAGGATTTTCTTTCTACGTTAACTGCACGTTACAATTTCATAATGATTTATTTTATTTTATTTATTTATTTTGGTAAGCCCACAGATTTTACATTACATTTACATTCAATTTCAAACAGTAGATAGGCGATTCAAAGCGCTGAGGGCGAATACAAAACAAAATAATAAGATATAATTCTCAAATTCTCAGGAGGTTTTTATAGAGTTGTAAACTTTAAAGCATTTGTCGTCACTTTGGAGAAATCTTAAATTGTATATTATGTGTGAAAATTGTGTAAAATGAATTTTTTTTATTCAATTTTGATAATAATGATTAACAGCGCAAGGTCTAAATAAAATAACTATATGTTATTTAAGATAAGACCTATCGGCACCATTATGGTTACTAACGTAGAGACTTATAAGTGCTTAAAAAAGTCACTAAGCTAGATTAGCAGGTATGGTATATAATATTGTACATAAACATCGCAGGCGTCCACAACAAGCTATTATATGCTGCCATGCACAAATCGGAATGACAGAAAATACAGAATAGATAGGCAACGAACGCGTACGGTACAGAAAATTAGGCGCACACTTTGTTTCCGTTGACAGTGATTTTGCAATCATAACACAGCACTGCGCTCGCTCAAAGGCTTGAGCCAAATCTATGCAGACGCGTGAGTGAAATTTTGCGTATAACATTGCCTCTCGCATTTTTCTGAAAGGCAGGTTTGGCTGTGTGTAGTTTGTTGATAACATATAGAGTTGTAAATCGAACGCGGAGTGTTTTGTTTTGTTTTAGCTCAAAACTTTTGACGAGAAACTGCAAAGTAAATTTTTTCAGAGTAAATTTTGACAAGTGACTAACGGAGTGCATATACATCCACACGACCCCTAGATGTAGCTTCACTACCCCCCTGTACCCCCCTGAAAATCTCCCTGAAAATTGCGTGATTTCAATTGAAAGGGCAAAGCATTTCACGTTACATTTTTATTCCCACTCCTAATGCATTATTTCTTCAGAATGCGAAGCTTTATGACAGTGTTTAGCGTGGCGCTCGTGACCATTGTCTCTACCTCATCTTGAACTATGAAAGCGTTTAAAAGAGGCGGTAAATATTATAAAAAACATTTCTTGCCAGTGCATTTTTTTTTTCAATTTAGAAAATAAGCACCACCCTTAGCAGGGGTACCAGGGTGACATAACGTTGCGGCAGTTAATTAGCAGCGGAGGGCGCGGCGAGACAGGCGCAGCGCGGGCGCGGCGTTTAGAGGAAATTGTCGTTTTTATACGGTTTCCCCCGCCACGGTTTTCATTCGAATAATGAAACATACTTAGACCTATAAGTACACATACCCGGTGATAAACAGAAATTAATATCGCGGCCGCATTATGTTTACTTGCCCGTTTATACGACTATCAAAAAGGGCCAACATTAAGGCACAACAATGATCGCACGAAAAGGACACACGGCGATATTGTTTTTCGACTGTCACCCCTGTGCGCACACGTTACGGTTTACTTTGCATATTCACGGCACGACCAACTCGGTTGCCAATTCCCCACGACAAGGCTAATGGGTTTTTCTAATGACAGCACCGCAGCTTAGTGCTCATCGTCTTATTTCATTATAATCCTTTTCGACTGCTAATGAAGAAATAGAGAATGAAGAAATAGAGAATGAAGAAATAGAGAAGGTCATTTTAATATCCTTCACAAGTGAATTTCTAAACCTATTTTTATCGCTATTTCAATATCCAGTAAGAACATAATCATATATGTATTTTTTTTAAAGTAATATATAATACGGATACACTGGTTTAATAATCAAAATTATGTGTTAGAACAATTTAGCCCTTTAAAAATATTTCACTGACATACTTGCCATACGTATGTATGTCATGAATGTATATATGTAATGTCTTTACGTATGTAGTCATGAAATTTTAAAAGATTTGTTAAAAAGT